>CM065672.1:8051824-8091824 GCA_033220385.1 Triplophysa yarkandensis | reverse complement strand
TTTGTGTACCAGATGCCTGTTGCATACAAAAAAGTGTATTTCTCTTTGCGTGTGTCCGAACCCTTATGTGGGTGGAATAAAATTGTCATGAGAGACAGTGAAGTCACCAGACAACAATCATGCTCATAACATTCTGACTCAATGCCTTGTATAGAGAGAAATCAACAAACATCTACATACACACTCAACAGATCCTGACAACAAGCTTGAGCTTTGTCGTTCCATCAAACGTTTTGAATGACTCTCACAGTGAATAAGGTTTTATATGTTTTGGTTGCCTCATTTAGTAAGCCTTTCAGTTTGAGTTTTTATAAGTTAATTAACATATTTGTAATGATGTTTGGAAAGTGTGTTTTAGGAAAATAAATGACATTAAATGTAAAGTAAAGTTATACTATTAAAGCGTGTGACTCATTAAATGGTTACTCATTAAACACCCACAGCCAATCAGACCATGATCATGCATACAGACACTCACAACCATGAGTGGATGACGGCCAGATTTATGTTCTTGTCTACTGATCTGCTTCATGTTGTTACTTTTACATTCCAACTTCAACAAGCTCATAAAAAGTTTGTAAAAATGGAAAACGTTGTTATTGAAAAACAAAATCACAAATGCAAATGACTTTTGACTAGAATTTTCAGAAATGTTTTCTCATCATTTTATTAAGCAACTTCTTAAACCTTCCCTTGAAATGCTTTTAAAGAATTTAAAGAAGTCCCTGTCTATTCTGCACTCTTATTGGCTGCTCTTTCTTCAATATCCAGTCTATATTTTTAATTTGTTTCATCATAAAAGCATCTGCTAAATGCCTATATGTCTTTTTGATGGTCAAATATTAGTTTTATAGGATAAAATTATCAACCACGCAGGGACTTCAACAAATTCCCTTTGTATCAGAAGACAAAGCAGTAACTGGATGTGGCATCAACTACCATGATCAACACAACATGACAAGTTCTGAAGAGCACATGACTACAGAGATACGAGACAGACAGTATGTGTAATCACATGGCCGGTCACACTATGAACACATGATACAGGCGGATCAATATAACATTGCATACCATAATGACATGCTATGCAAAACCATTCATTAAGGCCTTAACAATATGTTGCTATACTCAGATTATAGATCTGATGTATGACTGTGTTATGGGTTTCATAGACATCTTAAATGCCGAACCAAAAAGGCAGACATAATAATACAAATAAAAAGACAGCCCATCTTTCATACAAATAGGTGAGTCCACTGCCATAAAATTGCTCTTATTTTTGTCCAATGTTATCATGATATCCGGTTGATCCTATGTCTGAGTATTTTGGCTTTTAACTCTTTCACTTGTATCTAATCTACGGCTCCATTCTTACTTATCTCTTTCCTTTAACGCAGACACAGACACGTACAGCACGCTATGAATGCAACATCAAATAAGCAAATAAAAAACATAACCGGGGAATTCACAGGGAAATATATATTTTATATACTCTGTCCATGTAGATATTTTGCTTTTAGCAATGTAAAGTATTATAAATTTACATGAAATCTGGTGATAGATGCCCAATAGTCTTTAAAGCCCCATCCCTCCCTCTCTTCTGCTGATCTTCAGTCCATCTAGAGCAGAAGCGGCTTTGAAGAGAAGGCTGATGAAGGAGATAAGGCATGAGGAAGCTCTCCAGCTACTGGGCGTCCAGACCAGTCCGGACATGCTGTGCATGTATGTGTGTGTATGTATTGTGTGGTTAGTGACTAGATTAGAAGCAGCAGTTGCAGGAGATTCTTGTTCTCCCCTGAGCGTTTGGAGACACAGGACTCAGGCGACAGGAACCTCAGACCAACAGAGACCTTCTGTTACACACTGACTAAACCACTCTGTGCTACCCGATCTCCAGATAACTCCAGACTCCCACACGCATTTACCCAAACACACGTCAATGCCTAGAAAAGCCTTTGTAATGGTAAATCTTTCGTCATATTAAATTAAATAAGATGTTATGTTTTTTCGGGCAATAATGTTTATTAAAAATATATGTAATAATATATAATATATATATGAATAACAAATATATAAGGGGATATTTAAATATATAAAAACTGGTCTGTTAAGAAAAGAACAGTTCACCATAGTTCAAAAAGGCTGTTGTGAATTACTCACTCTCGAGTTGTTCCAAACCTGTATAAATTTCTTTGGTTTAACACAAAGATATTTGGAAGAATGCTCGTAACCAAACAATTATTGGATCCGATTGACAGCTATAATAATAACAATAAAATAGAAGTCAAAATTTCCCTTGAACTTTTGCTGTCTTACGTTCAATATATCTTCTTTTGTCTTTAACAGAACAGAAAAATCAAGTTATTTTTCCAACTATGTTAGTCAATGTAAGTCAATGTCCAACAATTCTTTGGTTACAAGCATTTTTCCAAATATCTTTCACTTGGTTTGTTAGAACGAATAGATGTATACCGATTTGTAACAAATCAAAGGTGAGTAAACAATAATAGAATTTAAATTTTGGGGTAAACTTTCTATTTATTTCCATAAAAGTACATTTTTTATATCTTTAACTTATTCATAAATATTTACCTTTTCATCAGTTCCCCTAAGTATTAAGAATGTAATTTGTGATTGTTAAGGCTTTTGTGGGGCACTATACATGTCTGGATATCGTTTGGATCAGAGTCTAAATATTTACATGACCTGGGTTCATTAGTCGAAATGGAAGCTTTCCCTTAAACCACACCAAATATCCATTAGTCCGAAAAAGGCTTAAGTGCTCTTTTATTTCCTGTCCGCCTCACACAAGCACATATGTGCATACATGACTTCTATCTTTTGTTAGAGGTTCTCTTGGGGCTTCCCCATCACACAGCTGTTCGATGTCCCTGTATTTGCCCCATGATGTCATGTGTGGTATTGCAGAGTTACAATGTTATTAAAGAAAAAATGCATTAATTTTACGATGAAGACAATAGCTTAAGACTAGAATAGGAGAATATCCCAATTTGTAGAATCCTTAACAATGACACAAGTTTAAAATGTTGAAATTGTATTAAATAGAATAACATAGAAAAATAAAATAACTCAATAATTGTAACGGTGTTAAAAAAGGAATTAACATATTCTTAAAGGAATAGTTTACCCAACAATTTGCTCCTCCAATTGTTCCAAACCTGTTCACATTTCTGTTGTGCTCCACAGTCATGTAAATAAATTATGTAACCAATCTATTCTATGTCACCACTGACTCCCATAGTACTCTTTTATTCTAATATGGGAGTCCTGTTCACAAAAATGTTGCTCTTTAAGTATCATCACATGACAATTAAAGAGATTTAAGACACAGACCATAGAGGATAAGTTCTTGTCTAACAATAGCAGCACAGTAATAAGTAGATTGTTGGAAAACCTGTATATTGTGTGGGTAACAGCCGAGTGAGTGTACTGTATGAAGTACATTAGTACCAGAAAGTGAGAGAGCTGAAGGCGAGAGCTACTCCCCAACAATAAGAATTAATTTATAGACTCTGAATATTGAAAAGGAGCCAGGACACTTCCAGATAGGAGTCAGTCTGGCTTGTTGGATGATGCTGTTTGAGTGCATTGTTGTGTACCTGGAGTGGATCTCATTCTACCAGTCTGTACAACAGCTCACAGAATAGAGCTTTGTTACCGAATTAAATAATATTATAACATACATACCAAAGATGAAGTAGTTTCTTGCTGTATTGAGCCTCGAAGATTTTGCCACTCAAGGGTTGGATTTTTTTCAGATATGATTGTGACTATATATATATATTCAGCCATATTCCGTTTATGTATAAACCTTGGCTAAATGTATTTCAATGGCTGAGTCATCGTTAACATGCTTTTTTATCTGAATGGAAATTATTTCCTTATTATTTTCTTCCAAAGTTTACACAAACGTATTTTTTAAACTCTATTTAGGTCATGAGATTTCACATCCACAGAAATAAATAACTATTTAAAAGAGCATCACATTTTTGTTTTTTAGTCTTTCTGAATTCATCAGTTGTTTGTAGGTATTTGAGAACAATTTTATTTCTTTAAACGTTTCTTTCAAGTTATAATAATTCAATAAAAATACAGTTTCTATTTGCATTTGCAGAAAACAACCAAAATGATGCTCTGTATTTCAGACAGAATTTTAGGAATTTCATATTCTCCTTTAAGCAACACATCAGACATATTTAAGTTGTACATGTGTTTAGGAAAAGTTGCAAAACCATTTTTTCTAGAAATCCTAATTAAAGGAAAATATGTATTGGTATGTATTTAAACATTAAACAGTCAATTGGTCCTAAAATGAGTTCTGCCTCGCCCTCTATCAAATTAAATAACTTTTAACTTTAGTATTCGTCTAATCTCTTAGATCTTAAAATATCAGCTCAATGGGTCTCTATAACTTTAGCACATTTTCATGGGCCAGCGCTGGTAATCAGATTTTACCGACTGTTCTATCACAGTCTGTCTGTCATAATCTAATAAGCCTGGTGCCAGCACTCAACAAAAGCCTGTCAATAGCCCTTCTTCTTTCTCATATGCTGTCCAGCGATTACCGAAACACAGAGAAAGTCCAGCTAGACTCAAATACGGTGTCCAATGTTCTTTTAGAAACAAGTACAGAGACCCACAGGGCTTCCAGCGCTGTGGTGTATGGAGAGCAGGCATAATTCTATCATTCAACATTCAATAAATGTAACACATAAGTAATAACCTATGGTAATGCATAATGCACTCAGACTGGCCATGTCAGGTCTGAGCAAGAATTCTCATCCTTCAGTTTTATAAATACAGACAGATATAGAAGTGATTTTTGTTTGATATTTGAATACCCTTTTTATTATGGAAATGTATTATACATCTTACATATCACTTGCTGATTTGGATCAATATTTCCCAGTTGTCGTGGTATTTTATAAAGTCTTCCTATACTCCATGCAAAAACCTTTGACCGTTTTTTAAAAAGACTGTTTATTTGCTTTTTTTAAACCATTACGAAACCAGTATTGACCCTCCAGAGTAAGTATTCCTACGTACATTGTAACCTCAATTCAACAGAGCCATGAAACTGTTTTATTGTTTAGCCTGAAGACGCACACCCTTGTTTGTCTTAATGCAATAACACAGGAGGAATTTACGAGAGCTATCAATCGATTACAGGCAGGGGATACGCCGTATAATAAAGATAAGATACATATATAGGTGCACACACAATATATCTTATCATAATGAGGCAGAGTATGGGAGTAATGTGCTGTGTGTTTCAGCAAAGATGAAGAGAGAGAGAACATTTGCAAAAATAATCAAGAGTAAGGTATATTTTATGTAATTTTCTGATTAAAATTATGGGATTTAAAGTGACAGTATGCACGGAATTTCTGTCATCATTTTCTCTCCCTCTTGAAATTTGGCAGTCCACTAAAGAAGAGTCCAGCCATTCAATATGCCAGAATTTCCTAAATATAGTCTCTTGTATTCTGCAGAAGAAAGAGAGTCATGCAGGTTTGAAATGATAAGAGTCTGAGGAAATAAAGAATTTTCATTTTTTGGTAAACAATCCCTTTAATGAACTATTAAGTCACAATTACAACAAAGAATCTTTTCAAACCCTTGTCTCGTTCCTTTTTTACAAACCATCAACACCTTTTCAAACAAGCTTAGTTAGCTCTCCAAATCAAACAGTGATAGAGAGTTCATCTGAAGGGAAAGTGCTTTGCTTCCATGCTGGACAAAAGAAAATATCACTGGGGTTTTTGGGCAGTAATGAAGAGTCACTCATCACATGCTTCATTAGTTTAAAAGGGCAACACAATACAGTCTGTAATATGGATCCCACAAACGTGAAACAGGTCTGTCGGCTGCTGTGAGTTTTTTTGGGGAGAGAAATTGTCTATTATGTGTTGAGAGGTCATTATAATATAAATTTCACATAACTTCAAGTAATCTTTACTCAACGGTTGAAGTGGGAAATGAGGTCTTGAAAAGATGTATAGTCGTTCTTCTATTGTATGTATGTCCCTAAAAAATAATGAATAAATTAAAAATGAATAAATTAATAGAAAATGTGAAGTTTTTTTGTAACAAAATATGGGAATCCTTATTAATAACAAAACTGTATTTGCAAAGATCTTACTGATAAAGAGCATTAAAGGTTCTTGTCAAAAAAACTTTACAAGTTTTTTTCAATTCCTGGAAAACAGCAACATACAAGGTTTTGAAAGGAAACAGACAAAACAATTATTTCATGGGTCCAGCCCCAGTAACTGATAAGACAACATTCATCAATGAAGAACATATACATTAAAATATTGACATTTTGTTGTGATGTGTTTTTGAACTTTTTAAACCCAAAGACTTAAACAACACAACCCTACAATATTACATTGCCATCAACACAACAAGGAAATACAGCAATCACTTCTCTGACTGACAAAAGTGACGTATTATACATTCCGTAGACTTTAACCTTGCAACCAGATCAAATCGAGTTTGTTGAGAACAAAATGAGAGAGAAACACAGAAAAGGGACAGACTGGCGAAGAGGGAGAGACAGTTTATTGATCTGGCCAACAGTGAGAGATAAGGTATCTACACACATGCCTTTATCTGACTGGTTACATATCAGCAAGCGAGCACACCGTATCGACACGGCAACATCAGTCAATGCCATATGTTCTTTAATTCATCATCCAAACTGAACATCACAGAAAGTTAGGCCATTATTTTGTTGTGTATGTATTGCTGTTTACATTTTCTTTACATTTTTTCATATTTGCAGAGCGTGAAGGTTTGGTTGGTTGGATTGAAAACCCCTAATGCATCAGGAGACAGATACTAACTGTGAATCAAGAAACTGTAATATCGAGATTCACGTTCCCCTAAACAGAGTCAGGTTTATGAGTATGGATTTCGGCCCGGTTTCCTTTATAGACCTTCTGCCCAAATCAATTACACACACGCATACACAATCCCAAGTCGATTAAGGTATAGAGAGTTTTCTCCACGAGTCAATAAATGTGGCTCCATCAATTCAGCACCCCCAGTTTTATCAGACAGAGGCAGATAGATTTCTGTGATTGTGGAGGTTTATATGTCAACACCTTCCCATGTTCACATCCTACAGTAATAATTGATTAGACGCTTGCTTGAAAAAAGGACCAATGCTGGTTTAGTCATTTTGATTAAAATGTCTTTTACAAATAAAAAGATGGAAGAAGAATTCCCTCTTTATCCCATTAAAATTTAACTAAATAACAAATTACGATGGGAACATACCACTTTACATCATAAGACGCAAGCTGTTATGGCCATACAGCTTTTAATTGAAAAAGTCCTCATCTGACCGTTTTAAAGTGCAGCCCGTTATTATCTCTGTCTAGTGATGACATCTTCAAAGCGCATCTCCAGACAGAGTAAAACGCTTGAATTGCACAGGTTAAGTTTGGTTCTTGGCAGAGGTAGGAGAAGCACTACACATGTGATGAAACTGTCTCCATTGTTCAGTTTAAACCCACATCTGTCTGTCAAACTGTTTGAGCAAGATCGTCTATGGGGAATTTAGGAAGTTTCCAACTATAGCTCTGCTTCTTATATGTTATGTAATAAACAAACAGCTGTAAAAAAGTATAATTGAATCAAAATGTACAGTGGTTATTTCAGTCCAGTAGGCAATCTATTGTATTTAACTAAATCAAACCTCAGGAGTGACAGAGTCAATGTGAAAGACTGATAGCTTTACAAGAATGTCATAAAAATCAAGGTTATTATATAAAAAAATAATTAATTCATAAAATAAACATTTTCCTATATAAATTAGAAATATAACTGTTGTATTGCAAAAATGGAAATACAAACTTGTTATCTTTGCAGGATCGGAGGTCTGTCATTTTGACCTAAGCTACATATTTTTAAATATTCGGGAGAAATATTGTAAGAAGTTTTCACAAAGAAGCAAAAAGAATCGGTTCCCAAAAACACACATCTAAAAACTTTGAAACTGTATCTTGTTGCTGTTTATAAAGTAACTTTACGTTCTAAAAAAGTGTAAGAGGACTTGCTGGTGGGTCTGTATAATCTGATTTGTAAGGGAAAAACTTTCGTCCACTCTTGTCCAAAAGTAGGCTTTCCTTAAAGTAGATTTATTCATAACAGTCTATTTTGTTTTAAGATGATTGATTGATTGATTGAGATGTCCACTACCACCAAAATGATGTTTGAATTTTAGTTTTATGAGTGCATAAAAAATGTTGATGTTTACTTTGTACTTTTTATTTTAAGTTAATTTGACTATAAGTTATATGTTAGTCATTCATTTTATCTTAAATAAAAACGTAATATTAATTATAAACTTAACTGTATTACAGCAAGTCTATTTCTTTGCTATTTTTTAATCATTCATAGTGGTTTTCATATAAAGAGGGAAGCATTGACTAATGTATGTTGCTTTGGCGATACATGTACAGATCATTTGTCATGCCAGTAGAACAAACATCAATTGAAATTGATTTTTGAGAAATTTGAGAATGCAAGACTACTTTTGTATGATCAGCAGAGGGCACTCTCTCAAACATGAATGAGAAAGATAAGAGTTGCTTCTCCCCTTCTCAACCCATGTTTTTATCACAGCCATGAGCTCAGCTTTTGGCCAACCTCACATATGATATATAAGGCATACATTATATACCCTCTAGAAGACCTCCAAATGGCACATACCAGTGGCCAGATTCATCAAAAATAATGGTCTTGCTTTAGGCTGATGTGGTTTCCCTCCTCCCTTTCCTTTGCTTGTGTCGTTCAGAGAGCATTGGGTCAAGTGCTATTCTGCTATTAGCAAAAACTGGAGAGGATCCAGAGTCAAGAAATCCGATCTCACTCAGTTTCTACATTTGGGAAAACATAATTATTCTTGTAATATAAATGAGTTGCAAAGAAATGTGAAACCACCGGAACCAGCACCCATACAGTCAAGACTAGATGGCGGAAGGGAATGATAAACAGGGGAACAAAAAACTTTGGGGAAAATACTGCGATGCTGTTTTAAAAAGGAACTAAACAAGACGCCTTTTATTCCCTGCTTCAGAACATGCTCCCTTCTTCTTTATTATTACCCACAATGCGTCACCCCCCCCCCTCATTTGCCCATTGCTCATCCGTTCTGCTTTTGTCCCGCTATCAGACAGAATTAAAAACTACAGGAGCACCAAACTCGAGCTGACATGACCTGATGAGGGCCGTGGTGGGGTGAGGGAAAGGCAGGGTTGTGGTGGTTGGTAGGGAGAGAGGGAGGGAGGGAGTTGCTCAAATCATGTGACAACCTAGTCCAGTCTGCAGACGGTTACAACCGTTTATCCTGGCTTAACGGCAAAAAACGAATAAAGAATTATTTCCCTATTGCTTGGAATAGCCATTGTGTTAAGAACAATGAGGATTTCCTCCATTCATATTTACAGGTTAATGTCAAGGGGTGAGGCATCTGTGTCTATTAAGTATCCATCCTCACCTCCTTCCTAAATGCTCTTTGGCCTGCAAGGTGTTAGTGTGGAATAAAAAGAGTGGGTTGACATTAAAGCACTGTTGGGGGTGAGAGGAGGACAAATAGAACAAAATAAAGGTTATCCGGAAGTCAGAGTAAGAATAAAACATAAAACAGTTTAGGATTCTGTCCCCCTGTATACACTTTATAAAAACTGTAAAAATAGGGCACACCATTATATAATAATATGAAGGAATCTTCCGTGTACAGTTGTTCTACCTGTGTTTTCCCATACACTATTTGCCTATAGCAGCTCATAACTTGCATATTTAAAATACATATACATACAAAATCTCATTCCTTCCAGAGCTCTTCTGTCATACCACATTTACATATTTATTATTTTGAACTCTTACCTGTTTTACTTGTCTTGTCTCTATACATTCTATGTGTACTGAAAGCTTCTGTGACCAGGATAAATTCCTTGTGTGTATAAGTATCACCTGGCAATAAAGCTCATTCTGATTTTGATTGAATTGTATTTCAGAATGAACAGAAAGTTTAAAGAAAATATACTGTTGATTTTCCATACTTCTTGTTATTGAACTGAATGTTGATCATCTAACTGTTTTTTTCTTCCTTTGATTGCCAATTAAAGGTCCAGTTTGTGAAATCCAGTGGCATCTAGTGACGTGGTTGCAAATTTGTAACTCGGTCCAAGTTCACTAGATTATATCAAACACTGCATTTTTAAAAAACATATAACAACTTAGTTAATGTCCACGAAGCCAAGGACGTATATCAAAGTATACATTGATCCAAAAATGTCAATTTATCCTTTCAAGAATGTATCTATTTATGCTTTGAACAGAACTATTAAAAGACCATCACTAGGTTTTGAAGCCCTTTTGTGTGCATGTGTGTGTATGTGTGTGTGTTGGGGAAGTGTTCAGTTAGACAGGGCAGCAGGCAGACACTACACAGCTGTAGATGATTTCAACTGAAGCCCGACAACTTAATCAGATAGTTTATAGTAGCACAGATATCCTGCCCTCCATGTCATTAAAACACATGCACATATGTGCTGTGTTTTTAGACTATGTGCCAAGATTATACTACTTTAACATATACCTCAACGGGAAAAACATTTTGTTGTGAGTTGATTCTTGAAATACATACTTAAAACATACATTTTAAGTAAGCATCACGTCAGGCACACACACACACTGTGTGTAACCCAATCTGCTCCCGAAACTACATCCCTCAACAACTATCCCTCCATTCCACCATGTTATCTTATTCTCTTCTCTGTCTGTCCATCTGTACTATTCCCAGGTCAGTCTGGGCCAGGTCTCAGTGTCTGTCTGAAGTCTGGGGGCAGAGTCTGATAAGAGCCTTTCAGCAGAGGCCTCCGTGCATATGAAGCTAATCTGAGCGACTCATCTCACCCCCACTCGTGGCCTTCCTTTCAGAGGTCCCGGCCTCTCTCAGTCCCGGATACTCCATCTTCGTATGTTTTTCTCCATCTTCGTATGTTATCATCTTCGTTTCTGTACATGCTTTCACCATTGCAAACACAAACATACTTAGATTGAATATATATTAATGTCGTAATGCATGTTTTTTTGTTTGTTTGTTTTTTCTTTCTTTTTTATAATGTAATAATGCACCCTAAAGCTGTGCAATGCGCTTATAAACTATACCTTATGATATGTATACTTCATATACTATAGAGTTGACAAACATTGTTAAACGAACAACAGGAGTACACATTCACTTCTATTGTATGCACACTAAAGCAGTAGAGGTTAATGGGAATCACTGTTGTTTGGTTACCATCATTCCTCTAAATATCTTCTGTTGTGTTCTGCACAGGTCTGAAATGGCACAAGAGTGAGTAAATGATGGTAGACTTTTTGGGTGATATGTTTAAACATGCTGTCACTTCCTGTTAAATTATGAAATTAAAGCAAAGATGTTGGTTCTTAAATAACATCAAGAACCAAAAAAAGAAAATCAAATTTGCTAGAAATGCAATGATCTGAGGAATAGTTGTTAATAAACCAGATTTTTAAATTCATTGTATACCACCAAAAGTAAAGAAACAAATAATAAATAGTGGATAATGGGAAGTGTTTGTATCTGGTTATCAACATTCTTTGAAATATCTTCTTTTGTTCTGCAGTGGAAAGTCATGTAGATGTTAAATGACACAGAAGTGAGTAAATGATAGAAGAAATTTAATTTTTGGGTGATTTTTTTAAACATTATGTCACTTCCTGTTGACTGATGTCTTTAAAGCACACGTGTTGGATCATCAGGAACAAAAAATTATACTATACTCTTTACCAAAAAGAATGAAATTATATTTGCTAGAAATATTATGGTCTGAAAAAAAACGAAGAAATGAGTGTTAATAAGCCAGAATATCTTTTTAAGTCGAAGTAGGGAAACAATAAAATACATTTTGTGATGATAAAAAATGTTTTGATTTTATTTTAAAGGGGATCCATGGGCACTTCATGAAGGGGGAAGATGTCAAGCGAGAATGTGCCAGTGTGTGTGTGTTCAGTTCAGTGGACACGTCCTTTGGCCTCATTAGATGGTTAACTCAATGCTCATTCAGGTGTAGTGTGAGCGAGGAGTGCGAGTGTGTGTGTGTATTCAGTGTAGTGGAGTGGACACGTCCTTTGGCCCCATTAGATAGTTAACGCACCGCTCATTCAGCCATGTGAAACAGGACACACAGAAAAGCCGAGCAGAGGAACTGTGTCTGCGTGTGTTCGTGTTTTGGCATTATTGAGCAAACACACACAAGCACTTTTAAGATGTACAGAACTTGCAGTGAGATGTGTGATAGCGATAAGAGACAGGATGTGTGCCTTTAATGTTTAATATAACTTCCTTTTCCAACTTCCTGCCTTTCTCCCTCCACTTCCTGTCCGACTCTCTCTCTCTCTCTCTCTCTCTCTCTCTCTCTCTCTTTCGTCTCCATTAACAGCTTTTGACTGTTATGGTTTGCTAATTATGGCCGTTTTGTTACTCTGAACAATTGGTGGATTGTCCCCCACACATTCACATTTAACCAGTACTTGTATTTGCTTACGGAAATATCAGGGTTGGTTATACAAGAGATGAGAGAGCATTTGTGGGGCTCAAGAAGGAATTTTAGGCATACATTTGTGCATAATAATGTTTTTTGTTTTCTTAAGAAGCAATGCATGTATAACACTTTTATGTAATGCTAAGCTATTTTTAATGTCGTTGGCGATAAACCTTGCAGGGCGGGTAAATGATCCAAGAAAAAAGTTATTTTGGGGTTTTTGACCTAATGCTGGGTCAAAATGTGAACAAAATGTGATTACAAAATGCATTATTGCACAATAAAATGGGCTGATATTACAAAATGTTCCTATGTATGCAATTTTCCTGGTCACTCTCTCTAAAGGGGCTAAATTGTTTTTGACCCATGTTGATTAAATATTGGACATAATGCGCTTTCCAATGAAAACACGGTCCAGCGTTTTAAATTTATTTTAGCTCAGCAGTGTGTTCTGTCCAATTTTCATAAACCTTAAATTGTTCCAAACCTGTTTAAATGTTAGTATTCTGTTGAACACAAAAGAAGATATTTGGAAGTTGAAAGTTGGAAACAGAGATTTCTGAAGCAGCACCAACTAGCATAATATATCTAAATGTTAAAAAATGACACCCCAATATTATTTTCTTTCATCAATTCTTTAAAATATATTTTGTGTTATACCACATCTTCCAACTGTGGTAGTCAAAGATGCAAAATTTCTTCAAAATAAAATTCTTTGCATTCAACTGAAGAAATGTACACAGGTCTGGAACAACTTTAGCGTCTGTAAATTATGACAGATTTTCCTTTTGCCTGAACTATCCCTTTTACATTCTTCGTACTAAAATAACACAACCATAGCCCTTAAATGATTTTCTTTGTTATTTTTGTGTGTTGGGGGGGTTTTCTGACGTTTTTTCCCGCAGACATCTTTGAACACAGAATTCAGACAACCACAGATAACTCTGAAGCAACCATGCTTGACCTCCGTGAGTGTGTTTCACATTTGTGTGCTGAAATATATTAGGTTTACTAGAATTCAGAATTTTGGAAATTATCGGAAAATGTGGTTAGTTATAATCTTTTAGCTCTTCAAGCACGGAACTTACAGAGTGTCCTTTTAGTTTAGGACATGATCAGAGGAAACGACTACAGATTTCGCTTTCCAAGACAATCAACTTCTTGACTGAAAAAACACTATTACATATCTGGTAAAGTACAATGATTATTGTACAAAATGTTGTCTCTTTTCTTTAAGTTTTGTACATACTACCATTCATATTTACAATACTGTATGTGGTCAGTTCATGCATATGCATTGTGTCCCGACATTGACTTTCTTATGTGCAGGTCAATGACCAGTCAAAGGAACTCTGTATTCTTTGCATTTCCCCAGCAGTGTGTGTATGTACGTGTAGCCCCGCAGCTGTCATCACTCTATTGTATCACCAATTACCCATAATTACTCCTGGCAGCATAGGTTCCATTCAGCTATGAAAGGCCACACAAAGCCCACCAAACATTCATCCAGTTACAGAAGAGGTGAGTGGAGTCCATTCACTGTTTAACACACATTCACACACGTATAATGTATACACGCCTATCCCTAAACTGTACAGAGACAAAAGAGGATGTGTGTATCTCATTTTTCAAAATGTAGCGAGTGGTGATTTTGCATGTTATGGCGGTGGGACAAGTGAGAACCAAAAAGGTAAAAGACATCAGTCCCTTGATCTGTTTTTATTTCTTTAGGAATCACATCTAGGACTTACAATATCGACTCAAACACATGTTATTACTTATGTTAATGTGTATACATTTTATACAATTAGGTAATTTTTTCCTATTTGTATTCCCCTTGAAGACAACCTTGTTTTCGTTCTAAGCGTTACACCTTAACTATGTACTAACTTTGCCACCCAATGAAACACACATACCACATCTGTGTATATTAAATGCTTACAGTGTATTTAAGTTAAATTCTCAATTCCCTGATTCCAAGGTTGTTGGTATTGTGCAATACAAAGCAAACAGGGAAAGGGATAGTTCACTCTGTTGTGTTTCAATCACTTGAAAACACAAAGCGACAGTAAAATGCCATCAATGACATAATCGTTCAGTTTAGATTCATTTCAGATGAAAGCTTTCGTCAGTTCTATCTCTCGTTCAAAAGCCACATTCATAGGTTTGAAAAAGCCAAACAAAAGAGAGGGAGGGTTTGAGAGTGAGGAAAAACGAGAGAATAAAAGGAAGTTGATTAAAAAAAAGCCAGACTCGTCCTCTCCTTTAATTATGTAATTCTTCCTCCACCACAGTCCATTCCCTCGCTTCATTTTCGAAAAAATTTTCCACCTCAATTTCCAATGACATCTTAAAACTGTAGAGCGCACCAAATTAAGGGTCAGGCTGAAGGCTGCTTCTGATTTAGAACATGAAGAACTGAAGAACAGAGAAGCCGACGGCTGCTACCACTGAGAGGCTAACCACTACCATCTGTGTATGTGCATGTGTGTGTGAGCGTGGGTTTATTTCTTCCCCTCGCTCGCGTTTTTCCCTCCTTCCATCCACGTCCTGCTGGTTCTTATTCTCACTAATGCTCCATAAAGCTCAGGCACATGAGAGGAACTGACTTAACAAGGTGTGAGCCCCGGGCCTGACCAATCAGAGGTCACGATTAGGGACTTCACTCCAAGACTTTTCATCTGATTGGTTGTTTGTGTTGCACAGATGTTCTTTTTTTAATGATTTTTTGAACCATTAGGTTGATAGTTGTTTATGGCTGTGAAATGCTGGAATGTGGGGCAGAGGGGATGAGGTTTGGGGCAGAGGGAGTGTTCAGCATAGGCCAGAAATGGGAACCGCCACATATGATCAGTGTGTGATGTAGTAGATCGAAAATGAAACAAAAACAAGCAAGATCTTAAAGGTATTACAGCAAGATAGTTGCTTAAAGTCAAAAGAAAGAAATCAATTTATTTACATTTAAATGTAAAAAAAAACATGTTTATGTTTAATATTTTTTAAACATAGGCTGCACAGGACAGTCCCATCAAAGTTCCCCAGCCTAACTTCACCAGAGAAAATCAGGGGTCGGCAACTTTTTAATATAATGTGCCATTATGTGCCATTATTTTTCCTTGTCAACCACTGTGCTAATGATTCATGACAATATAATTTTTCCATTGACACCATTCATGTAGATTGGCTGTATCAAACAGAAAATAAAAACTTTTCAACTGACTATCACTTTTAATTTTTAAAAACACAAAACTTTATTATTTAATATGACTTAAAATTAAAAAAATGCTTGAATTCAAAACATTTTGATCCTTTAATAAGGAAGGCAACACGAGTATAAAAATATTACTCTGTTATCTTAGGAGTGTAGTGCACCTTAAGTTTCACACATGATTCAGAATGATCATCAGACAGGCCATTGTTAGGGGGACAGAGCCGGTTATGTGTTAGAATGCCGGTTTGTTTTTCATAACTGCAGACAGGAGGCCTGATGGACTCTGCCATATCTTTCTGATCTTTAAAGGATTTCTCATGTTTTGTTTCAAAGTGGCACTTCAGGCTCGAAGTACGGCACACAACATTTTCTAAACATTAAGTAAATAGGGAACGATCTTTGTGGAAAACAAAACTAAATTCTTCTTTCCAAGAGGGCTAAAATGCCTGAGTGTCAGTTTTCGCCTTCTTTTGTGCAGTAGCCATTTGTGAACCTCATCTGAAGTTCAGCAACACGACAAGCGCAAACTACACAATGGCTGACACTTGACCTCTAAAGTGCACTGATATGCTACTATATCAAATATACATTAATCACAATTACAGATTAACAGGAAAAACTTTTTATTAAATATAATTTATGTAAATGTGCTTGGCGTGCCATTGATTTCACCCCTGCATGCCAGTAGAAGCCATAGGTTGCTCCTGTTTATAGAGAACGTTAGCTTGAAAATATCAAATATTTTATCATTTAATTACCCTTCTGGCATTTGCAATTGCAGAACATAAAACAAAATATTTTTAAAAAGTTGCCAACAGTCACCAATTCACTTTTACTGTCCAAGTCCAAGTGAATAGGTGCAACTTACCAACATTCTTCAACATATTATTATTGTAATCGCAGGTAGAAAGTCATACAGGCTTGAAACGAGAAGAGAGAGAATAAATGATGACAGAATTTTTATTTAATTTTTTATCACTCTAATATCCAAACGCAGAAAGTAAAAGAGTGTAAATGGCCTTTCAGTCCACCAAAATAGTGTTTGGCTTTAAGTTCACCTTATCCATCTCTGTCTTCCTGTCGGGAGTAAAGCTGTATCTTATATCCAGAGGTCAGGACATCTGGACTAACTCAAATGCTAGAACACACATCAGCTCGCTGTATTCGGTCATTTACTCTGTTTCATGCACACATTCCACACTCTTATACTGAGGTAAATATATATATTTGAATGAGCTCACATGCATGAATTTCCATATTCATTTTAAACAAATGTGGGTACTTTAAACTCAAACTAAATATGTGTAAAGCAAACATGTCCATTTTAATGTACTGCTCATTTAGCAAGCAGTAACATGGCATATGTTTCAACAATTAAATATTTATGGATTCAACACTATGTAACGCTATATTCTTTTGTAAAGGATGCAGAAACATGACGATTCTGGCCGTTTCTGCAGTGATTCAAAAGGGATGGAGCGGTGAAGTGAGCTATTGGTTTCAAACTCACCACTGGACATCCCAGTTTTTTCAAGATAAACCATTTGTAAATTTATCATTTAAAAAAATTATAAATTTTTCCATAAAAATAAAGTTTACCAAAGACCGTAAAATGTTTATAATTACTATAGCCAAGATTTATGATGTCATAAACCTGTAAATAATCGCATCAGTTCCAGTTTTATGTGATACATTTTAGACCACAGATGAACTTAACAAGGATCTACAAGGAACTTTAAAGACTACATTGTCCACAAAAAGTGGATTACAGTTTCCTGAATTTCGTTGAACGATGTTTTGTACTGTTTAATTTTTGTCTTTTAAAAAAAAACACTGATTAATGAATCCCTGCATTTCTCACTAAATGTAATATAAATGCAATAAAATATGTTATATAATATATATAAATATATATTAGATTTAATTCATATTATATTTTTTTTAAATCCAGACTCAAAGCCCAATTTTAGAATAACAAACACTAAATGCATTGTGATTTCCAATTTCTACATGGACTTGCTCCGTCAATATTATATTTATATATAATATTAAACACATTATTTACATTTTATAGGATAATATTATACAGAAAAGTGCAAATCCTAAATCATAAAAAGATTTTCACAGTCTGGATCAAATTTCAAACATTTAAGGTTTCCTTATTTTCCTTTTTCTGCTGATAAACTGTTTCATGGTCTTTGCCTTTTGCCACAGGAACTGACTGATGTTCTGATCTCGTATCAGGACCCCAGCACACACACGATGGCACAGACGCCAATGGTCAAGACCAAAAAGAGGTGTCTTTGACTGTGGCTGGAACTGCTCAACAACTTCTTCATAAATTACTCAACAGGTCAGCCCTAAGCTTTTAACCTCCCCCTCTCACCTCTGTTAAAGTGTCACAACCATCTTAAGCGGCATTTACAGTTCACTGCTAAATGACAGTAAAACAACTCGACGATGTATTTAAGTGCTATTAGCATCATGTAGCTGTAAAATCACCTCAACTGAATGCCTTTGAATCCACTTCCAAAAAAATGTCATGTTGAATGTCTTTCTGTGAGGATCAAAGCCTTGCTCAGGTAAAAGGGTGATTCACAGTCTAGACGGAATCATTATGACTTGGTTCTATTCATCTCCACATAGACTCCTCCTGGTGCACACTGTTAGTTGATATAACAGAGAATTACTAGAAACATGTTGAATTGCTTCTAAAAATATGTTACTTTTAACAGATCCTGTTTGTTGCTAACCTGGAGAATTGACTCCAGAGGAATACAAGTAATACGCCCTACACAACGCACCTTAAAATGACGTCAAAATGATGTTTGCCGTCGTTTCTGAGCGCTTGAGAGCAGTGTGCCATTGTGTCACCTAAATGCGAATGAGATCATCCAAACAATGACCAAGAGACACAGAGGCGTCAAACAGTCCCAAAGACAAGGTGTAGTCAACCTGCTATTATCTGCACCATTTGTGAGTGTGGGTGTGTGGCTGTGTTTTAGGGAAAATCCCTCTCATCCGGCTCTGTCTCATGATGAGAACATGGAGTGTTAATAAGCAGACAATGAGCAATTTATTAATTTCCTTTATTAAATGAGGTTTATCAAGGGCTTCTCTTACAGCACCGGCATTTACAAACCAAGCTAACACTTCGTGAAACGTTTCCGTTTCAGCCTCATTTCCTGCTGTGTGGATCATGATGTTTGCTTCATAAGAGCCTGTAATCTTCATAAGAGCTATAATCTCATCTAAATGACACACCCGTGTCTCCTTTTCCAGAGAGTTTCAGATTCATAGTTAAGGATTATATTATAATTGCGTTTTATTTGCCCAATCGCTATGGTACAAAAGTTCTAAATACATGACCCTGACGGTCAAAACCCAGATAACCCAGTCCTATTTTGTTTCGCTATGTTTTACGTCAAATCATTCTACATAATGTATAGAACATTTTTAGAAAATATAATTCTGCTATATTTCAAATTGACTGAGTCGGGCCATGTTAAAGAATGAAATGATACTGAAATTACTGGTTGAAATTTGATGCTCATTGCGTATTTTTACTTTAGCCTGGTGTTCTTATACAGGGTAACCTATTGACATTGTTTAAGATATTACTTTAGTTCTAGTCTAGTGTGTGTTTGTGAGTATAATTATTAAACTTGTACATTTCTATGAAAATCTAAGCATCTGTGGTTTTACATCACATTTAAAGTCATCATTTATGCTCATTTTAAAATGTATGACTTAATCCTGCAAAACACAAAAGAAGCTATTTTAAGAAAGTTGGTGACCAAACCACAGTAGCAGCCATTCACTTCTATTGTTAGACCACCAAACCAATGAAAGTGAATGGGTGCCAGATACCAGCATTCTTAACTTGGGAGAAGAAATCTGCAGAAGAAAGCAAAATATGCATGTTTCAAATTACATAAAGGTGAGTAAATAAATGCTGAATTTCTGTAGTTTGTATTTTCCTTTTTGGGGAAGCATCACTTTAAAATCTGTTCAGCCAGTCTAATAAGTTTTATTCCTGACCAGATTTGCATCACAACTACAACCTATTTGCTTTTACGCACTGTCCATCCACCTTGTTACACCATCAACCCTTAGTTTACTGAGGTTTTCTATTATTTTAACCTAAAACATTTAACCTTTTTTAAACTAGAAAGTGGGCCAATTAAATCCCAAGTGCTATTTGGACACTAACAAGTACACTACTTGTACATTTATGTTAATAAACCTTCTTAATAAAGTATACTTTTACATAAACTTGACCTTTACTAAAGTATAATTGTAAAAATGAACTTCAGGTTTCTTTTTCTTAAGACTTGTAGCCACGTAACCAAGAAAATGCTGTTTAATTTTATCCTCAATTTGTTTCTGGATCATAAAGAAACAAACACAACCAATTAAATGTTCCAAATTTTTTTTCGACGAAACAAGCCATCCTGGGTTGACAGTAGTTGTGTTAGTCGCTTTTTGACCAAACTCTAGATTAAAAGTAACTTGACATTTTTAGTTTCCTTAAATGTCAGTCCACAGACCCGATGAGAGATATCTGAGAACTATATGCAGGCATATCAAGGCATGGTTGTCTTAACTAATTGTGACTGAAATGTCAGAGGAGCACAAAGACAGTGTCTGTATCATTGTAATCAGTTGAGCTTTAATAGAAGGTGCTGTAATGGTAACTGTTAAGACTGTTCCCTGTAGGAGTGCATAAAAAGGCTCTGTCATGAATGCCTGCTGTGAACTATCCTTTAATTTAGAGTCTTTCTGCAACATAATCACAGCCTGACTACTTGCAGTTATTACCTGAGCTCACGAGAGGAGAAAATGTGTGTGTGTGTGTGTGTGTGTGTGTGTGTGTGTGTGTGTGTGTGTGTGTGTGTGTGTGTGTGTGTGTGTGTGTGTGTGTGTGTGTGTGTGTGTGTGTGTGTGTGTGTGTGTCTGTGTGTCTGTGTGTGTGTGTTTGCGCGTGTGTTTGCGCGTGTGTTTGCGCGTGTGGGAGTGTGTGTACACTGGTGCCGATGCTCTAGACTGACCCAAGGGCACTAATTACTCCAGTCAGGGACATTACCTGGCAGCCTCAACGTCTCTGAGGTTCAAGTGAAACTGGTTTACCTCATGATCAAATCAGCAGATAACTAGATTAGTTTTATATATATATATTTTTTTGTGCAATTTTCTTTGTCTTTTTCCTCTCTCCATCATATTCAGGCCTGTTGAAGCGGCAGATGAACCAAAATGAGAACAATTCATCAATTGGTTACCCCCATGTCATTCAAAACCTGTAAGCCCTTCTTTTATATGCAGTACATAAAGGAAGATATTTTGAAGAATGTCAATAATCAATCATCATTTGCACAATGCACAAAAAATAATTAGCAGAATCCAAGCATTAAAACAGAATTTGCTCTTTCACGCAGAATGGCACAAATTAAAGCAAAGTAATCCTGAAAAAAATTTCTAGTTAATTTATACAAAAATGTTTAAAAAAAAATCTTACATTAAATTAAAAATAGAATAGAATAATTCACTGTAAAGTACTTATTACACAGTTTGACCTGATTTTGTATATTTTTTCAAATGAACAAAAATACTATAGTTTCAAAATTACTGAAGTATCAACACATATATTTAAGATGATAATGTAGAACACATGTATTTTTTATGCGTTCAAAAATATATTAAAAATTAAGCAAAATAAAATATAAACAGAAAAGGATGGAATTTGGGGAAAACATGGTAAGTAGATATAATAGCAATTGATTTTGGGCAAGACAAAAAGAATAACCTTCCGGGAGAAATACCTTATAAAGTTGATAACTAGCCCGGTCACCTCATGATCTCATATTTGCTCATGACCAATAGATATGTAGTCTAGGTAAATAACATGACTGAAAGACATAAAAAATGCTGCTCTTTGCACACCTGTTGGAGTGTAACCTGTTTTGTGAGCCTTCTCTCCGGCAGTTAGACAGACAGACTCTGGCTTTCTTGGAAACTGGTTATTTTTTAACAGCGCCACTGATCTGCTGAACTTGACAGCTGTCAATAACTATTTTCCACATGATAATTTGCATTCCTGTAACGGAACAAGACCAAGTGACTATATTACAGTGAAATTATTTCGGGTGCTTTGTCAAGATGTTTCATTTTATTTATTTATGTAATGGAAATAACAAAACACTCTGATCCATTCACTATGTCTATTATGAGTCACAATGTGAAGCCGAAATGACAGCTTAATCCTCACCAGAGGCTATAGTGTCATATTCACCCCCACCCTAAACAAGCTCTGTGTTTACAGTACGAGATGTTTAATGCAAATATGTCCACCAAACAAACATGCAAAAGATAGAAAAGATAGAAAATCATGTGTGTGGTCAACAAATAAAACAACTAAGTGTTTTACACTAAAGTGCAAGGGTTAACAATAAATTATTATTGCTATTATGACCAAAGCTTAAGGAAAAAAACAATGATTTTTCTTGTTTGAATATGGACGGAACAAAGGCATCATTGGCTTTCCTCAGACCCAGAAAGCTTTAAAGATAGATATGTGGAGAAGCCAATATTGCTTCAGAGTTCACGCTTGACAGATTTATATTTATGAGTCTGGAACTTTGTCACAAAGTCTTTCTCTCTCTCTGTCCACTCTAAGAAACACAAAAGTGCCGGCATCAACGTCCATTACAAACAGATGTTCGACCAACTAGTGAGAGTTTAGAGGGGATCTTTCCCTAGACCAAGCTCCTTTGTAGAAGAAATGTATTGAATCATATAATATTTCTTTAATAAGGTTTTTTGGAAGGCTTTCAAAGGCCCTGCTCACATTGGGAAGTTCCCGATGAGAGGAAATGATAGTTTTTAAAATACCAACCAACATGTTTGCAGTGGTTATGACAGAGCAAGAGCGCGCGCGAGAGAGAGATGCTTATTTTCTTTGTGATTATAAAGAGTTGCTGACTGACTGAGGCCATGCAAGACAGAATAGCGATTCAAGAATAAATGGCTTTAACAGCAACCAAAAGCAATACCAAAATAACTTCTCGCCAGTATCCATAAGGCCCACAATGGGGTTTGCTTATTATATATTTTCACATCTATCCTTGCGTATTATTTGGGGTTTTTGTACCTTTCTCATGGCATAATTCACTTTCTGTAAAAACTGCAAGCTACTTAACATGCCAGAGATTTGTTTTAGAAATGTCAAACCAAAGTGATTTTCTGATGAGTGTTCACTGTATGATTCTGTTGTGGAACTGAAAAAGTTTAGAGAATTGAGGAAAATTTGAAGAATGTCTAAAGCCCACAGCATACTGTTGACAGGATTCTTTAACAAACTCTGTGGGCAGGCTAAAGGTTAAATAGAAGAGACCTCATTTTTATCCCTTTGCCTTTTGATGTCCTCGTGCATGTTATGACTAAAATTGAAGGTTTAGATCAACTAACCTTAAGGTGGCTCTAAACTCAAATGGATAAGTGCTTGTAATTGTCTGGAATTTTATTTCTAGGCTAAGCACATGTCATCTTTTTTTGCAAGTTATATGTGGACAGGAAGAAAAGAACAAAAGACTCTATGTTTTCTTTGAGTCTGAAAAAATGGGTGATTATTAAAAAAGCAACACCAAAGCCCCACCCCTTACCCCGCTCCCATACCACAGATCACACCAAGACATAGAAATGTACTCAGATAAGGTATCTTGTAAAATAGTATGGGGTTGGAATGACACATAAGATGGTTTCCTCTGTCACACTAATTCATAAGGGAAATTTTACAAAAAATGCTCATCTTTCATTTACTCATCTTTACATGCTTTTTAAGCTACACCTTTAGATATTTGCTTCAGGTTTTGGGCCATTTTTCCATCCATCCATCCATCCTCCTCATCCTCTCATCTGGCCCTTTCTAGCCAATTTCCAAACATGACCCAGCACAGGACACAAAAATGAAAAGAAAGAGAAAACTAAAGTGACATTATTAACAGGAAAAAGCGAGGGATAGATATTTTCTCAGGAGAAGGACAATAGGCGCTCTCCTCCGGTCGCGTCCCCCCTTTATCATCAGAGGTCCACAAGGGAGGTTATTGTTAGGATACAATGTGAAACTGGAATACTTTTTAGAAGACACATTGCGTTTAATTAACTAGTGGTAATGATCTCATTACTTTCTCTAAATCAAGCGGTCATATAAACGCATGCACACGCACGCATGGACACACACACACACACACACACACACACACACACACACACACACACACACACACACACACACACACACACACACACACACACACACACACACACACACACACACACACACACACACACACACACACACACAGGAGAGGTGAGATGGAGGTCATTGGAGCAGTTCTGGCTCTGGAGAAAGGCTGGACTCTTTTTAAATTTTCTTTGTATGTTTTCAGTTAACTCATCCATGTCCGTGTTCACCATATTTTCTAAAGAAGACAAATAAGCATGATAAAAAAACAACGTTTCTTTCAAAAGACATAAATTCATCTTTTTAATATTTCTAAGTAAATCTTTTTACTCCATTATCCTCCATTATCCAATTTGCTAAAATTGGCCTGTTACAAAAGGGACACATACACTCATCCATACATATATATAATGTCCAGTCAAAGCCCAGGTTTAAAGGTGGTTATAAATGGCAAAAACCCACCTAAAAGAGGATATATATATATATATATATATATATATATATATATATATAAACATATACTGCATTTGACAGTAAATACCAAAATTGTTGTTGAAAGACAGACTGGATAATGTAATGACTTTCGATGTCACTCAAGCCATAATCCTGACAGGAATGATAAAATGTCAAATGCTAAATGTAAGTCAGTCTTCTTAGGTACATGCACCAAAATATTACACGTATTACATTGTCATTAAATGTTTAAGGCCCCTTTGCCTAGTCATAACAATGTTAAACATAACTGTAATGTTAACATAACATTTATTTGCTTTGCATGAGGGCAGATCAAATGAACGCGTTTTAAAAAAGTAAATTCAACTTTTTTTATTAGCTACTATACAAATATTGTTGCTATACTATACTAAAATCAACCGAACAGAGTTTACAGAACTGTCACTGAAATTAACCAAATATTTAAATTAGCAATATTTGCGGGTAGGTATACATCTTACCTGACCATGTTATAATTGTGGCCGTTTGTGGCATTACTTAACTTCCAAAAACACAATCTGCCAAACTAAAAGCTGCCCGAGCATCAAGCAGATGTCAATGTCAATGTCACCTTTATTTATATAGCGCTTTAGACAAAATACATTGCATCAAAGCAAATCATCAAAACAATATTTATTTAAACAGTGTGTCATAATGCTTAATGTTAAAAGGCAATACATTATTGAATTCGGGACGTTATCTCTGTTCAGTTTAATGGTGTCTGTGCATTCATTTTCAATTCGTTGATGTCTTCTTTGTTTACTTTAAAAAGATGTGTGTGTTAGTATGAGGGTCTCGCAAAACGCACAAGACAAAATTTTGTGAAATATAACAGACACAGAACAGAACAAGGGCTAAAATATTTCAACCATAAAATCTTTTCATAAAATATCAGTGTTATGGTGATATAAAATATATAAAAAACAATAAAAACATAATGTTATTTTTTTGGGGATTATATAAAGGTGCACAAAAGTGGCATTTCTTTGTTTTTATGTATTTCTTTATTGATTTTGTGCATTTGCAACATGAACACTGTGCAGACTCAAACTCTTTTATGTGGACTTTTAATCTTCTTTCTTTTTCATATCCTTTTATTCCATTTTAGATACACATTTAACCCATTTTTTATGTTTGTCTTGAATTTCAGCTCTTCAATGTATAATTGTAATATACTTCGTTTCTCCATCATTTAAGCTATTACGTTTCCTCATTAAGCATTTTAAATGTCCTTTTGTGTTATATGTGCTATATAAAAAAAACTGTTTGCCTAATTTATACATGTGTTAAAGTGAAATAAATTACCATTTTCTTTACTATTAGGTCTTCAACATACATGATGCAAATAAATGAAGCATACACACAGCCCATTTAAAATCCAAAAGTTCAGTCTTAAGAACATTATTTACGGAGAAGTTGAACAGTACAATCTCATTTAAACATCCTTTGAACAAAGTAAAGAGTGACATTTCTGAAATGTAATAGTGTGTTGAGTAAATGACAGGAAATATAAAGAGATAAACAGAGAGTTCTTAGTTCAAATATGTATTTTAGGGATGGAGGCAGGAAGCATGGACACATGATAGGGAGGCAGAGATAAAGGATCATGAAGGAGGGGTGAAGAGGGAATTTTTGGTACTGGGGAATGTCTTATCTTCGCAAAGGCAGGTCCTTGATAATGACTTCAAGGGACGATATAAAGTCTTATTATACACCACTGTGTCCTTAGGTGTCTGTTTGTGTGCATATGTGTGTTCTGGGTGGAGCACTGAGTTTGCAAATAACATCTTATCTGTTTTATCAGACAGACATCTGGTCACTGTGGACATCTACTTCACTTTGACAATGTTAATAGATATGTGAGAAACAGTCAGACTGAGTTTTAAACTACGACTTTTATTCAAATACAAAACAAAAGTTTGTGTTTGTTTAATGTCTGTGTATTCATTTTGCAGTTAAAAACAAATCTGCAGACACATTCACACATATTTACTGTTTACTGTACTGTTTACTGTTCACATGAAACAATTTACACAAAATAACAGTTCATTTTAAAACTTTAAAATGTTGTGTATATGGAAATAAAAAATGTACACGGCTGCTGTATGTATGGGAACAACAGCGTGTTTGTCCTCACATTAATCTAACAATTGTTTTAACCCTTGAGTTTGATGGGTGGGTGTATATTACAAATAGATTTTAAATACAAATTTTTAATACATTTTCCATTAGATAAATTAACTGTTGGATTTTTAATCAATTATTGCTTAGACATCATGATGAGAGGTTACAATAACCTTTAGAATTCCTGGTGTTATGAAAGAAAAGTGTCTAAGACCAAAATATGACATAATGATAGTAATTGTAAAATGCAATTGTAAAAATTAATTTAAGCCTTGAAATTATATTCTTTTTATATTATTTATATTCATTTGTATGAATTGCGTCAATACCAACGGCATTTCAGACTGAGACTAAAGTTCACATGAAGGTTGAAAGAATGCATCATCTGGACATGTCATCTGTTGTGATTGTGTTTCCTCTGTTCAAGGAACTGCTGCTTGCTCTGATTGGATGCTCATTTTTAACATCCGCACACTGGAACATTTAAATTTAATGTTACTCCCCGAAGAGGGAGATTGGGCACCTAAAGCAGCGCCTTTAACCTTTAACATATAAACCTCCAACGTCACCATGTAACATTAAATTTAAAACACAGGTGAGATTTAGGAACACTGGTGAACCCCGCCTGCACCCCTTCAACATATGACTTTAATCTAATATTTTCACTTTACACACGGAGGTTAATGAGACCTGTTACCTTAAGTGAAAACTTTGCTGCTAGAGAGTGTTCATTTTCACACATATCCACTCTTTTATAAACACAAACATAATATAATGATATGTGTCTCATGCCAAAGGGCAATGCCGTAGTACCAAATGAGTCCACTTATAGCACCGAATTATGTTAAATAGCCTTTCTTCACCCCTGTTTAATGTGTTTCTACATCCCCATAGGGCTACCATTAAGCTTCATCAAATCACTGTTCGTTTAACATTTTTGGCTGAGTGCCATCCGATCCCTTTGCAGCTAATATGGAGAGAAATGGAGTTTTCTTACATAAACAATTCTTGTGGACTCATAAAGCCAGCCACACACCGATATTCACACGCTTATTAAGAATTATTACTGAGTTATGTAATAGTAGATTCAACCATTTATACATGTTTTATTGCTTAGGGCAGAATACATGTGCTGATAAGGAGACCATGTGGTGTCTGTTTATATATCTTTCACTTAAAAACATATACACTGCACCTGTATGTAGTAGTGTTTCTGGTCTGCATTTGTGCAAGGAGACATTGCTATGTCACTGTAAGATTTACTCCATTGCAACCCCAAGGGTAGTTCCCCATAGCCAATGTAAACAGGCTTTAAATAATGGCCTCTCCCTCACAATCATACACACTTCTGCACTCCGCCCATCAAAACTACAAAGTATGTTTGGAACTTACAGTAAACCCTGACCTGCCTGTGTTTGTCGCTGGTTATTAAATGGATAAGTGCTCTCTGAAAACACGTAGAAGCCAAGTCAATGTGAAGTACGGATGGATGCGCTCAACAGCCTTTTATGGCAACATTAAAATCATTTTAGGATGTCCAAATTTATTTGTGAGCACATGGGATTGTGTCCAGTCTCAAATTATTTTGTAAGGTGGCTCTGTTTAGTATAATTTGCTTTTACACCAGTGGTGGTACATTTAGGGGTGGGGTTAGGGTAGGAGCTTCAGCAGGGCGATCTTCAATTATGTATAATTCACATTATATGAATTGATAGATAAGACATCACTTAAAATAGACCAAAATTACAATGAGATCAGTTTGTGAATCTATCAACAGTCACAAAGTGAAATATAAATGAAGAGCGGAGCCATTTGCTGGGTGGGTCAGCTGTAAAAGAGGGGGACACACTCTCTGTGCAAACCTCCAGAGGATTTTGATTGGTTTGTTTGTTTATTTATTTATAAGACGAGTTGCAGTATTAGGCCATAATTCACAATATATAGAAGTATATTTTGTTTATCTGGAAAACACAATACTAACTCCTTGCCAAACCCTAAATGAAAGTGTAACACAACATGATGACAAAACAAAATGTAAGTAATTTGTGATGATATGACATTATAAAAACTAGTAACAAAGAAAAACAGCAGCGCTTGCATTGACCAACATTAAAATACAAGAATAGTCATGATTTTATTTTAATATTCATGACATTTGTGTTTGTTTGATCAAGCTAATAGTGCCATGGTGATCGTAACTTTACATTGCATTGAAACTTCCTGCGGCTTTATTCCTAGAAATCTATATCTTTTTTTTTTATGTGCATTTTTCAATATGCATTTAAATTTATTGTGATGAACCAAAACTTCACAATAAAATATAATTTTTCAGATTTTTTCTCTGCTTTCTGTAATCCTCATTTATTGTTCAAATCCAGGCTACTTGTGGCCTATGCTCCTCCTACTTGACAAATCTATGGTGGATGCCCCTCCCACTTGCAGCAATTAAATTACCATTTTTGCCTTATTTAATCATGTGGAACCAATGTACATAATACAATAAAAAGAATTCCAACCCATTTTTTGGTGCTTACATTCTGTGCTGGAATTTTACATCTCTTTAACAAGGTGGGTAAATTGAATAAGGTCATATCACACTATAACATACATTACAAATGAAATTGTAAGTTTTTATGAAAATTAGTCATAAAATAGCTCCGAATTCCTCTGAGATTATGTTGAAATTAAAAACTTTCAGAGCAACTTCAAGATAGAATATATTCAGGTTAATTTGTTTATGTGTCGCCTTTTAAATTCTTTTAATCTTAACAGTTTTCCATTTGAATATGTCAGTGAGTCAAAATGACATGTTTTGTGGTCATACCGGTTCAACCTTCCGACAGCATAAGTCAAGACAAGAGGAGATTACAGAGGAACAAACATAGTAATTAAACAGCTGTTCTTCTCTGAGCAGGTGTGCGATTGTGAGCGTGTAGTTTTGAGAACTGTCCTCATTCCCAGGTGTGTGTTAACATTATGCCTATGGTATTTACAAACTCAGGGAATCGTTCACACGGGAGAGAAGCCGTGCTCATGGTCTCACCGTCCGAGGGGTCGGAGAGGTTATTGGTTCTGTTGGCATTGAGTTAAAAATTACAAGTGGAATGTTAACGGACAATGACTTCATCACACTATAATGCTATATTTACACAATGATAATGTAGCATTACATATGTAACTGGGCTGCCAAAGCATACAATATGTAAAGACAACCCTGAAAGATAAGATTAGATTGATTTTTGGGTACCGGAAAAAAACAGGTTTCTTAAGATTTTTAGCATTTTTATTGAAATTGTTTAGGTAAATGTAAATAAATCTGTGGTTTCTTCTAATTTTATTACAAATCTTAAAAAATATAAAACACCCAGCAGGGTTCAACTCTGAAAGACACAGTAATGCGTGAAATTGGTCAAATGTATTGAGAAAATGAATGGAGACTTAGGCGTTAAAGTGATGGGTAGTTAATCAAGTCAGATTTTTGGTTGGTCAATATATTTTTAAACCACTTGAAAACCATTGGCCCAATTGGACCAATCTCTTACCAACATTCTTTAAAATATCTTCTTTTGTGTTCTGCAGAAAGTTACTTTGGATAATAGTTTCTGCCAAATGTAAAAATCTAACCATCACTTTAAAACATGTTTAAATAACATAATCTTGCAAAATCCAGTAGTGTTTTTCTCTTTCTAACACTTACCAGCAGACCTGGCTTAAAGAAACTGGCTCCAAGAGGTCTCATTCACTAAGAATAAACCCACAACACCAAATGCATCTCATAAAGCTGAACGTTATTAGATTTGGTTGGGAGCTAAAATGTTCTTTCTGAGAAGGTGCTGTAAATGTGTAAGTCCAGGTTCTGGGCAGGAGAACACAGAAAAGTACAAAAGCTCATTTTTATGTCACATGTGCATTTATTGAAAATAACAGTAAGTACAGTATGGTAAGTGAGAATAAATAGGAGCAGAATTGTGTTCCGCCTATAAAACACTACCAGTGTGTGTGTGGTCTGTCTGCTTCTTAAGAGGTTGTGGTCATGTTAAGAAAGGTTCTATACTTTCCTTCATTTTACCTCATAAGTGCCTGTTTTTCCATTAGCTAGGGAACTATCACCCCTAACTACCTTTACATTGACGTCCAGAGGCCAAATGGCTATCAATGAGCTTCAAATGTAAAATCATTAATATCAATTTACAAACTCCCGACTGCCGAAGTCTTTAGATTGGTTGGTTGACTAACATATCTTTCATTATCTTTAATAATACTCCATAAAAGTACAATCTATGAAGATGTCAGATGGGTGGACAATGGACCAGACATTGTAAAACGTGGCCTATAAATCAAAATAAAGTCTTGTTTATTTATTGAACAAAAACCATCACTCCTACTGTCCACATCAATTAGTCTGACCGCATTAGATTTTCAGTTCATACACAATGTGTTCTAGCATGATGTTATTAGTACTTTTAACAGGTTCATTTCCCATTGCTGACATATTTACATTTACATTTAGGCATTTTGCAAACACTTTTATCCAAAGTGACTTACAAGGAATCCAGGAGACAATGAAGCTGTAAATAGCAGAGATAACATTAGGCGAACAAGTGCTACAACATGTTTTATTTTTAAGCAAGCAGGTAAGGAAAGAGGTTTTATAGAGTTAGGTGTAGACGGAAAGGACGCGTTTTCAGGCCTTTTTTAAAGAAAGAGACTGAGTCTGCCAAACGTGTTGTAAGAGGCGAATCGTTCCACCATACAGGAACCGATGCAAAGAAGGTGCATGAGTGTGATTTCTTACCTTAGGAGAGATTTGAATTCAATGCGAGCTGCCATGGAGAGCCAATGGAGTTTGATGAAGAGAGGTGTGACATGCGCTCATTGCAGTTTCTTGAACACCACTCTTGCCACTGCATTCTGAATCATCTGCAGAGGTTTGGTTGTGCACATCGGGAGTCCAGCAAGCAGAGCATTGCAGTAGTCAAGCCTGGACAGGACCAGAGACTGGACTAGGATTTGTGTAGCTCCGAGAGGAAAGGTCTGATCTTCCTAATGTTGTACCGCAGGAATCAGTAGGATCAGGCAGTGCTGCACATGATCGGTGATGTTTAGATGATCATCGTTTATTACCCCTAGTTCTCTAGCTTTCCTGGAGGGCACAATGGTTGATGATACTAGTTGGAAAGAGAGGTTGTGACGGATTTTATATATTTTAAAATATCTGAAAATGCATCAGTGCTATTGTTAAAACTCTTAAATGTCCTAATTTAAACCAGGCTCAAAATAAAGATTGTGTCATCATTTACTTATCCTCGTTTTTTCAAATCTGTATATTTAAATAAATCTATAATTTCTTTGCTCTGATGAACACAGAGAAAGATCAGAATCAGTATGAGCTTTTTTGCCAGGTGTGCTTGCACACACAAGGATTTTTTTCCCTTAACAGAAGCTTCCAGTACACAACATAAGTGACAAGACAAGTATCAAGTAACATAATAAAAATAAATATGTAAGTTGAACACTGGTAAGTTGAAGATGGTACAGAAGAGCTAAGGATGACATAGGGCATATACTGATGTTTTATAAATTTACAAGTTAAAAATTATAAGTTATTAGGTTATAAGGATATAAGGTTATAAGTTAGAAGGTGTTATATGTAAGGGTGCTAGAATATTATATGTAGAATATTTATATAAATATATATATATAGATATTTAGAAGAATGCATGAAACTGAACAGTTCTTGGACCCACTGACAACCATTGACCTTTTTTTTCTCTGTTGACCACAAAATTACATATTTTTAAGAATGTAGGACAACAAAAGTTCTGGTATATTTTTGACTACCGTTTTGACTTTTCCTACAGTGGTGGTCCAAGGTTCCATCAGAACAAAGACATTTATACAGATTTGGAACAACTAGAGAATGAATTCCTCATGACAGATATTTAATTTTTGCTTAAACTATCCCTTAGAGTTTCCTATAATTGAATGAGTGTAAAAAAATCTTGTAAAACAGACAAATCAATGTTTTATGTTCAATCTAATTCTGTCAACAGGTTAATGTAAGGGTCATGTTTGGGGAATAATAAATATCACAAGCCTTCACAGGAGAAGTCTGTGTAACGTTCACCAGACATTTGTAGTGTTCCTTTTACTCGCCCCAACAAAACTGCACAGGTCAAAATTGGAGGAAAACCGATATCTCTTCAAAAGGCCTTACACCGCACCTTTAAACGCTATGTGTGTGTGGTGGGCAGAGGGTGAACCTATAAGTTTAACAGCAATAGTTGCTCCGAGAGAACTCGTAAACATGTCACTAGGACCTTGACCTCGCAGTAAACAGCTCCACTCCTTTGGTACCTCTCGTTTTCCTTTCTATTTCTTCCCATCTCACTTCCTTTATTTATTTTCGACCCCCATTCATTTCTGTCTCGCTCCCTGTCAGTCAAACATGTTAACCTTCTACATGTTTTCCTTTACACTTGTGCTTCTACAGCATTCTCCACAAAATTCAGTCTGCAAATAAAATTAACGTTGTTTCTATGCTAAAACGTTCCGGTTCACTTCTTCGTTGTCTGTCAAGGCATCTGCTCCAGTGCTCTTTGGCCCGACTCGGCTTTCAAACAATCGCTGTCGTTTAACATTAGCCAGATATCCGCCATAAACCCCTCATGAGAACAATTACCAAGCATTTAACCCTTGTGTGTTGGATCAGAGTCGAGCAACTGTCATAATTCACTTCCCTCATGCAGACGACGTTCAACACGTGCTGTTGCCGTCATTTCGCAAAATAAACAAACAGATAAATTCATATCGCGAGGCAGTTTGATGACACAACACAGTTTACAACTTCTGTGTTAGACTTAAAATTTTACAAACATCGTTCTTCTCCCACAATCAGCAAACTAATTTTATGATAAGCTTTTAAGACGATCAAATAACTGCATCGCCCCAAGCCCTTCTGAGGTCGTTTGTGTCTTTCACGTTAAGTTATCGGCATTCTGCGTCGCGTTTGAAGTTGAGCCCCCTTTTTAAGCTATATTTGAATACCGGAGCACCTGGCAGAGGCAGCGATGTTTGTTTTCAAAGACGAGTCTGACCAAACCAAATAATAAAAACACTCAAAAGAAACTTATGCAAACAGAAGTATAGCTATTGGCAGCAGACTCATTGTCAGAGAGCACTCAGTAACCAAACCCTTTTAAATAATTGCTGAGAAGGTGGGGCTCCAGGTGTGGCGCTTGGCATTCTTCAGTTATCACCAGCTTGACTAAGAGATAATTGCTTTTACAACCTATAATGTACAGTTCTGGCAGAATGTTTCGATAAGCCACATATGAAAGGTCATATCCAAGGCAACACGCTTTCATCTTGATCAAATACCAAAAGCTGGCACAGAAGAAATTGCAGATACTCAACTGTTGATTGAAGCTCTCCTTGGGTAAAACCATTACATAAACACTGTCATTTCAGACTTACTCTAGTGGAGATCTGTATAAATAATATGGTGTTTGATTTATCTACATGTTGGGATTGGTTGTATGGATTAAGATTGATCTTTTCGAGCTTCTTGATGTTTTAATTTCATAATAAACTGATTAAAGGTCATTCAGTTAAAAGGCTCAAGTTAAACTTATTCTCTGTGGTGTTTTACTCTAAATTCCCATCTCTGATTTAGACATAAAATTGCTTCTTACTTATTTTGGCATACTTTCTTCTTGTCAAATCTCATATAAGATATTCTACGAAACCAACGTTATTATAAGGGATAACATATTTCAGCCTTGAAGTTGCATTGGTTCTAGTGTCCAAAAGCTCCCATAGGCCTTTGGAATATCCCATAAAATAAGCTCAATGCCAAACAGAGTCTATGAGAGATCATTTTTAAATATCAACACAACGTTTGTGAATATAAAAGTCTAAGTGCAATCGCGAAAGTTAAAAAGCTAACATGGAGGTTATGAATGGCTAGTCTACATTGTGAGTTTTAGCAACTTGTGAGCGCCATTTAAAGACATGTAAAAGCTTTAATGTTTTGTGTTACAGAATATGAATATTTAAACCTTTGTCAACCACTAACAATGCTTAAAGTGCTTAAATCCAAACTGTGCATACGAAAAAACGTCATTGTATCAATTGTGAAAACAAACCCAAAAAGAGAAAGTAGCAGTATACAGTAAACTCAATATATACCTTGATGGTATTATTTTAGATCTCATTTGAAATAAAAGTAGTGAATATTCCAAACATAAACAATTATTTTTACTTAATAAAATCTTTTTAAATCTGGAAAAAACTTTTCAATGGAATCGAATTATTTATCTTAAAGTTACAAATATTATTTTAACTTATATAATGAAAAATGGATTAAGATAAATATATATATTTCTAATTGTTATATTTCTGGTGAATTCTAACACAAATCTTTAGGTCAATCAGATGTATTAGATTTTTCTTCTTAATTGAAATCCGACAAAAGTAACAAGACCCTTTCAACAAATTGTTTATTTAACACACGCATTATGTAATAGAGCATTTAATTTAATACATATATAATAAATAGCCAGAAGAGCACATGCACATGTCTCCGTCAAAAACCTTCTATATGTTTTTGAACGATTCAGTAACCGCAAGTTTACCAAATGATTCAAACTGTAATACATTATCCAGTCTGATTTTGCATCTGATTTTGCATCTTTTTTTTCTTCTTTTTAACCACCATTGAAGTTACGTTACAGCTTTCAGATTTATAATAATATGAACATATGTAAACAATCACAAGGATACTGGGTGTCTCAGTCGAAATTCATGTTAATCTCTCTCACTATCTATTGAATGCATTTTGTTCCAGTGTATTGAGACCAAAACCTCTTCAAAGTAATAAAGACCAAAAACGGTGGGCTACATCAATACTGACACATTCAGTTGCAACATAGCAGACGACAGCAGAAGGGAGACACAGACTACTCCTCTTTCAGTTCTGTAATCCAGGGCTCTGCGCTGACAATACACACACATTATATCTCTGCAGGAGGCCTCGGGCTACGGCTGCCAAATCAGGGTGTGTGTCACAGTTTAAAAAGGAGGGAAGAAAAAAGATAAGAGGCTTCTCGGGACGCGGGCCAAATCTGTGTCTGTGAAATCCATTATTAGTCCCAAGCATGCACGCAACCTTTATCGTTTCTTCCCTCTTCTCTTCTCACCTTTGTTTTGATGTTAGCCTTTTTCCTTCCGCCCTCCCACGTAATACTTACATACAACAGAGGCTTATTTTGCCAGCAATTTGGTAACTGAAACTTTATCAAGTGAATGTGACGGTTTTGGTGATACGGAGTAAACATATTGATCTCTCAACCTCACGTGCCTCTGGCATGTGGTTCCACAAAACCTTCAACAGCCTGCTCACAATCAATCCCTGGGGCTAAAAGCCCCCTCCTAGAACGGGCCATGTTTGGCAGTTGAGATAAACCTGAGTCCATTAGTCCAAAGAAGCTGAGTGGGGTCAGTTTTAAAAGGCTGTCTTCAAGTGCCCCAAATTGTTCAACCATCTTTGGACAGGGTTTTTAAGGAGACATGCCACATACCGTGCTGAATGATGGATTCTCACAGTAGGATACAGGGATAGATAGATAGATAGATAGATAGATAGATAGATAGATAGATAGATAGATAGATAGATAGATAGATAGATAGATAGATAGATAGATAGATAGATAGATAGGTAGATAGGTAGATAATTCTAGTACATTTCTATAGCTAATACCAAATAATATTTGAAAAACAGTATATATAGGTTTTTTCAATATAATTTTTCAGGAAATTACTTTTAAAAGAATGCTTGATTATAAATCATTAAATATATTAACAGGTTATCATTTAAAATCCTTATTATAGTCATTTGAATATATATGTTTTAATGAATTATTTATAATACCTAGGTATGCTATCCTTAGTTTTGTACTTTTGATAACGGATTAATTATTTATCTAACTAAGAAATACAAAAATACATGAAAAGTCCTCAAATAATTTGAGTTAAGCTTACTCTGGGGTTTGACAGTAATAGATTTTATTTTGGCTTTTGCATAAATGTTTACACATACGAGGTGGATGCGGATATGATTTCAGTTTGTGTTTTGCTGCTTCCAAAGCGGATCTTTGATCTTCGCTCTTTGGGTTACTTAAATATTTAGGTTCTGCGTCCATTACATAGATAGAACTTGAGTTTCCATGCCAACCAGTTTCTTCCTAATTCTGCTTGAGTAAATAAACTTTGAGGAACGAAATGTTGTGTTTGTTTGTTGGGAGTGTGCTGGTTTATTTCATTGGTAAAATTAATAATCAAGCGAGGATTAGACAAAAGATGTAACCCGAATAGAAAAGGTCTAAAAATGCCAGGTACTCGAGAACTAAATATTGACTACATCACTTTATACAACGCGTTACTGCACGATAGGCCACTAAGAAAACATGTAAGGTTGTCTGTTATTATCATGCCTGATAAAATCAGATACATTTGCAGATTAAAAGCTCTCTGACACAAAAGGATTTAGGTTTAAAATAAAAGACTATGAAAAGAAACTCTGTCCAGAGGCTACATGGGGGGAGGGTTCTATAGCTCAATAAAACGGCACCATTGAATAGAAAAGCAAAGCAGTTTGAAGTCAATTCCAAACAAATTAAGCTTGTAAAGGCGGCCCAGCCGGTGCCCTTGTTAAATTTGCATGTCAATGCAACGGCCAAGCTGACTACAGCCAGGGCGGTGAGCATCGCAAAAGCACATCACGCTGCCTTGAACAGCAAATCTCGCTCCATTTTTTTGTTTTTATAGACTGTTTGTATTATCTTAGGAAGGTAAAAGCTTTAAATAAGAGTAAATGTGTGATAATCATGAACAGAATACATGGAACAAAGCCGCAAATAACAAATTGAAGACAAAGATTTGATGATTGATATTTAAATAAAACAGGTTTGAGTAAAACACCTCGGCACTGAGACTGAGAACACAATGAGATCATTAGCTTGAGCAACCTCCCAGGCTTTTGTTATCATTAACCCAACACTAATAGTCCAGGGGGAAGCTAAACTCACTAATACCAGCGCCTGTTAAGTGGTCGGCCAGCTAATGGCATCTTTCTGGGATCCTGTAATACTGCAAGGTCAGCTGAAGAGGAAAGAGGCCAGGTGTTAGACAAAGAGGAAGCGTACAACATGCTGTAATGGAAATGTGTGAATAAATATTTTGTTTTTGAGTGTTCTTCTTAGAGTTTTTTAGATCGAAATGTAATATTTTAATCTACAAAAGCAGTTTTGAAGAAGACTTGTTTTTACAATAGCCAAGCTACATAAAATTCTTTATGTAGAAATGAAAATTCTCATGTTTTACTCCCCTCATGTATGAGATTCTTTCTTTTTTTTCTTACAACAAAAAAGATATTGGAACCGTACAACTGAGGTACTTAATGGTGTTCTGCAGAAGAAAGTCATGGAAGATTAAAATAAAAAGGTCGAGTACCAGCAGATTTTTCCATTTTGGGTAAACTATCATTTTAAACACACACAAACAACATTGAAGATATTTGAGAGCCACCATTGGCGGCACCCATTCACTAACACTGATTTTGTTTTCCTACAATAGACAACCAATATTCTGCAAGATATCTTCTTTTGTGCTTTTTTCTTTTGTGATAAATGGCAGGTTTAAAATGAAAACGTGAATGGAAGAATTTTCCTTTTTGGGTAAACTAGCTCTTTAAAACACACAAAGAAACACAAATTCATCTACATTGAAGCTATTTGAGAGCTAACGTTTGGAAAACTGTTTATCTGGCAAAGGAAAAAATATGAATCGCAAAAAAATCACTTACAATGATTTTGTGTTAATACAATAAAAGTAAAGGAGTACCAACATTCTTCAAAATTTCTTCTTTCGTGGTTTTTTAGTTTATTCTTTTGTGCAAAATGGCAGAATCTAAGTTTAAAATGAAGAAGTAAGTGACAGAATTTTCATTTTTGTTCGAGCTATGCCTTAAAAAAACACTCATTTGCAAAAATCGAACAACATTGAAGCTTAATGTGAGCCAAAAATGTATTGGCAACATTAAACCTTATAACTGCATTAGTGCAAGGATTATGAATATTGTTTCGATTAAAATGCTGATTGAACTAATATGCAAATTGTCATTATCTGCAAATAAAAGAGATGAATGGTTATTGCCTTGTTTGATCAACAAGACTGAGATACAAAGTGACAAAAAGCAACAATTTAACACTACTGATTCTTGCCTAGAAAAGTAACTCAATATTAAAACATCTTAAATCAGCTCAAACACAAATTCAGACTTAATAAAAAACAGAAACTAACGGCTTTGTCCATCACTTAAATATTTAATGATTTAGAGCTCTTTTCTGACTATCCATCTTAAAATGTCACTTTCATCAGCAATCGTCTCAAATAGAAAAACCAAGAACAGCTGTTACAAGAAGACCATGCTGAACACGTCCACAGCACTGAAATAAATCATAGCTGCCCCACTCATAGGAACAGTTAGTGTGTAAAGCTACAAGCTTATTTTCAAAGCAGGTTAAAAAAGTTTCACAGCTCTCAAATCTGCCTGTGATTTGTGGATTGTAAAGTCAAGCCAGAGTACATACAAGGGAATTACTGTGTTCTTTGAGCGCAGGCGAAAGGACTCTGAACTCACTGCTTACTGACATTCCCTCGCTTACTAAATAAATACTCGCTCTACCTCCAGTATTAGTCCCAAGAGAGGGGCGAGAGAGCCAGAGACATGTAATGTGTCCCTTTTGGAGGGGTTTCAAAGATGACGAAGTCAGATGTAGGGCACTACTTTAGAACAAGGCCCCTGTGTCGATATTCCAGCTACTGACCAAACTTCCTCAAACACACACAGCTTAAACAACACAATTAAACCAGTCCCTTAAATGAATGAAATCAAAAGCAGAGACGTGCGATCTGTTCAAGTCAACATTGGATTTTTTATTCATACAATTTGACTAAAACAAATCTTATTTGTACCTTGGTGTCAGTGTAAAATTCTTCAAAAAAAAGTCACCATGAACACAGCTGACCACTTATATCGATAACCTACGCCATCGACATCTAGACGTTTTTTATACAAATGTGCAAAATTAGACTGTCTTTAAGAATCCTTCAGTCTTCAGTGTCAGTCAAGGATCCACAGGAAGGCTGAGGAAGGGGCGGGGTTAAGTCCATAGAACCGTCCCTTTCCATTTTACCTAGCCCATCAGCCACTCAAATTCAAGTAAAGTGCTCTTTTGAGAAACACAAAGATTTGCGTCCTTGAAATTT
>CM065672.1:7554324-8046824 GCA_033220385.1 Triplophysa yarkandensis | reverse complement strand
GAATGCCTAACTTTATTCTATTTACGTCATTCTGTTCTAATCTATTATTCGATTATGAAAAGCATGCGTGCTATATGTAATGGTCTTTACATTCGCACACATCAGTTTGTGTGGGAAATCAGAAGAAAATGTGGTTTATTGGGGCTGAAGGAGTCTCAGGAGATAGGGAAGTGTTTGATGATGACAGAGACAGACTGAGAGACGCTCACATCTGATAGACGGCCATCGATTCTGTGTCAAAGGGTTAAGAGAAGGGATTCCGCTTCAGGGGACACATTCAGAGACCTACAGAAATTACCGGATTGACAGCAATTATCCTAATTGTTGGTAATTTCACAGAGGCGCCACTTCAAATCCAGTCCAGCTTCACATGGTGAGATTCACACCTTTGCAGACTAATCCAAACTTCTGCTGAAACTGGCCTGCAGAAAGTTTATATGTTGAGGAATGACCCTAATTCCTAATAATCCTCACATTTAATTCAGCACATTAAGTGTAATATCAAGCAATTTAAGTGTAATACTTCAGTATATTAAAGCACATTTTAGTAATCCCTAATTACTTTTGGGCTTCTCTTAGGAACATCCTGTGCTTATTAAATAATGAGCAATACGAGAGTGAATCATATAACAGTTTGCAATATTATGATATAATGCTTTAAAGTAGGTGTAATAAACAAAGAAACATTTTATTTAAGAAGATAAAAATGACATTTATGAGCCTTGTCAAAGTACACACTGTCTAAAGCTTTGTGTCAAAATAAAGTTAAAGTTAATTGTGAATTCTGATAATAAATGGCATGGAATAATCATTTAATGTTTGTGGTGTAGTTAAACGGGTTTATTTTTAATAATCAAATGCTGCCATCTGGTGGCCATAAGTGCAATTGAAGGGCCTTTGTTATTTTGTAAGTTTTCTGCTGAGTGGTGGCCAATTTACATGCACATGATTAACAACACAATAGAAAGAGAGTGGAGTTGTTTTGTGTAAGAAAAACACACCTTTACTCATGAAAAGGAACTATTACTGTTAAATCAATACAAACTTGTAGCTAAATGTTATACATTAGGACCACGGTTAAGAGCGCTGTCCCACTGACAACTTTCTTAAAGTGTGAGCTCTTATGTATGGTGAATAACAGGAACAGATTACCCAAAAACATCCACTCTTAAGTTATTCCTAAACTGTAAAAATGTCTTTGTTCTAATAAACACAGAGGGAGATATCTGTAAGAATGCTCGTTATCAGATTATTCTTTGAAATAACAAAAGATATAGTCAAGTCCCCTAGAACTTTTTGATGTCCTACATTCTTCAAAATATCCCATTTTGTGTTTAATAGAAAAAAATATGAAGTATTTTATCGTACAATGATGTTCAAAGGGATCCAAGAAATGTTACAAGCATTTTTACAAATATCTTATGTGTATCTCACTCTGTGTTCATCAGACCAAGGAATTCAAACAGATTTGATAATGTGAGTAAATAATGGCAGAATTTCAATATTTTGGTGAACTCTCCCTTTAAAGAGTAAATGGTGTTTATATATATATAAAAAAACTAACAAGACGTGACATTTTTGTTTTTGTTATTAAGTAATTATAATCTGTGTGATTTATATACATTCAACACCTTTTGTCTTTTATAACACAAGCACAACCAGCTTTTTTCTTTTCAGGACCTCAAGCTTAAGCACATAAGAGTCTCAGTATAGGGAAAAGACAACCAGACACTTCTCTTGACTAGTTCAGATGAGTCATTTACCAATTAAAGGGTGTTTGTGACATAGCAAATGCCTCTAAGAAGAGTACACCTTTCTGGGATGACTAGATAACCCAAGTACTAATAATACAATTGATTACAATTATTTAAAATAATATAGCTTCATGATAAAAATGCCTATTTGTAACTAACATATTCAAATTTAAAAATCAAACAAATTTTACAGAAATGTCCTCTTACTTTATGAAAGCATTCACAAGAAAACTGGTATAGTTCAACCCAAGATATTTTTTTTCACTTTCTCAAGAAAATGTAAGATATTTTGAAAAATGTTGGTAGGCAAAAGCCATTGGTCCCCATTTACCTTCTACCGTGTGTAAATTAATTGGGACCATTATACTTTAACAAACATAGAAAAAATCACATTTTGTGTTCTGCAAAAGAAACTCATACAGGGTGCAAATGTGAAGACTTCACCTACCCCTCTAAAACCTCTTTCCTTAACTACTCACTCTTTAACCTTTTCTTTCTTCTTACAAGTTTATCTCGCCTCGTGTACCCTTATTAAATTAGTTGTAGATCTTTTGTAGCACAATTGCTTTGAATAAAAGCGTCTGCTAAATGTAAATGTATGAAGAGTGTGAGCAAATAAGGAGGAAATTTTTCATTTTGGAATGAACTACCCCATCAAAGACCGCCACATTGTAAACATTTTAAAACCATCGTACAGTGCAATTAAATATGTATGAAAGTGAAGAAAAAAATACACCAAATTTAGTATAGCATGTTTATTACAATACATACATTTCACATTTGACCTTCTAACCCCAGGTGACCCTGCTCTGACCCTGGTGTAACAGGGCTGGTTATATCCAGTCCACAGTTGACCCTCAGATTCCTGTTTTCCAGTAGCACTATTTTCCATTCCGGCCAATCAGGGTGCAAAGGAAAATTGTGTGGTAATAATTTATGAATACAACATATCTGATAGACTAGTAATCACTGCAACTTTGAATAAAACTTTAACTTCAATATTACTTAGCAACTGTACATAGGAATGAACTCTGGTATTTAACGCAAGTTGCTTATCGCACAATTTTTCTTTTCTTTAAGTACAGTTTGAAACAGAAAAAAGAAAATACAGAACCTGGAAGGTTTAGGAGAAAGAAAATGGGATTCGGGTGGATAACCAATCCTCCCCTCTGATCGATAGGGAGGGAGGATGGAAAAACCACAAGCATTGCATGGCTTTTTGGGTGAGCTGCAGGAATGGTTCTCTCAGTGCGATCTATGTTCCTCTTGTCCATGCTCGCTTTCAAGTAGGCACTGGTGTTAGCCGTGGGCATAGCCGGGCCATTGGGGCAGGTAGGAGACCATTGAACCATCTCTGATGAACGTGATGTAAACTCCCTCAAAAAGCATGAGGAGAGGGAATGAAACCATAATAGTGCAACCAGAGAAAGTAAGAGATCAACTAACAAAATTACCATGTAGAGCAATATTACCACTTTTTCATATGTAGAGAGAAAATGACCGGTGTAGGCTTGTGCACGGTTGTGAAAAGACAAACTGTGTGTCTTTTTAAATGTTCCGGTTGATTGCTCCACCTTTTCCATGCAGGCCTGGTACATGCTAAAGGCTCAATGGTTCACCAACCACTTTAACTGAAGCGCGTTTTTCATTTTTTTGAATCTGCAGTCAGAGTTCTACATATAGGGGCAATGAGAAGGCTTGAGAACCCAGTCTGCCCTCGTTTGGATGTCAAAAGCTTTGATAGGCATGGCTTTCCATGGCTTCATCTACAAAATATATTTACAACATGGAAATGACATCTACAAATAATCTACATTTACAGGGGCGGGGGACAAGGGCGGTTCCCGAAAACCTCTCCACCCCAGTTCAGCTATTGCATTCCACCCCCTTCCCTCCCCAAACCCCGCCCACAGTTCAAGCAAGACCTCGCTGCAGCTCATTAAATTTAAGACTGGGCCCAGAGCAGAACACGCAGAACTTTGGTTCCCCGGGGTTCCGCGTGCATGAAATGGGTTTCCCCCACTCATTCACCTATTACCTCCTGTCCACCCAATTCAAAACCACATCACACACCCAGGGTTCCTCAAACCATGAAGGAATTTTGATTCTTTAACTTTTCAAGTTCTTTAATTTGTTGTCTCAAAAAAAGTATCCTGAAAGACAAAGAGAGAAAGAAAAGTTGATGTATGCTTTAAAGCGCATTTCTTAAACAAGAGAGGTAAGATTGTTCACCTTTGCTCACGTAGCGTGGCCTGGATCTCACAAACTCGCACCAGTGAGCGTAAGTTTTTCAGCTCTGTGCAGTTCTCGGACATGTAGATACTGCCCATGGTGTGGGCCTCCTCACGTAACCGCGAAGCCTTGACAGGACAATCATAATGTTACATTATACAGAATGTTTCATTCAGTCATTTATCCATACTCATTTCATCTGTATCTGCCTTTATTCTCAGTTATTTTGAAAACTGTGCAAATGGATGCACCTATGTTAAGATGCCAACATTTCTTTAATGTATATTATGTGTTTGACACATTTCTCTTTACTACAGTTTTGTATTGAGTAAGGGTGAAATAATAAAAACCTATAAACAATCTTCAGAAAGTCTCCTACCTGTTTCTCCACGTGCTCTGCCTGCCAGCCTTGCACATGTTTGATGAGGTTTTCATTGAAGTGTGCAGCTAGCGTGGGCGTGAAAGAACATGTCACCCTGCCCGGAGCGACTCCTGTGGGTACAGAACCTGGGGGCATTGCTCCACTGACTACACCCGGCCCCTGACCACCACCACCTCCACCATTGTTACTGTTGCTGTTACTACCCACATGATTAGGGCATGGAGACGGACTCCTCTGACTGCTGGAATAAAATGTACAGAGGACGGGTCAAATCAATTTACACCTTAACAAATGCGGAGAATACGGTAAATGAGATGTAACTACTACAAAGTAATATAAAAATGCATATATATGTGGTGTTGACTATTACATGTTTCCTGGCTTACAAATTTGTCACATAAAAATTGTCCTACTGTGTAGTGCATGTCTAAGCCAGTAGATGGCAGTCCATTCAAACAAGTGCCAGAATTCAAACAAGAAATTCAAACAAAACAGAATTCAAACGAGTGTGTTTCAGTAAAAAATTTTATCAAATTAAGATGAATTTCTCCCTAACCTCTGTCTCTGCAATGTTCGCGGAGAGTTGCCATTGTCATGATGTTTGTCTGTAGATAGGGATTGCTGAGATGAGGGTGGGGGGAGTGAACCGGACTTTACAGACATGCTGTTCATCTGAGAAAGAGAGGAGGTTTACGTAAAAAGAGTTGGTATGACTCCTTTCACAAATGTTAAACTACCGATCACATTAGTTAAGGAACCATCCCATAAAGAAAAGCTTGAGCATTGTCAAGGTAGTGAATAGACAACATTTAAAGCAACAATTTCAAGACAGTTTTGAAAGTGCATGGTAACAATTTCCTTTTTTATATTTTAGTTATGATATGCACATAAATTAAATTTTTCCCTTCTTTACTTACATGATATACAAACAAAGACAGGTACATTTCATATCCCACAACCATTTTAATGTTTCCAACAAAGCATATGATCAACAAACCTTAGTTTGTGAGGAGACAGGGGTGGTGCTGAGAGGTGGTTTGAGGGAGGCTGTGTTGGTTTGTGGCGTGCTGATTCTGGGAGACACGTACGACCGGGGAGATGATGCATCTGACGTCAGAGACATCGGAGACTGGCTGGACTGTTGAGCTGCTCCACCGGACAGAAGACACACAGATAAGGACAAAAGACCAGCAGTGTAAAAAGCATTTACTTTGCTTTGCTTTGGTACAGTATTAATATTTTGTAAACAAGTAAGATCCACATTTGTATATGCATCGAGCATTCTTTCCTGTAGCTTAGGGGGTACAGCATGGCTCTTGTAACACTAAGGTCATGGATTCAATCCTAGGGATTGCACATACTTTGAATAAAAATATAGTATAATGGGCTATGGTAAAAGCATCAGCTAAATACATAAATCTACGTAAATTTAAGTAACACGCGACAGAAAATATATAAACATTTGGAAACACAAGACAAAAAATAACATATGCTGCAAAACAAAGCCATATTCAAAAATACAGGTATAAACAAAAGCCATATCTGAAGCATACACGTCACACAAACATCTGTGTCTGCGTGTTCAGAAAAGCTACCCCATTCTGTTGAGAACTCAACAGTGGTAATGAGGAACAAACACTTATTCGAGCCAACAAACAACCCAACCATAAATTCAAACAATGAAGTTTAAATTTAGGTCAAGACGAGAAACATTTTAGCACATCATTGTAGAACAAACTGAGATGAAGCAACAGGCATCATTACAGATATGGTTAACCACTATAAAAGTGTTTTTGTACCTTGGCTGGACAGCTGAGCAGCCTGGGAGAGGAGAGTTGCGATGTTGAAGGCAGACGGACCAGCAGTCAGGATCTTATGGAGCATGGACTGCAGCGAAGCCTGTGTTACTGCAGCCGTGAGAACTGCACACACACAACACAGAATGAAGCAAGAAAGCAAAAACAATTAAGCAACTACTTGTAAAGGTCTACAGACAATTAAAATAGTGAAAACAATGCCTGCATAGAAATCATTAACACAGCAAAAATTAAAACTTTTCTGAACATGAATGACTAAAAAAAGCATTTGCATACACAAAAATCGTAGTAGACTAATATTTGAGTTTTGCAGAAAGTATCATATAATTTTTTTTTATTTTGGTAGTAAAGTCTTTGGAACCCATCATACCTAATTATGTTTTAAATACTTGCAAGCATATTTGCATACATAACACGCATTAAAAGGCACATACACAACTGGAAATGCAGCTGTCAAACATCAAACTGGCCCAACAATGTCCAGAGACTCTGGATCAGTCAGTAAATCTGCATCTTTGTTTGGACTGATTTGGAAATAGGACTGGGAAATTATCACATTTAATTTTAATTTCAACTCTCAAAAATTAAGATAACAAAATAACTTGGTTAAACTATTATTGTGCTGCATTAATTTTCTTGGCATGCCTTAAATTATTTATATAATTATTAATTTTTTTTAATAAATTATATTCACTTTTATTTTGTTATTTTTATTCATGGATATTCTAATAGTTTATCTATTTACCAACCAATTTTCAAAAGTCGATGTAAAATTGTATAGATGATAGTCATATCAACATTGTAATTGTAATTTTGACTTGATTGAGTAGCCCTAGAAGCCATCACAAGCAACGCTACCAAAACCACTTCTAGTAAGCAACAAAATGAGTCAACCTTGAGATGTAGATATGAGATGTAGACATTATATACCTACTTGTGTACCACAAAAAAACGTACTTGCAAGTGCTAAAGTGATATACAAGTGTGATTTATATAAATGTACCCACACACAACTATATAATATTTACACACACATGCTAGCTTAGACTTTGTGGTGCAATAGCCAAGACAAGCCACTATTAAGGTTATATGCTTACGCATTAAACACCTCAGCTCCAATACAGTCCAAGTCCAACTTACTCTACAACATTTCAACAGGTGTATTGAGATAAATTTGTAGTAACTCACCTTCATTGATCTTGGCCATATCCACGCTTGCATTGTTTAGCTGCAGCGCAGTTTGCAGAGCTGGGAGGAGCTGGCGTAAAAGGGAGGGGTCTTGGAGAAGAGTAGGCGGGGCTGGCGACTGCATTACCGGAGAAACAGGGATCGTGGAGCCAGAAGCACCGCTGGCTGAATTGGCCACATTTAAGCCTGACCCCGCAGCAGTAGAAGATGAGGCTGTGAGGGAAGGTTTATCCGTGGCAACTGAAGACTCTGTTTAAAGGTGGAGAGAGTAGTTAGTTAACTCATGTAGATCTTTAATATCCATGTTTCTTTCTCTGATAACATTTGTTTTCTCATTCGTCTTCAAACAGATGTCAACAAATGATGCTTATCTTTCAATTTCAATTCTTTTGTTGCAAAAGCATTGGTCTTGCATTTATCCAAATGGAATTGGACCACAGCATGTTTGTACTGAAAGCCTATTAACACTGAAATGAAAGCAAGTTTACCTGAGATTTATTTATTAAGAATGAGGAGGAAGTAAAGTCAATTTTTGTTGTTAACTGAGGCAGACTTAAGGATCTTAAAAAAAGCCAAAGATTCCTAGGACTGGCAACACGGCAAGACACCACTGACTTTCTTAATAGGTGCCCTCAGAACAAGAGTTCAGAGCTGCGAGAAAAAACAATTAACAGGCTGCATCTACTAAATATTTTCGTTACTTATATCATTGTTATTTTAGGTAGGTTTGTGTTATACAAATATGAAACATGTTCTAAAAGAACAAATGAGCCAGGCTGAAATATTTATTTTTTCTGGTCCTGTTGCACTTTGATGCTTTAATAAATCGGCCAATTCCAATTATCACAAACTTGTTCCTCATCTCACCACTTAGTTTAAGATATAGTTCAACCGACTCTGCCCTCATATACACCCCTTTGAGTTTCAAATCTGTATAAATGTCTTCATACTGATAAACTCAGAGAAAGATTTTTGGATGTATGCCTTAAATCAAACACTTCTATGGTAGACTCCTTGACTACCATATTAGAAAAGATTACTTCATAACTATATCTGAACTTACACTAATGTAAACTTTTTGCATTCATGACAAATCAGCAAACCTACAGCAAACAGATACAGAGCACCTCCAACAGTAAAATTCAAGTAGAACAGAGACATTTTAAGACTAAATTAATGAAGAAAGCTGACTACAAAAACAATTGCATCTATACGAATGAATTATCCAATGATTAGAATTTAACATTGCCCACTGAACTGAGGTTTCAATAAACTAATATGACAGCTATCAAATATTTAGTGAAAGGCACGAAGAGATTAAAGAGCATCAACATGTCGTGTTGCACAAGGTAAAGACCAGCTGCTGCCTCCCACCAGCATTGACAAGCAGACCCTGGCACTGCTTCAGTGGGTGGTGAGAATAAGCAGAAGCATCACAAACAGAAACATTACAAAAGCTTAGAATTTCAGGATTCTACAAATTCAAAAGCAATCGATGATCCGTTTGTGGAAAACGGCTTGTTTTATGAAGGTGCTCTGTGTTATGTCCACCACTGACCCGAAAATGAAAACAAGAAGTTATTAATAAGAGATAGTAATTAATGTAAAAAAATTACTTTTGTAGGACGTTAATCTATACAGTCTATTGTAGGATTATAGTCTGAAGTACGGTTATGTAAGATTATTCTCTGAGATATGAGATATTACGATCCAAGATATTGTTTATTACGGTATTATCATCTGAGATATGTCCTTGTATAAGATTATTATCTGGAATACGGTCAATAACTTAATTGTAAATTCGAACAATGCAAATGACAAAAATATTTAGATATTGCCATCCTTAACACACACCTGTTTTTAATTCTTCCTGTAACTATTAATATGTATATTCAAAATAAATCATTTTATAACAACCTTCATTGAAATTTGAGTTACCAGGGTCGCGGAAAAAACTATTCATAGATGCATCTTGATCCAGACTTGGACAAACGATCACATATCAAAAAAATATTTTTTCAAAAGGACTGTATTGATCATTTCACATAACAAGTGATGTTTTCTTTTATTTGAGCTATGAAGACGTCCTGAAGTATGCAATAATTTACTGCATTCTATATGCTGATAATGGCCACTGAGAGGACTGTCACTTTTTTTCCTGCTGGTTCTGTACAATGCTGGCAAATGTACAACCTTCCAGTAGACTTACCAAATCACTTTTATCTGTTTAATTAATAAAGGATATTTTAAGGAAAATCAGTATAAGTAGTTTAAAATACCCTAAAAGTCAAACTAAATAATCAAGAAAAAGGAAATTTGTCTAAGTGAATAAAAGAATGCTGTGAGTATCGCTTTAATATCGGCATCGTGATGAGCATAGAGATTCTCATCCCTACATATTACACATCTTAATCTTGCGAGTTTAGGACAATGACTTACTAGTGCTAGAGAAGCTGACAGGAGCAGTCTGCATGGCTTCCCTTCTGTAGTCTCTGTCCTTAGGGAAACTATTGACCACTGTAGTGGTCTTGGTCGTCTCTTTCTGCCTCTGCTCTCTGAAGGACAAAGAAATAGACCGTGTTAAGAAATCACAGTGCCAACAGAATACAAATATGTGAAGCCACACAACCAAACAACAAAGAAAAATTACAGTACCAACTAGCTGTCATGTCTTAATGTAATTATTGCCATTTATGTGCATCAAATACCTCTCCAGCCACTCTTTGGGTTTCTCCCACTGAGACACCTCTGTCCGGCAGTTGTAGTAGTACTTCTTCCCTGAAGAACTGATGTGTTCAGACCAATCATCTGCTGGCTCGTACGGCTTAACAGAAGAAAAACAACAGGTGTGGGCCAATGGGAACAGTGAGCACATTTAAAAAGAAATAAATGGGTTAAACAAGTTAACAAGAGAAAACAGGAGATGGAAAATAGTTTAAAAACACATTTTATATACAAGCAAAAAACTATTCTAGTGTGTGCTTTGACCTCATGAGGGAGAGGGCTAGTGACAGTGTGGGGGAAGTGCAAAAACAAAATGTATGCACGGATGAACAGAGGAAACAGGAGCATTAGAGAATGGCAGACAGGGTGTGCGAGTAAGGGATAAAGAGGAAAATTTGGATTCTGATGCAAGCATTTGTAATTTTGCACATTGCTTCTGCATCATGTCTCTGTAGAACCATCGAGGTATGATTGTCAAAGCTTCATGCTAGTCATGGTGATAATGATCAATTTAAAGTGCGTAATTTACAGGTCACCCATCCCACCTTCCCTCCTCTGGAGAACAAAAACATATTGTCTTTTAATGAAAATTTTTCGCATTAATTCACACAATACAATAATGTTCACTGCACATCCATAGTTAACTATGTTAACTTCATTATAGACCAAACTTATTCTTTGTCCTTGTAAGAAACCACAATTTTATGTATTACATATTTTAAACGAGGGCTGGGAGACATGACGAAATATATCGTCTGGACGATAGAAAATGTCTATCGTTTTATATAAGGCTCTATCGTTTACGTCACGATAAGGCGTTTATGGCAGAATTTACGTCAAGATGCACCTCACGCCACATCATGCCCATGCACGCTGTAATACATAAACAAACATGGAGAAATACGGTAGTACACGCGGTTCAGACCAGGGTGATTCTCAACAAGATGACCAGCCAACCCAAACCGAGGAGCTAAAAGAGGGGCGACTTCTGTTGCATGGACGCGAGAGTCAACGAGCAAAAACTGCAAAAGCAGAACTGAGTGGTTGCCTAAGTGCTCAAAACCATCTCCAGACACATATGCGAGTTAAATGGGCGCACTGTAGCATAATTATAAAACTATAGGAACATGAAATCAAAGTTATGGAATACAAATGTCATAGTCATAAGATACAATGTCTTTTTATGTGATAGAATTGCATGGTTTTAAAAATTTTAACTGAGATGAAAATCCACATTATGCGATATATATAAATTAATTTATAAAATGTAATTAACTAATACATTTTACTAGTCCTGTAGTGTTCAACATTTATTTTAGGGGCTAGGACTGAAGGTCCAAAAATTATTTTTGTTTGCTGTTAGCATTCAAAGTTGAAAGTTTTTTTTTCACTTGTTGGATTTTGTAAAAAAATATATTGAGGCTGACTTTGTGGCTGTTGCACTTTAAACTTTGAAGTTTGCGTTTGGTATTTTGCCCTGCTCCATGCTCTTTGAACCTCAGAGGTTTTCAGTTTGTTACTTTTTTATATCCAATAGGAATGGACAGGCCATTATCAATATTTGTGGTTGCTTTCTTTTACCTGCTCTATAAGACTGCTACTTGGAAACATCTTTACACCTACATAATGCTGCAAGAGAAGTCTGGATGGTGTTACTGTTAAAAGTTGGCTGCTATATGTTGAAATATTTTAATAGCAGGTGTTAACATTACCAACAGTCTTGCTTGAAAAAAAAAGGTTCTAAATAAAACAAAGATTTAGTCCATACTACCTTTATTTGTTTTGTATATCATTTAAACTGCATTTCCACATTGCAATTTTGTATAGACTATTCATAAACCGGATTAACAGAAAAATTGCTATATCGTTATGTATATCGTTATCGGGATATCAAATGAGCTATATCGGGATATGAAATTTTGGCCATATCGCCCAGCCCTATTTTAAACCACAAAGAAATTCTATTTAATATGCCATGCAATGGCTAGGTCACACCTTTAGTATAATTACAAGGTTAAATAAAAAGCATTAAGTCTTAGGAGAGGTAATTGAGCAGATGAACCAGATTTGATGAATGAGTTCATAAAGCAGGTTTAGCAAACCTTCCTTAACAGAGAGGGGGAGATATTACCCAGCATATAAAAAGTGACCCCGTTACATAGCGATCCAAAGACGACTTATAACCTATGTTGAAATTTGGATGAATATAGCGGTCCGGTTTGTTTGTCTTTTCAATATTAGATTCAAATATGATGCTGGTTCATCAAAATGCTGGTTCCTGGTTGTCCTGTATTTATACAGAGAGCTTATGGCACACCGACGTGGTCCATTTGTCTGTTCAAATCAGTAATTATGACTGTGGCTTGGTTCAATTCAATCCAAATTATGCTTTATAATCAGTAAAAGGATAGTACACCCTAGAAATCTTAACTTTGTTTACAAACATTTTAAACCTGTATGATCTCTTTCTGAAGAACAGAAAAGAAGATATTAAAAAAGAAAGTTTTCCCTTAATCCCTTAATTAATTGCATTGTTTTTTTGATCACACAATAGAATTCAAGGGGGGGGCACAAGTTTTCTGTTACCAACATTTTTCTAAATATCTTTTGTGTTCTGCAGATCAACAGGTTTGGACAGGGGAGTACATGACGAAATTCCTGTTCTTTAAGATATGCCACTAAGAGCTGAATAGGATAGAAGTACATATCTTTACTCTGGTAAAGGTAAGCAGAGCGTGGCATCTCCTAGGAGAGCTGATATGTACAGCATAGGGGACAGATGGTCTGCACACAGGAGGGTTGCTGCCACACAACACGTACAACCACAACGCAGGAGTTTCTTCTAGGAATCATTTTAGTTAGATCCAAATAGTAGCCCATGAAATACCAGACCACTCGTTTTACCAAAAAATACTCTAGTCAAACTGGAAGTATAAATTTTATCCTCCAAATATATTTTGAGTTCAGAGGTACTAAATTACTTGTTGCTTCAATGCTGTCATGTATTATTCAGCTTCTGTGATTTATGCAGAACTTATCAAGTGTTATGTACATTAACAGCTTTTAATAATTAACAATCCAATACAAACCAAGGCTATTTATTTTGTTTGTAATATTAGGAAACCAGTTTTATTAATATAAAACTACTACATATTAGATATGGGTGAAATTGGTACAATACAGTATAATATAGATTTTCAGTTAGCGGTGCAATATTTAATTAAGTAAAAAAGCAAACTAAAATAGCTTTAAAGGAAATGTGTGGACATATATGAGTGTCAAAATATAGTTACCTCATATTAGTATAATATCATATTAACAGGATTGAGGCATTATAATGTTATACATGATATGTCGATGCATGATAGTATCAGCAGCGGGGCAATTCTTATCTTATATGTTTTCTTCTACTTAATTGTATGATGATTTCTTTTTTAACAATTTATTTAATAATGACTTACTTCACAAATATTAAAGAGGATGCAATTATCAGATATCTACAGAAAGCCACTTATCTTAAAAATTGTTCTTCCCATATAGCAATGTATGAATAAACTTTGCTCTGTGTTGATCAATGAGGTGCAGTAAATAGATATAATGAGACATATTGGCACTTACTGTGTCTGATTTGTTGGGATGTGAATGAGAGTTGGAGCTGTGGTTATGAGAATTCTCTTGAGGGGATATACTGGTTCCTGAAAAACAAACAAAAAGAAAACAATATTATTCATCCAGCAGTAAGAATATATTTGAATGCTCTAGAAGAGTTAATAAGGCAAAATGTTCACGAACAGTATTCAATGCATCTCAGAGGGCCCCCGAAAGTATTGATTACAATAAATTGGGTCGTGAAAAATTATATTTATTGCGAGTACGAATTCCGATTGGATCTAATTAAGACTGAATTACACTAAGATATCATTTAGGAATTTTTCCTTTACATTAAATTACCATATTTAATATTTACACTATCAAAATTAAGTGTAACATTATAGACTCAAGGGTACACACAAGGCTGGAAAATAACAATACAATGCAAAAGAAAAAAAGCTTCCATTTAAATACAAAACAGTCAGTTCTTAATGGTCCCACTACTGCTCAGACTGAAAGGTTGCAGAGCATTATAAAAGAGAATTGAGTGATTCAGACAATGTTCAGTGGCATTATTCATTCTGACAAAAACCTAATAATCAGCAGATCTGGAGAGACGTGAAGAACAGTGCAATCATTTTATAATACATATGGCAATTTCATTAATCAGAAACGACCAAAAAAATAAAGATTACCCATTGCAAACAAACATATACTGGATTTTAACTGACGAGCGACCGAATGAGAATCACATCCCATAACATTATTCAGCCAGACACACTGTCTCCTCTATAGTATGTCTAGAATGATGTATTACAGTTCAAGAACAAGAGATCGGCAAAACTACTTTGAAATTACAAGCTGGTGGGATGCTTGAATGGCTTGACATGTCTTCAAAGCACAATGCTCGGAAACATGACGCAATGAATGGGTCCTTCAAAACTCTTATGGCTGTAGCAGGGAATTAATTGAAATGTAATATTTCAAAGAGGTTTTAAATCATGTAAACAGTTTAACAGCTAAAACACATTAAATTAAAAAACTTGGGAAGGCAAAGTGTTGGATTTCCTGACACGCGCAGATCGATTAAACATCAACTTTGGATGCACTGCTTTGGAAACACACATCAGCCAACTGATGAATGTGGATGTAGTCAAAAACCATTATCTACTTATTGGAAAATCAGACAATTGTCATCAACAATAACATTCAGCGCTTCATATTAGGACGACAAATGTTTTACAAATGTCTTGAGGTGAGTTGAGAAAAATCAAGACTCAAGAACTAGAACTACACTACAATCTATGTACAATCACCCTGCAAAATCCCAAATCCATCTTTACATCTTTGTTTTAAAAGGAGGTTTAAAACAAAAAGCTCGACAATGTGATTTTGGATCCTATGTTTTAAGTAGTGATTAAACAGAAAACCTAGGGTTTGCTTTATACATAAAAACGGCGTATTATAAAACTAAACCTCATTACACATAATCTCACCCACTGGACAAAACATTAGAATTCAATGCATATGTCATTTAACTACATGGAATACAAAGTAAGAGGAAAAGGTAATTTAACCAGTCAAAACTTCAACAGCATATATTAAATATGAAAAAGGTCTATAGAATTCTTGCAAATCTCTGTTTTATCCATAACAGTGAAATACATGTAAGCTAGAGGTATGTTAGATGCAGCTGTTAGCAATTGGGTTCCTAAAAAATTATACATTAAAGATTTTAGTTCAATTCCCATTAAATATGCTTTACTATCGTGCTAACATATTTAAAGATATATTTAAACAACATTGCCTTGATGGATAACATTTTACATTTTCGATCTGATAAATCCTCTGATAGATGGCAATACATTATTTCACAATATTTCAAACTTAAAACTAAGTACATGGTTACAGCTTTTATGCACGTGTTATTTAAACTTCCAATCAATGGTTATCAACACCAGTATTTTAACATTAGAAAACAATGCAATAAAATATATAAATGTTTTTCTTTTAATTTGGCAATTTTTTTATTAAATAAAAACGTTAAGATGCTAAATACTTTTGGGTAGAATTGTTGTGAATCATAGGAGAGCCTTGAAACAGCCTGACTGAAAATTATTATCATGGTAACAACTAAACATTATATCAGTGCGAACTGAACTCAACAAACATATAATAAGCAAATGTATTCTAGAAAATCAAGCAAGAATAAAAAAGGAAATAAATGTTTATGGTAATAGTTTACTATAGTTTAGATGGTAAGAGATGTTTCAAAATATTTTATCGGGGTGTAAAAGTAAACTAGTATCTTGTTTCCCAAAAAAGTATGGGATGAGTGTTTTCATGAACAAAATTCAGGAAAAAAATGAATTATATTTTTTTCAAGATTTTAATAAATATCAAAAAGATTTGAAATGTGTAACATGTAGTGCAAAACAAAGTTTTATGAAAGAGTTAAGATTTTAGCATCGACCTACCTAACGTTCTTTCAAATTTAGTCCGATCTCAGTCTTCAAGAACCATACACTTGACTACTTTTCCTACTGTTGAAAAAAACATTCTTTTGCTAGAGGTACCTGGTAACTTTTGATAGTGGCCTTGTTTTACAGTTGTCTCCTTGCTATTTATGGCTTTAACACATTTTCCATTTTGTAAATAGTTTTTGATGCAAGTGTTATCGTCAGGTAAACATGTCCACATACTTCGTAGATATCAACCTTTCAAATAACATTAAAAAACAACTGCAGCATTTGATCATAAAATGTAGGAACATTTAAGCAAAGTGGATGACCATTTTTACAGGTAGTCAAAATTGGACAAAATACGCTTATCTGCTCTCCACTGTATGTTAATAACATTAGTAATATTATTTAAGACCAAATGTACCAGGCTTGCTTTTCCAACAATGCCTGTTCCCTCTAATATTTGTTAAATGATGTAGCATCCTTCACAATGCATCAAAAGTTAAAATTTTATGAAAATGCTTCCTAATGATAAAACAAATCTAATCCTACTCACAAACCTCAGATTCTCATGCAAGCTTACAAATCAAAAAGCCGATAATAAACGTTTGTTAAGTCGAAGACATTTATAAATGCATTTGCTTCAATGATTTTCTCACAAAGCATTAAGAAAAGCGAGTTAAAACTCATCTCTTCTATGTTCTAAGTATAAGGAATTAAAATAAAGTATGGGAATATTAAAAAGTATTCATGAAAAAGAATAATATTTGACGGAGATCTGTGCCTCTTATGAAATAGTATTGATCTTCTGGTCTGCTGTCTTACCTCCATCTCGGTCTCTCCCCCGGTGTGACTGGATGGCTTTGGCTTTGCCATGGCTGTCTGTGTGTTTGTTATCTGGACTGTCTGACCGCCGCAGCATCTTGCACGGTGGGGTTGCATCATTGCCGTCACGCATCTTCTCATGCCGGTGGTCAGGGTGGCTCTTGGATGAGTACTTAAGAGCCTGTCAAAATATAACCATCCCTCTATTTACCTCTGCTGCACTTTACTCTCTCACATGCAATGCATTTCAGCTTCAAGTAAGTATCATTATCAAAGTATCATCAAATAATCATGTTTGTGCCTAAACCCCAACATGTGCTGCTTACAAAGCAATCTTCTACAACATGTTATATACAAATACAACACATATGTGTGAACTACATAATGATAACAGTAAGATTTGTTTAAATTCAATACTGTTTGGGTTGTTTATAAACATCTTATTGAACTTTCCTCGCATGTTTAATTAAATAAAAAAACATTTTCTCATAATTAACGCCGAAGCTGACTTGTCATGTTTGTATTTTTGTTTCAAACGGAGCTGTAAACAGGGCCCTGACCTAGCCGCTAGTCAAGCTAGCGTTAGCCTAGCACCTGAAAGCTAACATAAACGTTAACATTTCCTCCTCAATTGTTATTATTGTCAGCCCAAATCTACGTTTACACCCCAATTAAAGAGAATATCCACCGTTTTTCCTCAAACCCGACACAAAAAATGCACTTTCAAGTGTGTTTAATGCACAGAGGCCTAGCCAGCTTCCAAAGCCTTGACTAGATTTAGCCCCGTTTTTAATCTTATTTATCAGATGTACCTGATAGGGCTGGGAATCCCTTCGGTCGGTGCACCTAAAACAACAACACAAGAGAAAACAGGTGAACAAAAGATCAACACAAACGTGCAGAATATCAACAGCTGGCTTCCTTAAGTTTCCACTTATTTTGGTAGGGTTAAAAATGGCGGATTGTCAAAGCGGAGAAGGAAAAGCAGGAAAATCGAAGTACAAAATAGAGCTTTTACCCATCGCCGAGTCTCGGTTGTTTCCTTGCATACATTACCATCAATGCCGTGTTAGTGTGTGTGAAGTAGATGTGAAAGATTGGCGGATACGTTTCGTTTTGGGCTTTCGACGGCCCGATAATAGCACTGGATGCTGGAGTCGCTCTGCGCCTACTCGGAAGAGCGCCGTCGGTCCATCTCTGCCCCTATCTGCACCCGAGTGAAGCTCAGTCCGCTTACACGCCTACATCCGGGTCAGTCACGCGCGTCACGCCTCGACTCGGCTGCTGTCGGCTCAGTTCGGAAGGCGAAGTGATGCTGCGCAGAATCGACTCGCGCAGAAAAGGCGTCAATCAATGGATTGATTAATGAACACGATTTCCCGGATATCACCATAATGATAGCATCGCTGTCACGTCACGGCTTGTGTTGTGAGAGTTTGAACCCCACACTGACATCTGTTGGATAAGTTGAGTTGCTGTTGGACAAGTCTCTTTCAGCTCGAGCACTGAACTGTGTAAAGTTAGCAATTCTGTAAAAATGCCATTGGAGTTTAACGCATCCGTGTCGGAGAGAACGGGGGGGAAACTAAATGTATATTTCTAGGGTTTAAGGTTAATTGATCATAATAGTTGTTTATTAAATCCACATGCTCAGTGTGTTCTTAACCACGAGAGGGCGATATATATTTAATATGTAAAGTGGTTAGTGACATCCTTAACTACTGAAGGGCATTTTCTACTGGTGTAGTTCAAGTTTGAGTCTATGAATGAGTCTACATCCGTTTTATAGTTTGTCTCTCTCTCTCTCTCTCTCCTCTCTCTCTCTCTCTCTCTCTCTCTCTCTCTCTCTCTCTCTCTCTCTCTCTCTCTCTCTCTCTCTCTCTCTCTCTCTCTCTCTCTCTCTCTCTCTCCTCTCTCTCTCTCTCTCTCTCTCTCTCTCTCTCTCATCTCTCTCTCCTCTCTCTCTCTCTCTCTATATCCTTCCGTCTGTCTGTCTGCCTGTCTGTCTGTCTGTCTGTCTGTCTTTCTCTCTCTCTCTCTCTCTCTCTCTCTCTCTCTCTCTCTCTCTCTCTCTCTATATATATATATATATATCCATCCATCCTTCTTCTCTGTCTGTCTGTCTGTCTTTCTTTCTTTCTTTTTTTCTCTCTCTCTCTCTCTCTCTCTCTTTCTCTCTCTCCACCCCCCACCCTCTCTCTCTCTCTCTCTCTCTCTCTCTCTCTCTCTCTCTCTCTCTCTCTCTCTCTCTCTCTCTCTCTCTCTCTCTCTCTCTCTCTCTCTCTCTCTCTCTCTCCACCCCCCCCTCTCTCTCTATCCCCCCCTCTCTCTCTATCCTCTCTCTCTCTCTCTCTCTCTATATATATCTTTATATCCATCTTTTTTCTCTCTCTTTCTATCTTCATATCCATCTTTCTTTCTTTTATCACAGCAGATGATTAGCAGAAAATCTCACTAATCCTTTGGACCTGTGATCATTGTATGTTTCCACTATATCTCTGTTGCAAGCGTGGTGTTGTTTAACTTGTCAAACCAGTCTGCTTTGTTCGTTTCCTAAATGAACAGCAGAGACGACAAGGACTAGCATGTCTAGACCGATCAAGCGAAGCTACTCGAGATATGAACAATATAAAAACATAAAATACAAAAAAATAAAAGATGTTTTATCCCATGAACTTAAAACTGACAGCTCAATCATTCTTAGAAAGTTCAATCTGCAAAGATCGATGTCCAAGAGAACAATGAAAAGTGCCTGTATAATTTATGAACATTGGCAGACTCTCCCTTCGTGGACCTCTTATAATAAACCATAATTTCCCTGAGAGGAAGGGCAGGTGTGGCATATGATTGATGTTGCAATAACCAATTAGGTTTCAGAATCCCACGTTGATCCCGCCCCTTTCTCGTACATTGCCCAATCACGATAAGGATTACTTCCGGCCGCCTACCTCGGTGAACGCAGATTGCGCGAGGCGTTCTCTTCGAAAGAAACACATATCGGACGTTGAGGAAACCTGAAATATTTCTCTCGAAATTTTTATTTTTATTCATAATTCAAACGTGGGAAAGTTTTCCTCTACTCGAGACTCTAATCAGACGTTCAAACTGGAGTTTGCAAACACACCACACATCACGAGTAAGTGACACAACTTAAATCTCCTCAGGAGTTACAAACGAAGCCTTCACGGCGTTATTTGTGAATAAACAAGAATATTTATTATGGGTGTCGACTTATTATGGGTTGTTTTGTGGAAGTTCCTTTGAAACTGAAGTATTGTTTGGTTTCGCTCGAGTCAACGGTCGGGTGCTCCTCCTGACAGCAGCGCGAGCAGCCCCGCCCGCCCCTGTCTGGTGTACCCGACCATTGACTTGATAAAACACCCAAACTTGTCTTTGTATTAACTTTAATTGTTCACTTTTATTTCTGTATAGTGTTGCCTATGTCATTACAGGGTTGGTTGACCATAAGCAAGCTCTTTATTCAGGACTCAGCAGCTGGGTTTGGCTTGACATGCTTCATTTAACATCACCTGTTAAAAACACTGCTGTTCACTTGTTGTTATTTCATGTTGTCCTAGATTTATCTTAACATTTGCTTATACAAGTAATACAAACGTCAGCTTTGGGATGTTGGGATACATTTATAATAGCTGGACAGGTATAGCCCTGCATTTCCTAGTTCTGTTTGCATTGTTCTGCAAAGTGTGACATCTTGGACCCCAGAAAATAAAGCTATTCAGATCGAAGGAACATTCACCTCTCTGGATTTTCTCGAAGGAGAAATCGTTAATAACTTCGATGCTGTAATCCCCAGCAGTTGTGACTTTATCATTTTTAAGCATATCGCACTACTGGTCAAAGGTTTTGGGAAACTTACTTACTCACTCATGCATTTATTTAATAAAATAAGGAACTGATTGAAATTAGGAAAAACCAAAGGGACACTTGGCAACAACGTTAAATGAGTCAAAATAAAGAAGGTTATATTTGGTCATGTATAGGGTCAGTCGTGGTGTGGTGGCCAGACCTGAAAGCTGAAGGTTTTGGGTTCAAACCACACTATCGCCAGACAATGACTGAAGTGTCCTTGAGGACCCCCATTTGCTCTGCAGTTTTTATGGCAACTGCATAATACTGCTAAGTCGCATTGGATAAAAGCCTCTGCGCATTGGATAAAAGCGTCTGCCAAAAGAATAAACGAAATGTCAATGTAAATATTGGATCATCTTAATTTTTTTCACCTTCTTACTAGAATCACAGAAATGTGTTCATCTTAAGCCCCATTCACACTGCCAGCGACACCTAGCGACAAAGCAAAGCCTGTTGAAGACGGGGAGTGGACGTGTCCAGCGATACAACTTCATGCTTATTGCAAGCGGCTTTCAGGAGCCTCTACCAATAAAAATAAAGCAGCATAGCTCACGTAACCCTCTTTTCGTCCGTTACTACATGGGTTGTTTTTAAGCCCTACTAGAGAAACCAAATCTAGGAATGACTTCCAACGACTTCGTAGCAAGAGGTTAGTGATACCCAAAAAAATAAAACGTGTTATATTGAATCATCTTCAAATTAGTTGCCTTCTTACTAGAATCGCAGAAATGACAGTGACCTTTGGCGACAGGGACTGGATGTGTCCAGCGACATGACACAATTGTTTAACTTTTTGCGAATGACAAGTGACTTTCAGGAGCTACAACCAATCCGAGTAAAGCAGCAGAGCTCATGTCACCCGCTTTTCACCTGTTACTGCATGGTTTGTTTATAAAAGTTACAAGAGCAAAGTTGCAGGTGTTTTCTATTAAGGCTTCAAGGTCTTAGTGCTTTTTTATGAATTTTAGTCAAATTCTATTCTTCGCTCTTAAAGGCTGTATTTTCTTCAATACTCAGTCATGGTTATTCAATTAAACCAATTCATTTTAAAACAAAATTCTATTAAAAAATGAAGAAAAACATGTTTGCTAAACTATATTTTGTATATTAAACTAATTTTAGACATCAAGCCATACACCTTCAGATGAAAATTGTTTTACATTATGAGATACATTTACCTTAAGTGTCCCAAAAATTTAGAACTGTACTGTTCTATTAAAAATGACCTGAATGCATAACTTGTGTTAGGGTACTGATAGTTTACATATTGTTTTTGTTTGAGATCTGCCATCTGCCGTGTCAGACATCACTGCTCTGAATTCCTCTGTCTGAACTTCCTTTGACTCAAGCCTTTCTTGACCTCTTTACTCACTTACTCTCACTTGTCATCGTGCAGCCTCAGTTAACAGATTGGCATTGCTATCCATTCCGATCATTCCCTTATCTGACTGGTGTTCACTTACAGAGGGCAAGTAATTAAGCACTAGAGATATGTGTGACTTAAGGATAGTCCTCGGAGGTCAGTTATGAACTCCCTATATCCCACCTAAATAACACTTGATTTGAAGTAACCTCTTTTAAGGTCCTGCAGGGATATTAAAGTATTCACAGTAAAACGTGGTGAAGATGTCATTTATTGGGCTTATGATGTAGGTTGGTCAGTTCATGATGAAGAACAGTTGTAAGTCAGTGTGCTTGTGAGCCAACTTTCAAAACATGAGAAGCATAAGATGAATTGGATTTAAATGCAGGGGGATGTTGTTGTCAAGGGTTTTGTAGTAGCAGTCAGTAATCTGAGCTGTCATCTGTGTGTCTGTATGTGCACAAGGGTTGTCTAAACTGCTGGTGGCATAATGGGTGTCTCGACTGACCTAGTGTGTGGCCTGGCATTACTGGCATTCCTTTGTTTTGGTTTATGTGGTTCTAAAGTCCATAATGAGGGCAGAGAGGTCTAAGACTGCAATGTGAGAAATTTAAGTTTGCAGGAAACATTTAGGGCCAGCTTAAAAGAGCATGTCATTGGTGTTAGTTTTATAATTTGCAATTACAGTTTTCAGTGTTAGAATTCAGCTTAATACTCATGCTTAAAAACTTGAAATGGTTTTGATCGGATCTTTGACTTTAGTTAGATCTATATATTTTATCAGTCTGGCCTGACTGTTAGAATAAGACTTGATTTTCCTGCTAAAAATGTAATGTAAGGGTTGACCAGATATTTTTTTAAATTGTGTCAGTCATTGATTTAGCAATCATCCTTAGTTTAAAGACCTTGCTAAAATCTGGGAGTTCTGCAACTTTCAAGGAATTCATGAGTTGACTTATAACAGATTGAAATTAAGGAACTGCTTACATTTCTTATTTATGCTGTTTTCCATAAATCCCAGCCATTCAATGTAAAAACTGTTTTAGTTTACTTCTTTCAGTAAGGAGCCTGTATCCCTGTATTACTGTGAAATGCGAGCAAAGGATGGGCACCCGAGCAAGCACAGTGAACAGCATACACACAAGTACAATAAAAAGAAATGCAAGAAAAAGGCAACTTGGACAGAAAATATAAAAGCAAGAAAGAACTTGCAAACATCATACTGTTTTTCACCTGCTATTTTCGAGTTTGAAATGTGGATTCACATTGAATGGGATCTTAAAGGTCCTATGTTGCATGTCATCACTATATTTTGCACTGTTGTAAGGCTCAGGTGTGCATTTCATAGGGTTTTGCATTCATTTACCCCGCACAGCAACTGAATCAGTAGGAAAGTTCTGCTGACACATCTGTCGATTTGCAGATTGCTTGTATATTTCCCCTCTGGCCAGCCTGTGCTTGTGAATCAAATAAATACTCAAATACAATTTTTAAGATCAGGCAATTATGTTGCCCTTGCATAACTGCTGTATTGCAGTAACCAGCAAACCCACTTCAAGCCATTTGGGGTTAATCAGCTGAATCTCTCCTTAATGGCAGCATAGAATCTTATCTACCCCACAAGATCATCTTTACAGCTGCATTTGATATATAATATGATAATTAACATTAGGCCAGTAATGTTTCCACATATTCAGCGCTTTCTGTGAAAGCTGAGTCCCAGAATTTATTTTTGAAACATGATGTCATAACTGTCATATTCTCTTGTTTAGGATCATAACAGCCCCTCTCCAGCCTTAATGTTAATAATTTAGTATTGCTATGGGGTAAAATATGGCAACAAGACTAAAATAACCATATGTTTGTTACACCATCACGTTGCAATTGGGTATATGGCAATATTAACATATATGTAATATTTTGCTGAACATCCCATACATTTCAAACACAACAAATAGCACACCTGAAATTGGAGTAAAGTTATCTGGGTTTTTCTGTTCTCATGCCTGACCTTTATGTATCCTTTATCTGCTTCAACGCAACATTAAGCCTTACTCAGCTAAAGCTTTTTTAGTCTTGCCTCTTACTGGCTGGCACTGCACTGGGATTCGAATACTGCTGATTGTACTGCCAACATTTCGCTGGTGTCTTATTCTTCACTCTGGTACTGGTGGTTTTCTTTATGTTGTGAGTCTGTAGCCTTTCTTTAGAATGTGTGGTGTATTCCTTTGGTGTATGTGTGTAGAAGTGTGTTCCAATTGGCAATCCTGTCATTAAAAGCAGCTGTCTGAAGTGGTTCTTGGCTCTGGCCTTGGCTTCTAAAGAGCACATTCAAAACACTGGGCTATGCTCCAGCCACCCATCCAAGTTCCCAGGTTTAAGTTAAACAGTAGATAAAGCATAAAATGCTTAAAATGAACTAGAATAGAGAATTTGGCATAAAAGACAAAGGGTTAAGCAGAGACAAAATATGTAGTGGTAAGACACAGTACATCAAGTACTGCTCCATTTATATTTTCCAAATTCTTTGAGTAAGATGTAATATTTTCAGAATTTTTTCTTTCAAAAAATAAAGATCATTCCTTAATTTATGTGATATTTGAGCTTTCCTCAGGAATGGGTAACACGCATGCCTTGCTTGAAGAAGCTGAAAATATTAAACCTCAGTGTAATTTAAAACTACCTTAAAATCCAACACGCTGTTTTTAGATTGGGTGTTTATGATTTGTTGGCTAAAAATGTTCTCAAATCAATAATGTATATCCAGAGTCTCTGGGGAAAATGTGCTAAATTTATTTATAGCTTTTAATGTGCTATTAGAAAAGACTCTTGACGTTTATTTTGGACAGCTACTTATTGCTTTAATATGACAAAATAAAGGAAATAGGACATGTTTTAAAATGTATGTCCTTAGGTAGTTTAGCTGCTATAAACATTAGGGCTGCACAATGATATATTGATTTAAACTTATAGTGATTTCAATTAAAAGTGCAATAATTACTTTATTGCCAAAGGCCTCATTTACACCTGTCCATTGGTTTGGACACTAAATACAGTGGTAAATTAGCGATTATAACAAAACTCCCATAATTACTTGTTATATACATTATATTATTTACTTTTGGATGTTATGTACCAGCTGCTTCACAGAACTTTATAAACAATTCATAACCTCAATATAAAATCTATTAATCAACAATAATAATTGCGATTACAATATCAAGGCAAATAATTAACAATTATGTTCTTTGTTATGATTCTGCAGCCCTGATAAACATGATTCTTAGATGTATGCATATCGCACTACTGGTCAAAGGTTTTGGGAAACTTACTTACTCACTCATGCATTTATTTAATAAAATAAGGAATATTGAATATTGGGGTTGAATATTCCGGACTGTTTGCACAGTGCAATGAAGCATGGCATGATATTTACATATTTCATAATTCAAATGACAGGTTTGTTTCTCTGTGTTATTTGTAATGCGTTTGAACAGATGGTTGTAAAAAAACATAAACATGTTATTATGTGTCTGGCAATGCATTTCAGTATAGTTTAGGTTTTGAATGAGCCAAATTGTTTAGATGCCAAATAAAATCGCTACTATAAAGTATGCAGATTTCTAGCTGTTTACCTGCTATTTATGCTGCTTTAATGGCCAATGGTTTTTGATAAAATATAGATTATTATCATAATCTTTAAAACACTTTCTAATCTATATTTTTGCAATAAGTTGTACCTTCACATAACCTGCATTATATTATGAAAAGGGGATACAAAATAATGTGCATAGTAAGTTAATGAGTGTGCATCTGCTCTCAAGTTTGGGCATTTTTGTTCAGAAATGTCTGCTCTTCCGAAGACTCAAGAGAGGAGCTTGTGTTTTTGCAGTAAACGCTGTATGCAAAACTATAGATGTTAAGACATTATGCCTCCTACCCTGTTTCCCCTTTAGCAAAAGGCCTGTATTTTTGAGGAAGGTATATACATTTGTAATAGAAATCTTAAAGAAATCTTTACCATTTAAGAGTAAGATTTTCATTTTCTGGTTGATGTATTTTCAAGGTTGATTTTGTAAGCTTAAGAAGAACATTCATCTGCTTATCACTTCTTGGTAACCCTTTTTAATCCTGAGCATAGAGCAGAGATGATTGGATCAGTGTGGACTGATTTGGATTAGTCTTGAGCAGCTATTTAGATTTCCAATATAAATCTACACTATCTATCCATTTAGGCCTAATCCCAATTCTACACCTACTTCTATTTCAACAATATAAATGTTATCATACCAAAGCATTTTATTTTTTTATTAGACGAGAAATGCATGTTTGTTTCTGTGTCATCTGAAAATTTCTAAACCTTTTATATTAGTTGTGTTTGAGTCGCTTCATTTTCCTCAATGTGGAAACAAACATCTCAAACACATACAGTCACTTCTGGAAATGGTTCAAAAATGCCAAAGATGCTAGAAAACTGAAAATCTGCAGGACAAAAGAAGAACAGAAACTCAGTTTAACCCTTCAGTAGAAACAAGGCACTCATGAACTAATATCACAGCACACAAAGTATTTAAAGATCATCATAAAGTTTTTTAAGTTTACCACACACATTATTAAGAGCCAAGTGTGCCCAAAATTTTGCACATGAGCATTTTTAGAATTTCAGACATATTTTGTCTTATGGAGTATAGGTTAACATATTTTGTGTAAAATATGTCAATCAGGACTGTCTGTTCTTTTAAGTTTGACCTCCTCTCATTAAGGTACTTCAAGTCAAGTCACCTTTATTTTTATAGGACTTAAAAAAATACATTGCTTCAAAGCAGCTGAACAACATTAATTAGTAAAACCGTGTGTCAATAATGCGAAAGGATAGTCAAAGGCAGTTCATCATTCAGTGATGCCATGTCTGTTCAGTTTAAATAGGGTCTCTGCATTCATTTTCAATCAAGTCAAGGAAATTGCTGTAAATGAAGTGACCCCAACTAAGCAAGCCAAAGGTGACAACGGCAAGGAACAAAACTCCATTGGTGACAGAATGGAGAAAAACATTGGGAGAAACGAGGCTTAGTTGGGGGGGCAGTTCTCCTCTGACCAGACTAAACCAGAAGTTTAATTCCAGGCTGCAGCAGAGTCAAGAAGAATCATCTGTTCCCCTATTGTCCTCTGAGGCATTGTCTTTGCAGGGGATCTGTATCCAGGGATCTAGTTGTCCTGGTCTTCACTGTCTTTCAGGGCTAAAAAGGACTTTTCTAGTTCCCAATCCACCATCTGGTTTGGACATGTACTAGACCTGGTTGACTGCAATGTCTCTCTATTCTGGAAAAGCCTGGATCTGGTGGGTTGGGAGAAAAGTGCATTAATTACCTAATTAATGCAGCCTATAAAACAGATTTGGATATAAGATGCATGTTAGTATGTTATGTGTAAGCCAGGTTAAAGAGATGGGTATTTAATCAGGATTTAAACTGCAAGAGTGTGTATGCCTCCAGAACACTGTTAGGTAAGTTATTTCATAGTTTAGATGCCAAGTAGGAAAAGGATCTGCCGCCTGCAGGTGATTTTTTTTTATATATATTTTTTTATTTCTATCAAATAGCACACCTAGGTTCCTAACTGATGACGAAGAGTTTATAGAGCAGCCATCAAATCTGAGACAGTGTTCATTTACATTTACATTTAGCAGACCCTTTTATCCAAAGCGACTTACAAAGAATCGAGGAGATAATGAAGCAGAAAATAGCAGATAGAACAATAGGTGAACAAGTGTTACAACAAGGTTTACTAAGTTACGCAAAGGGAAATAAAACCTGTAGGGGAGTTTTTTTTTTAGAATGAGTGAGTAGGTTAGAAAAAAAGTTTTGTAGTGGGTTAGGTGTAGACAAAAGAGATGAGTTTTTAGGCGTTTTTAAAGATAGAGACTGAGTCTGCCAAACATGTTGTAAGGGGCAGATCGTTCCACCACCAATCTACCGATGCAGAGAAGGGGCGGCAGAGCAATGTCTAACCCTTTTTTTGGCCGCACAACGAAACCTTGGGCATATACCTTAGAATTAGCTAGTGAAGATAGCTGGGTGCTGAACCTGTGGTGGTCATGTAGGTGATAAGGAGAGTTTTGAATTCAATGTGAGCTGTTATGGGGAGCCAATGCAGTTTAATGAAGAGAGGTGTTCTTACTGGTTGCTTGAACACCACTCTTGCCACCGCATTCTGTATCATCTACAGAGGATTGGCTGTGCACATCGGGAATCCAGCAAGCAGAGCATTGCAGTAGTCAAGCCTGGACAGGACCAGAGACTGGACTAGGATTTTTGTAGCATGTTGGAGAAAAGGTCTGATCTTCCTAATGTTCCTAAAGAGAGGAGAGAGGCCGTCAGAGGAGACTGAATATGGTCTAGTGTTGGGGGAGCGGAGAACTGACTGTTGATAGTGATGGTCTTCTTCCCAAAGAAGGATGCAGTCATCAGCAGTTAGGTCGGAAGAGGGCGGAGGGGTGGACAGAGTAGATCAGAGAAGGTCTTTAAGAGAGTGCAAGAGTCTGGAGAGTTGTTAACTGTTGCCTTTTATAACTGAGCTTTGGCGGCCGAGACATCCACAGAGAAAGAAGAGACTGATGGAGAGAGAGATCTGTCGGGTTGTTATATTTGCGCTACTTTCTCTTAGTTGCCCTGAGCCTGGATCTGTGTTCCCGGGGGGCATCAGAGAGCCAAGGTTTCGAAGGGTTTGCAAGGGCCGGTTGAGATATAAGTGATGCATTAATTGTCCAAGCAGGATGTTAGTGTAGAACATAGAGAGTGAGTGGCAGTGGCAGTGTTAAGTAAAGCAAACTGGTCAGGCGGAGGGAGCACAGAGGAAACCGCAGAGGATAGGGCGTGAGGAGAGGGCATGCGTTGGTTGTGCCTGAAGTTTACAAGTGAGGAAGGAGGTGTAATGTCCTGAACTGTCATGTCGAGATGAAGTGTGACGAGGAAATGATCAAATGTGTACAGTGAAGTTACCTGAGTGTGATATGTGGAGCAGTAGCATGTGTAGACAAGATCAAGTGTTACAGGACTTATGTGTCCGCGACTTTGACAGTCGCCTGAGTTCAAATAATTCTGTGGGGTTGTGCAAGTCGGCAGCTATGGGTTTTTTCAGGTGGATGTTGAAATCTCCAAGGATCACAAGAGGTGTCCCATCCTCTGGAAAAGATGACAGGAGAATAGGCAACTCCTCCAAGAAATGTCCAAGCATACCTGGGGGGTGATAGATAACAAAGATAATTTTGAGTGGATGAGTAATATTTACTATGTGTGATTCAAAGAGGTGTTGTCACCCAAAGGTGCAAGCATTTTAAACCGCCATTTGGTGGGAATAAACAGATCTGTTCCGCCGCCTCTTCCAGATGTTTGTGCTGTGTGGAAGAATGTGTACTTAATAGAGAGGGCAGTCGGTGTGGCACTGTCCTCAGGTTTAATCCAGATTTCAGTGAGTGCTAAAACAGAGAGACCAGAGTATTTAGCCATGGCAGGAATAAAGTCAGCACTGTTGATGGCAGATTGGCAGTTCCATAAGCGTATAGGAATGGTGTGTGAAGAAGAAACAGGTGTAAAGATGGTACGCAGGTTATCAGTGATGCGTTTCCTACGACGTGACGCAGGGGATTTAGGAGTGTTAGTGAGAATTTTGTGGCACATAGTTAAGATGAGAGTAAAAGACGAAAGGTAATGAGAATAACAATGAAGAAGAATCATAGGGCTAAGAGCTAGGTCAGTTATTTAAGTATTATAAACAAATAAAGGCAATAAGTGTTAATGATACAGAAATATAAAACAAATAGTAATACTCAAGTGGCCTGCCGGTGTCCCTGCTCCCTGCTTTAAACTAATAGCTTACACTCTCGTTAGAAACAGGTTGTACTCACGCAGCGGTTAATTCAGTAAACAATGTTGACAATGCAGGTTCTCCTACAAGTGTACTCCAGCTGGTTTACACGCTTAAAGAGTCTTACAGAGTCTATGCCGTGAACTTTGCATACTTTTGAGAATCCAATGTTTAGCTGATGTTGAAAAATGTCCTTTGTAAGTCATGTAAACACGTCTGCATTTTGTTTCCGAGGGGACCGAATATAAACACTACACTCACGTCTTTCGAAAATCCTGTCAAACTCAACCAATCAGATGACGACTTTGACTGCCCTGGATTGTTTCCAGAAAAGTATGCCGACCTATTGTAAGGAGCTTGCGATGAAGTTTGATTTTATATGATGATGAATAGTGTAGTAGTGGTGTCCCATTTTTGTAACCCAAGTTAGAATTAGTCCTTAGTGTTTCTGCAACATGTGGTACACAATGCTTAAAACTCTTAGCTTTGTAAACTGATCCTGGGCTCAAATGTTGGCTATATAATTTATACTAAACAGTAATTTATCACTTTAAGTACTTTAAAACTACTAACTTTAAAAAACTGTATATATTAGCCCCCTCTACTTTCAAGGCTGCAGTTGACCTGTATTGCGGAAAGGATTTTTTTCAGATGACATTGTAACCAGGTAACCCAAGTTGTGGAGAGGACAAGGCAAGACCTGGCAGCGTTTCCCTAGTCGGATATCCGTTTACAGGGTTAAATCTCATCGAGGTCCTTCACAGAGCAGACTGAAGGGTATGCTACAGTCATTAATATAGGCGTCACAGGAAATCTATGTGTATATGTGCCTCTGAGGTATTGAGGTAATTTCGGGACATTCTAGTCGATGGTCTCCAGTAACATCAGCACTGTAAACCAACCAACTTTTGTAAACAGGACTATAAGGGCCTTAATTCTGATGACAGTACATTTGTAAGTAAAGTGGTTTTAAACATTGTTGTCATGTCCAATCAGTTTCATTTGATCACATATTTCTTAGTTAGACCAAATATGAATAAAAGAAAAGCATGAGGCATGGCTGCATTTACTAGAATCCTATAAACAACGGAGTTGACTTTCTTTGAGAAAATAATGCATACAGTGGGATTATGTCCTCAAATTTAAAGCTTTCATAATAAACCTGACAGTTAAGATAGAGAAAGGATGGAGTTTGAGCACATGGCAGTGCACGAATCACACAGGAGCTGTTTAATGTAATGAATCAATCTAGATAGTAGTTTTGAACTATCAATCACTGATAACAAATAAGAGAACTTTAATGCTACTTTCACAAAGTGATTTTTTTGATGTATGAAATCTGTCAGAGAGAGAGCTTGAAAAACAGTTGTACAGTGACAGGATTAGTGAAAAAAAGCAGAGATAGGAAAACTGTGTAAAAGACTCTAAAGGTAAAAAAAGGTGTCACCATGAAGGAATGATAAAATCATGATATTCACATAGATAATTCTATAAAAACATCACTCTGTACAACACTAGATGCCTAAGTCGTCCCCAGAATCTGATGTATCTTATGTATTATTTTTGTGAATTGTTAAAATATTTGCACATTGTATATATTGTGTTTTTGTAAAAAGGTACAACTTGTAATGCTTATACAAACAATCCTCCATTATGTGTAGCTCAACGTTCATATCCTCAGTCCTTTGGTTGAATAGGATGCAGAATCAAGGGAATGTGTAAAATATTCTTATTTATTGGCACCAAAGGATTGATAGAAACTGCTCTGAAGACCCCGTACTGTGATTTTGAAAGTTTTTAAACGGATCAGTCAATAAGATTTAAGAATGTAGTAGTAACAATATGATGGGTTAACTTCAATAACTTGCTGTTCGTTTTTAGGTGAGCAGCTTTGATTCAAGAAGCAAGCAACTCTAAAATTCCTCTAGCAGCTAGGGGTTGTTTTGTTAAAGGGGTTTTAAAACAAAGGGGTCCATTATAGAGAAGAGGGGCTTACATTCTCACGCACTTGCAAATATCACTCCCTTTCTGTGTTTCTCATAGCTTAGACAATGAGACAGTCAAAACAGTCACCTCATGAGTGAGCTCTACTGTAGACCACCGTGGAATATTAGAGAGGTCGTGCACTGGCTTATGTTTGACCTCATCTATGTTCTTTAAACGAGTATGGATCACGATAGTTTGCTTTATGTCACGTCACTTCTTCTTTCAGATCCTGCTGATAGTTTTTTGGGTTGTGTTTGTTTCAGACACATTTGAGAAAGCAGCTTTAATTTACAGAGTGTCGGTTAAAGCCCAAGTCTTTGTTTATCTTTAGGTAAGGGCAGGAATTTATTTGGATGGGCACACTATGCGAATCAACACATGAGATAAAAGACTATGATCTACCATTACGTAAATGAAAGAAGAGGGAAATACGCTCTTAAGGTATCAAGTGTAGAGGGTACAGGCCAAACACACAGAGCACCATAGAGAGATTTAGTTGTTTGAGCAGTGGAAGAAAGTGGTGATACTGCATGAAGAACCATTTGGGAGGGCTTACTTAAAAGTTTATTGATAGTTAATATATGAAAGTATTTACTTTCCTTATAAGTACAGAATATTTTTAGTCAATTGTATGTTGTAATTTTGTTATAAAGTTCAAAATTTGATGTTGTGTCATGTTTGAGCACAATGAATGCATTGTGAGTTGTTACAATGTTATGAGTTGTTACAATGAAAGCAGTATATGGTCTAAACTATTGGTAAATTTATTGGTAATCTGCAATTTAGTTTTCATTATCGGTATAATCAAGAATCGTTTACTGGTTAGTCTAAGATTAACTTGTACTACACAAATGATGTAATGGACCAAGACCTTCTATACTGCTATAAACTATAGTTACATTTATATTAACATCTCAGCATTTGGCAGACGCTTTTATCAAAAGCAACTTACAAAGAATATAGGAGACAATGAAGCTGTAAATAGCAGAGATAACATTTGGTAAAATAGTGGTACAACGAGTGTACTAAATCACACAAAGCAAGATAAAAAAATGGGAGAAATATTTTTTTCAAGAGCGAGTATGTAAGGAAAAAGGTTGTTGGGGGTTAGGTGTAGACGGAAAAGATGAGTTTTTAAGCAGTTTTTTAATTGATTATAAAGTCTGGTCAGCCGCTTAGTCTGGAAGTTTCGTATGGTAAAGAGACAAGCCATTAATAGTTTATAAATTAATAATTTTAGCAGTTGTTTTCTTGATAATTGTGCCCTTAAACGATGCATATTCTGTTCTGTCCTGCTGAATAATGACTAAAACCCGCTTCTACAAAAAGTCTATTCACAAAAGTGCTGAGACTCTTAATAAATAAACATCACTTTCTTCCACTATCAGCCTCAAACAATGTATCTTTTCATTGCTGGTAGATTTTCCTGTAACCTCTCTCAAAAACCAGGGCCACAAATGTGCGTTAAATTCAAATTGTGAACAGAGAAAAACGTTCACCTTCGACATCCTTTTGTACCCTTCTTTGATTTGCAATATGTTATCTCTTTTTTTTGCTTTTATTTATTTATTGAATTTAAAATTGATTAAATATGTTTGGGCATTTGCACCAACAAGAGCTATGCTTGCCTTTTGATATGTTTAAGGTCTCTTTTAGGCTAGATGTTTATTTTGTTTAAGGTTACTCAGTGAGTTCGGAATCCTCTGTGACGGGGTTGATAAATGCCTGTTGCATTAACTGTCTCCATTGGATAACATACAGCTTCCCCAGTGCTAACTGGCATTATTTGATACCATTGGGAAGAGGCCCATGATGCTAGAATTAAATACCTGTTTGAATGACTGTGGTCTATGGCAATTTAGTGTGTGGGTGTATCTGGCGAATGCATTTTGTTCTAAATAAGACTTTCAAAGCAATATAGTCAAACATATTTGACTTTTATAAAATTCTTGATATCTTCCAGGACTGTTTTGCAATTGACTTGAAAATGTTGTTTTTAGGAATGATTTACAATTTATAAATTCCACTAAAGCGATTTGATTTAGTGACTGCAGACAATTTAACATCATTGAATGGATAAAAGAGAGCTTTATACATACTGCCCCAAAAAGTTCTTTAAATGCCTGTTGCCATTGTTTGTTTTTATGCTAAGAAGCTTAGTGTGTGGATTAGCCTGAGAGCTCTTGTGTGTGTGTGATAAAAGGATGAACTCTGGGGCTGACAGCATTAACATTAGGTTAAAAGAAAAGCCCTGCATGTGAGATCTCTAATTTGCTGATTATACGTCATTAGGCTATATTACACATCTATTTTGAGATTTGATTTGTAAATTGGCATTTTTAAAACACCTTTAGATTTCCTATAACAATACTTTTGTTTGTAATCCTCTAACTCTAGCAACTTATAACTTTTACATTTATAAATCATCTATACATATTCCATTTCTTCTTGCAGTGTGTGTGTTCACTACTCAGTGGATGGGTTTAATGCATAGGTCACATTTCAGGTATGGGTCCCCATATCTGACAAATTAGTCACTTTTACTTTACCAGCAATAGAAACACATTTATTTCTGCCTGTGCTTCTGCACCCTTGTGTTATGCACACGTCACGAGTATCTGCAAGCCTGCCATTAAAATCTGCTATCAAACATTGATGTGTGTGGAAAACATGGTCAGCGGTCAGGTGAAACACATTAGCATTTACACCTGGCACTGTGACCGACAGTGATTTGAATTATGAAGGGCATCTCTGACTCCGTGTTGGATAATGCAATTTAAGTTGCTTTGGATGAAAAATGAATGAAAACATACTTTTTTGTGCCAATGTTCATACATGAATAGAGAAAGCATTGATGTGTGGTGGAGTGGCAGAAAGCCTCTGAATGCTGTCTTCCATGAGGAACCCTAGATAAATCATTCAGTTCATAATGACAACACACAGCCTATAAGGGCCCATTGAGAGCATCATATATAATACTCATACGAAATCAGACTAAAGGAGCCGGTCATATTTCTCATAAATTGATTATATGACTCATCTTACCTTTTTTAAACTTTTAACTACCTTGTTAAATGTCTATTTTGTGGCGTACACATGGACATAACCCCTAACAGTGAGCACAGTAGGCCCCGGGCAACTAAACATACTGTTAATTGAAAATTTGAAATTAATTTTAAGGAAAATAGATAACAATGTTGCTATGTTCATTTAGATTTTTATTAAATATTGAATGTCCATGAATTTTTCTGATATTTGTTCAAATACATGTGTGATGAATAAATTACGTTTTGTTTTGACTGAAATTCAATATTTAGTCTTTTTATTGATTCTTGACATAATTCTTAACATTTTAATGTGGAAGTGGATAAATAGTTTATATAGCTTTATCTCCATCTAGTGGTTACAGTATGCAAACGTCAATTTTTAGATCTTTTTTATTTGTTTTTATCTGTATTTTTAAAATGTAATTTTTTTGGTCTATTCTAGTGTCTATTGTTCTTACCTAATCTTCACTCTCTTTCTCATTGTATTCCATTCAATTTGTGTTAGGACTAGTGAAGCTGATGGATCTTGCAAATCCTGTTAGTCCAGTGTGTGGTTTTGTATGCATGGGTGGATGTGGCCGGGTTTTTCTTTACACAGGTGTTTGGTCATAAGGCTATATATACATGTGCAGTCATATTATATAGTGTACTGTTTACTCCCAGTCATATGAAAGTTAAAGCGTGTAATCTTGTTTGGTGTCATAGTTCCGACAGATATGTTTCCGTTATTCCATCCCATGGCAAACCCAAATATATTTATTCTAAAATTCAAAAATAGGTTTTATGATTATCTTGTTTGGTGGGTTGAATACAGAAGCAGAACATTTTAATAATCTGGGACATCAGGGTTGACACTTTTAAATGCTTTAATAAATTGCAAGTAAGTCATTGCTATTTTTGTCTTGAATCTACCCACACTTTCTTTACAACACTTGCTGTGATTGCATCTTGGTCTGGAGACAACTACAAATAAGCTTTTTCTTGGTTGATGTCATTTCTTTGTTTATTTGGTAGTTTTACACAGCAGCACTGGCTTAATCAATAGTTTGGTTTTAGGCAAAAGTACCAGTTTGTCCAACAAATGGGATATTAATAGGTGATATGAATAATATTTTTTATATTGACCGTATTACAAACCCAATGTATTGAACTCAGAGCACTCTTACCATATAAAATAAGCTATACCATATGGTTACGGTCTGTTTGTGCTTGATTAGCTTTTATACAAGTGACTTCATTTTATAGCTGAAATTACACACACACATGGTCGGTCTGCTTTATGATTGGTTATTTGCACCTGAAATTTTTGTATTTCCTGCTGTTCTATTGTATGATGTCAACAAAGGATTATTTAAGTTTTCCATATAAAGATTGGAATGTTTGTTTTATGGAAGTCCTTGCAAACCTTCATGGCCTTCATGTGGGCATACACCTGTGAGTGAAACAGGCTAATAGCATTGTGTCAGACGCATACAAATTAAATGGATGGTTCACCAAATTTTTTTAATCTTTTAGGACAACCGAATAAAAGGTGCAGTAAGCAATTTAAAAAAAAAATGTGTACGTCTCCACGGTGCATTAATTATTATATGTTGCGACACAACATGTAATAATCAACCTATTTTAGCATTTCAATTCAAGATGTACTTAACTTAACATTCTTTACGAACAAGTTGTCAATTGTCATTTTCATCTTCTCTTCTTTCACAGCTATTTTTATCTGACAACCCTTGGGTACTAACTTCTTTTCTGATTGCAGCTAAAGGCTCCAATTTTTTTTTTGTGTATCAACATTAAGAAAACATGTGAAACTTAATTGGTCGCAATCTTGAGCATTGTTCTCTATATTTCTGATATTGTTATGGTTTTTGCTTTTTTTTAACATGCACACAAATGTAGCAAATATTCTCATTAATTTTCTTTCCGGTGTTGATTTTGATTTCAACAGCGTTTCTCAGAAATTACATATCCTACTTTTCATCCACTTATTTCTGCACAGTTGGTGCATGTGTCTCCTGCAGCCCTTTGTCTTGTTTTAATATCCCAACACACCAATATAAGGATCACTGATTTACAAGAAATAAGTGACTCATCTGCTTCAGAACATCACTCGGTTGCTTGTAGATCCAGTCTCCTAAGACTTCTTAATCCAGTGCAGTGATGTACAGGTCTCGTGGTGCTACAATTGCTTAATACCTGCTATTTGTCTTTGGCTATATGCATTAGTGTTATATATAACAGCAGTTTCATCTGGTGGTATGCACAGTGCCCCATGGTTTTATTTGACTAGAAATAGAAAGTTGCATTTTAAAGAGACCATTTTTTGCTGATAAATATTTTGAGTCCTCAACTATACATAAATGCCACTTAATCTTTAAAAAACACTTTATTAGTTTTATTATTTACAGTTTTGCTTAAGATCTCTCCTTGTGACTGAAAACCACTCACATCTAGTTCCTGACTCTGTAAGACCCGCGATCCCAGTGTACTCTGATTGGTCATACGATTTAATCTACTATAATTGGTTAACTCAACTAAAAGATCTCTGAAGAGATGTCACGGAACTTACTGGATGACAACGATCCTGGCATTTTTTTGTAGTTTCAGACATCTGATTTCTGTTAAAGATAATGACTAGCTTTATCACAAACCTTGAGATTTGTAACTTCACAGATCGTTCACTGGTACTAACACACGCAAACACACAAAAGAAATGTAAAATGAGGTTTTGAATCTTATGAGCACTTAAATGCTAAATGTTGAAACTATATGAAATTTTGGAATTCCATGTTAAATTTGTAACTTGCATAAATGTAGATATTTAAAAAGGCTATAATTTTTTTATTGGGATTCATTAAAGGTCCCATTCTCCGCGTGTTTTGAAGCTTTGATTGTGTTTACACTGTGTAAACTAACATGTGTTGATTTTTCAGTTAGAAAAATAACCATTCTTACATAATTCACTTCTCTGTCTACCGCTTTTTCCCTTGTCATTAAAACGGCTGATATGTTTCCCTTTCTAATGAAAGTCCCCCCTGACAAAAACCAAACGAGTTCTGATTGGGCCACAGATTCCTGTGTTGTGTTACAGTCAGGTGACAGTAAAGTAAGCGCGTGTAGCCCGGAAAGGGGAAGCCGTTTACCAACACATGGAGATGCATGCACTAAGTGTTATGTTTAACTGTTTCCGTGTCTGATTTTGGCTCAAATTGATAATATTAAAGACCTGGAGAGAACATTGATGAAGACAATCGAGTAGAACCTGTGCAAGCATGATTTTTGTAGACATTTAATTATAGAACATTCGTGAGATTCGCGTGTGTGTCTGCAGCTAAAGTTTGCCACGATCTAAACCAGCAATAAATAATAGATATAATCAACAAATAATTTAATCTTATCATTTTAAACAGCAACAATCGATGGTGTCCGGTTGAATTAATACACTTTTTGTTGAATAAGTTTCAATTACCACATTTAACACTTTTAAATAATAAAATACACTTACTGGTGGTGGTCAATAAACAATAAAGGGAACTACTCCATCTTTTTAGAATAATCTTTGTGTAAATCCATCATTAAACTGAGTGAGAAGCTGTCCTCAGTAAAATGTGCTGCAAATAGTTTTATGTGTGTATTTTAGTTTTCGGGAACCGAGTTAAACAGAAATTTTAACAGTTGATCGCTGAGTACAGCATCCATTGGTTCAAAAGCATAAAGGTGATTGGACTCTGGGTTGAAAATAACAGAGTTTTGAGGACATGGCCAACAACCAAACACACTCCACAACGCAACTCTTCATCTCCTACGAAGGAGCAGAAAACAAGACCATGCCCTCTTTTTTGTTTGTTTTCTTGGGTGAGTGTAACTGCAGGTATGATGTCACCAATGCAGGAACTTGAGGGGGGTAGTCCCAACCGGCTGTTTTTTGCTGGCATTTTCTGCTTAATAACAAGTACTACACACAATTACGCAACTAGAGGGACCTTAAGTAGGAATTAGAATGAACTGGGTTAAAATAGAGAGACCCATGTTAAGAAAACCATGGCACAGAATCAGATGTTGGCAGGTTTGCATAATGTAGTGTGGTATAACTTAAAAACAAAAGCAGTCTTGACAGTTGTCTGGGAAAGTGTCTGTGTGATTTGTTGAGCTAGTGTGTGAAATCGTTTTACTTCAATCTGAGACATCTCTGCTCTGCTCCTCTTACCCACACCTCACCTTTGATCTTTCTCCTACATTTCCTTTCACTTTAGTTCTCTCACCAATGACTTGTATCATGTGATTGGCTTTGATGAAACCACTAGATGGAAGCAGCGTGCTTTTATGGTCATCACAGCGTGGTATGATTAAATCTGCAGCATACCTTTCATTGCAATCATGTTTTTCTTCCCGGTATGGATTCTGTTTCCACAAACCTGATACAGTGTGATCTGTAAAAGAGGCAGAGCGAATAATGTTTCCCCTGACCTTCTCTTTACATCTTTTAGTTCTTCATATGTACTTTCAAGACACTTGTTACAGGTCTTTAGGGTGACATAAAGGTTTAAGGTGCCTCGAGACTTCAGCACAGATCCGGGCAGGCTCCGGATGGAAAGGACAAATTGATTTTGGAATCGTGTGGCTGATCAATCACTATTTAATTTTTTTTGTCTTCTTTCATCACCTTAAAACCAATGGTTGCTTAATTTAAATCTTCTGCACTTAAAATAATTTCTTGTCTTATTATCTTTCATAGATTTGCCAATGACATAATCCAGGCTCCAAAGACTCCCTCTGGAGTCAGGTTGTCCAACCATAACGCATTTGGATTGTTGTGACATCACTGTGGAGTTGAAAGGAAGCTGATTCGCAAGACATAATGCCAGCTCTCTCCACCAGAACGGGCAGCGAGATAGGTGAGGTCTTTACTTACTCAATCACCATAATAATATAAAAAGGAACAAAATGTGCTAACCATTTCTTATTCAGTGAATAATTTAGCTCACGTTCACCTAAAAAGCATTCATGACAGTTGTGGCCTTGTGGTTTGAGTGTCAGACTCGTGATCCTTAGGTAACTGGTTCGATGCTCTGTACCAGTAAGGAATATGGGTGGATGACAAGCGCTTCCATCTTCAATACTACCACTGAAGCATTCCCTTGAGCAAGGCACCGATTCCCCCATCTGCTCCCGGGTACTGCAGCATTGCTGACCACTCCTCCGGGTGTGTGTTCGTGTGTGTGTGTTCACATACGAGACACCATACTTTGCCATACGCCACTTCAGTTTCACTTCACTTTCAATACTCAATAGGCCTATAGTTTGGTAGGATTTAGCAATCTTAATTATTGTTAGTTAATGCTGATACAATTGATAAATTAATTCACTGGACATAATTATAATGAATGCTGATCCATGTCCTAAATCACTCCTCTTTAATTGTAGTGTCTCTTTATGTGTCGTGTCTTTCAGTTTTCAAAGCAAAAACCATTGAAACCATAAACATCTATCTTATGATCAAAAATCCATTATAAAAGTACTTTTAAAGACTTCTAATGAACGCTTTGAAAGCCCAGCAAGCCACAGTTGATCTAATAGATCGGGCTTATTCTTAAACTTACGAAAGATATATGCGAGTGTGCGGTGCCCTTAACCCGCTGCCATTTATTCAAGCCATTCTTGATGTGTTATTGGCTGCTGTTCTTTTGTTGGACACCGGACACAAACCCTCTTAAAAAATATACACACATATTAAACCTATTCATGAGGCAGGATATTGAGATTTATTTGCCAAAACGCACATTTAAATTGATCAAGAAGGGCTGCCATTAAATATTAGCTTATGTCTGGCTTACTTGTCCTGTTTTTCTTCTGCTTCTTTTTCACTGAACCACTTCAGCCTGTACTGACAGTACAACTTGTCAGTACAACTGTCTGCTCTTTTCTCATCTGATCTCTATTGCTTTGCATGGAAGACTACTATGAACTTTAGAATGCTGTTTCTGTATTATGTATGTTTTTTGCTGTGGGAGTTTTGCTTCCTGGTGGCATTTGATTTCATGACCCTTGGGTGTCCTTGGACAGACGGACTTATCCACCCACTACCTGTTAAATGTGTTTGTGCGAGAGAGAGTTTAGTGTTGATGTCCTGTAATAAGTTGCTGTTATGTTTTTAAGACTGTGTAAATGTGAGATATCACCTAAAAGAAGTTGTAACCGGTGTTTTGTATAGAAAAGTGTTTAAAATGGGGATGACAAATTATTAATCACGATAAATTGAATACAGAATAAAAGTTGTATACATAAAACGGGTATTTTTTAGAATATATGATTATGCAATTTGTGTATTAAATGTGTATTTCAAAGCACATACACATACATGCATATATTAAAGAAGAATATATTTTTTATCAAAGGCAATGATTAATCGCATCCATAATTTCTAAAAATTTCTAGATCACAATACAATTTAAATAATATATATTATTAGACGGTTTAATTGCACAGCTGTAATTTGTATAATAGAAATTACTGGCAAAAATAAATATATTTACATAATACATGTAACCCTACCTGTGAAAACCTGGCTAAAGTCGGATTATAAAATAATGAGAAGCATTGAAGATTATTTCACCTATGAATTTTACTATGATACCTCAAATGACTTAGTAAATATTTAACAAAGTATTCACAGGCAGGGTCACATATGATTAGTTAGTCGTGATTAAACATTTGACGTCCCTAGTTTAAAAACATCCTTAATTATCATGTGATTAAAAGAGATCTCAATAGGCTACTAAAGAGATTATGATCCCTCTGAATTGTATGTATGGAAAGGTAAAATGTGTAGGGATACTAGATCAATGAGAGTACAACAAGTCAAAAATTGCAGTACAGTGCAGCTTTTAACTGCGATATGCGTAAGGAATCACTTTATTATATTATGACTCTGCCAACATTAGTCTACTAGCATTAGAGATTAATCATATCAGTTTAGTCTCATTTTTTATGTTTTACATGCATATCTGTTTAGAAACAAGCCGGATGGGTGTAGAAACATGCCGTAATTTGGTCTCGTTAAAAGGTGAACCAATCAGTGAGTGCTTTTACAACATCAGGAAGATCAGACAGTTTCTCACAGAACACTCCACACAAATCCTGGTTCAAGCTTTGGTCCTGTCCAGGCTAGACTACTGCAATGCGCTGCTTGCTGGACTCCCGATGTGCACAACTAAACCTCTGCAGATGATTCAAAATGCAGCGGCAAGAGTGGTGTTCAAGGAACCAAAAAGGACCCATGTAACACCTCTCTTCATAAAACTGCATTGGCTTCCTGTAGCAGCCTGCATTGAATTTAAATGTCTTCTCATTGCCTACAAGACCACCACCGGTTCAGCACCCACTTACCTTAACTCACTAATGCAAAGATATAGGCCCTCAAGATCTCTGCGCTCCGCAAATGAGCTGAGACTTGTGGTACCAGCTCAAAAGGGTAAGAAATCTCTCTTTCGAACGTTCTCTGCTTCAGTTCCTCGATGGTGGAACGATCTGCCTCTGGCCTCACGCTTGTCAGACTCGGTCTCTATCTTTAAAAAACTCCTAAAAACTCATCTTTTCCGGCTACACCTAACTCACTAACTCACTTCTTTTCTAACTACTCACTCTATCAAAAAAAAAAAAAAAAAAAATCTTTTGTAACTTCGCTCTCTGTGTAACTTGGTAGCATTGTTGTAGCACTTGTTCACTTATTGTTGTATCGGCTATTTACCGCTTCATTGTCTCCTCGACTATTGTAAGTCGCTTTGTATAAAAGCGTCTGCTAAATGACTAAATGTAAATGTAATGTAAATGTTTTAGTCTTAAGATCTGCAGAATCGTGCCAGCTGTTATTTGAGAGTTTATCCCCCTACCGTGCATTTATGCGGCATATGCAGTTTGACAGTGTTATTCTAGGCCAGCCTGCTCATCCAATTACTACATCTCTCCCCAAAGTGTCACAAAAAGATAAGAGTTTCAGGTGATATGAGTCTCTGTGTTTACAGACATGCGTGATTCCAACCTTTCTGTTTAGAAACGGTGTGTGCTGTGTAATGATGTCGTCTGTAATGGGATCCACATTGAGCACCATATTGTTTATCGTACAGGGGCTGAGTCTCTCTTATGGCTTCAGCAGAACTCCGGCTGAATATGGCTCCAATGAGGGATGTGACAGGAATGGCCATATAGGCAGAAATAGGGAGGGAGAAGAATTTCATTCATTTTTATGTAGGTGCTTATTCTGTTCGTTACTAACATTCTCCAAAATATCTTCTTTTGTGTTCTTCAGAAGAAAGAAGGTCATACAGGATGAAATGACAGTCAGTAGATGCAAAAATGATGAAATTAATTATCTATAAGGATTTCATGTGCATTGTCATTTCAGAGGGTTGCAGCTTCTAAAGGACAATTAAAACCTAAGTGACTTTAATTATTTGGACAGAAAAATGTGAAATCAGTCAAAGATCAAACTGACACCCCACATTTGTTTGGATCTCTTGTTTTAGATTATTACATTTCTTTGTGTCTATCTCGTCTTTCTTTTCTATATTCTGTTAGTCCTCCTGGGAGCCTCTCTTTTTCTCTCTGTGGATGTAGTATTTCTATTAAAGAATGTAAATCAAAAGCGAAATGAAGGAAAGTACAGAGAGTGCAGCTGTTCTTGTTTTCATTCCTCCATTTACATGCTCCCTTTCTCACATGAACCATGTTGTTCAGAGCAGCACCTGAAATACTGATCCCGATGTGGTCTTGCACACACGATCGCATATGACCGATATACTTCATCATAGATTTGTTCTCACAGCACCTGATAAAGAGAAACTCTCTCCAGCTGTCATTTCCCGACTCCCAGCTAAGACAACTCTGAATCTTTTGCACTATTGACTTTTGAACCCATCCAAGCAAGACATTTACTAAAAGCGTTTAAACATTCTCTATAAATGTGGTCTGGGTTGTAAATCTATCTGGTCCTGTTTTCCACCCGTTGTCCTTCTTTTGGAAAATGCATCAGCCATCAGGGGACTGAGGCCAGCAGGGGCCAGACTGCGAGCCAGTGAGGAATATTTCCCATGCGGACTGCCTCTCTTGTGGCGTACGTTTGTGTATATTTGCATGCGCTATCCTTGTTTCTGTCTTCATGCCTGTGTGTTTGTCTGTCTAAGAATATCGGAAAACCCTCTTCATCCACTAGCTTAAGTGCTAGTGTGTGTTGTGTTTTCAAGACAGATTTGTATGACCTCGATGCCTTCTGTACCGGCAGTGTAATTAAAGCTGGTCTTTTTGCCCGGTACTGTTGACCCATAATGTTGTGAATTTGAGAAGAAGGTCCTTCCGACGGCAGCTCCTCCCTGCAATCGTCCAGTGCCACAGTTGATGTCTGAGAAAGGTTGTTATTTTCTGGAGGCCACTGGGAAGTGTAGGCGTGTGAAAGGGAAATGCTGTTTGGCACAGCATTCTTTCACATCCCATCCGGAAAACTTGGCAGTCGGTAATGGTCAGTTTACACGGATCCTTTTATAGGCCGCAGACACATTAGGTTAGTTGTTGACTATAAAGCTCAGTCTAGGAAGTAGTTTACGTAAACTTAAAAAGGCCACTGAGCACATCTTGTATTGATTTGTCATATCTTCTGTCCTTTTTTGTTTTTGTGTTTAGATGTGTTGAAGATATTTGAAGTATGTGGCTGTTAAAAAAGGAAAGACAATCTTTCGATGCCTATGTCAATATATGCTTTTTTGTTGTTGAAACATTAGGGATTTGATTAACAATTTAAGTTTTGATTTCTAGAAACACAGGATGTGGCCAGACAAAAGCAGGAAGTTAGGTGCAACTGAGAGAGACCATTTGTTCTAGACTTAGCCTGACCCAGCCAACATGTTAAATAAAACTGTGATGGTTTTCTGTTTTGATAGTAGTGTGAATGCACAGATGTCTCACGAAAAACAATGATGTGACGTAAATGTGTAATTGTTCTATATTAGTGACCATTTGGGTCTTGTTTAAATGGGGTTTTATTTCTATATGGCCAATGGCAGTGCATGTAATGTGTTTCCTGTATTTCCTCTGCAGGTCTGTATGAACTGTTGGCTGTACTACCGTCTCAGCTCCAGCCTCATGTTGAGAGCACAGATGACCGCTCCTTTCTACACGCTATGTTCAAAGAGAGGAGTCTACACTTGTTGGTCAAGGTGAGTGTGTGTGTGTGTGTGTGTGCGTGCGTGCGTGTGTGTGCGTGTGTGTGTCAAATGTGATACTTCAGCTATTTAATAAGATGTGGTGTGACATACCAGTTCACTAGAGCTAACCCTTACAACTTTTCTTACATTTCGTTACAGTTTTGTGTCAAGGTTTCGTAAACATCCTTTTCTGTGGGTTGTGTTTAAGTCGGTCTTTGAATGTGAAACTCTTTAGATTTCAATAAAAATGCATGCATTTCATTCTTTTATTTTCTTGCTTAAGTTTTCATTCATTTATGTCTATCCCTAAAAGGATAATTTATACCTAAATAAAAATTCTGTCATCATTTACTTACCTTCTTGCCATTTTAAACCTGCTTGGCTTTCTTTTTTTCAGAACACTTAAGAAGATATATTGAGGCATGTTGGTGAAAGAGCACTGTTGGTCCCAATTGACTTTTTTTAAGAAGCAATTTTTCAAATACTTCTAAATATCTTCTTTGGGATTTGTGTTACAAAAAAGTCATAAAGGTTTAAAATAATGCAAAGGTGTCTTAATGAGACAGAATTTTCATTTTAGAAGGAACTTTCCTTTAAAACTTATATGCACTGGTCATGCAAAAATTTAAGGGGACGTCATGGCCTAGTGGTTAGAGAGTTTGAATTCTAACCCTAGGGTTAGGAGTTCAAGTCTCGAGCCGCAAATACCATGACTAAGGTGTGTTTAATGCTGTGTGTGTGCACTTTGGATAGGTTAAATGCAGAAACAAATTCTGAGTATGGGTCACTTTACTTGGCTGTATGTCACATCACTTTTGTCACTTTTATAAACTCATAAGCCAGCCTGCACATTCAGATGAATTTGTATATTTAGATTTTTAGTGCCATGGACTGAGCTAGCCTGTCCTCTCGAAGTCTCTCTAAGGCAACAGGCAACAGAGGACTGAAAGGCACAGAGGCAAAGCTATCCTCTCTCCATGCAATTAAAACAAAGTTTCACACATGTCCAAGTGTACTCTGTTCATCCGCCAAATGCCACACCAGAGAGCCTGACAGGAGATTTCTCCAACCTGCGGTTTTCTTTCCACCTGGGTTAGGTACACAATCCCAAACCAATACTCTGTTGTCCGTATGTGTGCGTCTGTATAGAAGAGGAAAAGGAGAGATACGGGAGGAGAAGGTTAGCGGGAAGTAAATGAATCTTTTCCAAGGTTTTGCTTTTGATTCAAAGTTTGATCTGATTTTCCAATTTAGATTTATTAAAGTCTTTGTGGCTGCATTTATACTGTCAATCACTTCAGATATAGGAAAAGTGCCATTGTTTTTTAATGTTTGATTTGATTGAATTAGAATTTTTTTATATATTTCGTTATTTCAATTGGCCATTTCTCACAAGTGGGAAGAGAACAGATATGCAGGTTTTCCCTATGTTGATGATCCAACAACCAACATTCTACTGACAACAAGTACATTTGCTAATTGAACTAAATTCAACAAAGACTAACCTAATTTATGAGGAGTTAACTTGTATAGTAGTTTTAATGTTACTTATAAATAGAGAGTGGATAAAGTAAACTATTACTATTGACATCCAGTTGCATGTTTAGTCCGCAGGTTTAAGAATCTGAAGATCTGTAATACTGCAATGAAATTTCAGGCTTGCTAAAAATGCTCCTGGCAAATGGAGCTCAGTTGGTTCCTCTTCCCCTTTTCCACTGACACAAGGTGCCTGTATATTTTCCCATTCTGGCCCTGTTTTATCATTTCCACAGAGAAATGGCAGTTCTGAGCCTGGAAAATGTTCTCCTTAAACCCGCTGGACCAAACCCATAGGCTGGGGTTCAACATAATGTCCTCGCAATCCATAGTTTTCAGAACTGTTTAATTTTAAATTAAATGTTCAATTTTTTACAGATTTGTTCAGACAACTGCTTTATTTTTTAACCATTAAGCAGCACCTCTGGTATATTTAGTCAGAAAAGATAACTCGTAGATACTCAAGTTAAAGGGGTGTGTGTGTCTGTGTCCATGCGCTGCATCCATCCTCCATGTTGGAGTTTATATAAACATCCTTTTCTGACAGGCATCTCACATCAATTCCTGCTGTCTGCAGGTCCTTCCTGCCCTGTTCTCTGATGGTATGTGATCAGTTTGAGCGTGAGGTGATGAGGTGCAGTAGAATTGCTGGTTCTGTTCTAGTCCACATGGACCTCGAACCGGCAGGAGTTATTTGATCCAGCTGCTTAGGAGCAGCCGGAAGAGTAGAGGTCAATATCACTGAATGTTAACAGCAGCCCAGAGCAGAAATACTATATACACTGTTGTCTAGCTTTGTTCCACATGCCAACACGATTTCACACATGTATCCAGAGGTGTTGCTTTTAAATTTCCTCATGACATTTCTATTTACGTCCGCTCCTTACATTCTTTCTCTTTTAAAGTGATAGGTAACCCAAAATTTGCTCACCCTCTTGTCATTTCAAATGTCTATATGACTTTCTTTTACTTTAAGTTACTGTAATGATGTTGATTACTGCAGCAGCGGATACCACATTCTTCAAAAAAATCTTTGCCATCCTCATTGTTCTAAAGCTCATCTTAGCAGTCTTCCTCCATTATGTTTCAAATGTAGTTTTTTTTTCTCTTTTTTTGTCAGCTTTCTGTGATTTTGTTTAAAGCTGTGTTTGTTTGGCTGCAGAATTTACTTTGAGGCCTGACTGGCAACCGTTTTTCTCACCTGCTTATGTTCTCCACTGGTATGTTTTGTCAAAGGCTTCTGGGTATAAAACGTCTGGTCTGAGAGGGTTTAGACAGTGGTCTATTGTAGCATTTGACCTGAACCCTGACCGCAAACCATTTTTACACCTTGCTTCTTTAGAAGCATTGCTTCGCCTGTTCAATTGGACCTATAAATTCAGGATGAATTAGGGAAAATAGAGATTTATTGTTTGGTCTAAAATGAGTAAAAAGTAGTAAAAAGTCATGACTGACTGTCATTGTTCTCCATCTTTCAGAGAAATTAAGTGCTGGAAAAATGAAATAATTGTCAGGGAAATGTTTATCAGTTTTTAGGTTCTGTGTGATGTACTGGAATAACATGCGCTAATGCTTGATGGTATTACTCCAGCTGTCTTTGCAGTAGCTTTCAAGCATTGCAAGCAGGGTGGCTAAAAAAAACAGTGTCTGTACTTCACAGGCCCCGGTGCATTTTTCAACAGAGCTGTGCTTGACCACATCACTGACATCTCTGAGCACACAGATCGAGAAAAAAGGCAGGTGTTGGCGCGCTGTTATTGGCTTTCTTTGCCCCAGGGTCATATTGTTCCCTTTACTTTGTGCTTCGTCAGATCGCCATGACAACCAGCCAGAGTCATCTATCTTCTCCTGGGAAGGCATAGATAAATATTTAGTCCCTCTGGTAGTGGTAGGTTTCTCATTGACTACCATGCGCGATTACATAATATTTCACTGGGCAAATTTCAGTCTTGACATGCTGACTATTTTGTTGTCTTGGTAACACAATCTTATTTACATTTACATTTAGGCATTTAGCAGACGCTTTTATCTAAAGCGACTTACAATAGTCGAGGAGAAATAAAGATTCATTGTCAAATAAGATTAAATTTAATTTAAATAAGACAACTGTTTTTACCACGATTCTTTGAAGTATCTTCTTTTGTGTTTTGCAGACAGAGGTGAAAAAAGAAATAATTTTCATTTTGTGCAAAACTCTTCATTTAAAGTTTTTCATGCAGTATTTTACATAATTTATTTTTTTTCCAGATCCATGAAAAGTTACAGTGTTATGAGGACCGCTCACCAACTCCAGTACTGGACAGCGCCTGCTCACTGGCTCAAGACGTGAGTGAGCCCCATGCACCCACTTTCTGTTAAATGTCAAACACCTTTGCCCATAAACATTACACACTACTGCACGGGTAACTGCACACATGTATTCGGAGAGAAACCCAGCAAAAACAAACTCAGACTTCTACCAGAATGCCTAGCTCAAGACCTACTCCAGGAGAAACTTGTCATTTAAGAATAGAGAAAGATGAATGGATGTTTGGGGCAGAGAACACAAGTAGATGGTCTGCAGATGAGGCATGGAGTATTGTGCACGTCTGCATAAGACATTAGTCATCGGTATTATAAAACACTCAACGTTTAAACGCTCAACGGTTTGCAAAATGTAAACTGACTACTATGTCAACATGGCCACATAGATTTACACACACACACACACACACACACACACACACACACACACACACACACACACACACACACACACACACACACACACACACACACACACACACACACACACACACACACACACACACACACACACACACACACACACACACAAAGACAAATCAGAAAGGGCAGCCGGGTCAGCATTGATGTTCAGATGAGCAGGAATTATATGGCTATACAGACCAGATTTCGAAAGGATTGATGCATAATAAAATGCCATATCTGGTAATAACAAAGTTATGTTCATGTCTACCTACTCCGCTCACTTTTATCTACCCCAAAAATAGAAGAGCTTTATTCGGATGGACCTGGCTTGTAATTAGGTTTATCTCATCTTCCGTCATTGATAATTCTCAAGTAACAGCTTAGATCTGACCATTTCTTTCAGCATCCCTGACATAACAGCAAGTCCCTCTGTTATGTGCGCATGTGCATGCACGCGGCCCACCAAAGGTTAAACAGCCAAAGCGACTAAATTACTCATAACGGGGCTGTTTCTTCAGACATATCCTTTTTATCCGTCGCTCTGAGGAATATACGCCTTGCTGCTGTTTCAAATGCTGTAGTGGGTTTGCCGCCACAGCTCATTTGAGTGTTAAGTTTCGCTAATGGAGCTTTAATTTATAGTTCAACATAAAACGCCTGTTTAACCTCCGCCTGGCCCGGGATGCTGTCTAGCATCGGCACAGCAGGCGAGCTTCTTTCATGCATGCACACAATTCCACAGAAAGCTTTTGCCTAGATGACGCACACATGCTGGAATAAAGAATATCCTCCAGTTGAGGAGCAGGTGTGCAGTTCCTATTCTACCCACAAGCAGGCAGCAAGAAGTCCTCATTTAGCCTTTCACAAACAGTTCTCAATGCCAGGAGACTGAATAAAAACAATTGCCAAAGTACAGTCTTCTTCTTTCCCCGGGTGTCTTCCATTAGACAGTGGAAAAATGAAGCGCTCCAGAGCCTGCTGGATGATCCTCCACGAATCTCATTCCTCTCAGAAGTCTTTTCTTTAGACGTCAGTCAGACAAATGCTTAACAAGTATGTCAGATTACATCAGAGCAGCATAAAACTATATCAGTGAAAGATTAATAGAAACCTCTTGTAGGGCCAGATGTACACTGTGATATACTATGATATAGCCAGATGTACACTGTGATATTTGTGCAATTCCTGCTTTAGAAAGCTGAATTCTGAGATTGTAAAAGATCACGTATATTGGAGGATTTAAGTCGCTAGATGTGCCAATTTTTACAGAATTGCATATTATTGCATTTTAATTTTAGGCTTTAAGATTTGTTCATAATGGCAACCAGTAGGAGCACAGGATTTAAAGGCCTTATTAATAAACCTACCCACCTCAGTTGACTGATATCCCAGAAGCAACAGATACATACACTTGCTTTTTCTTTTTTCCTTTAAAAGAATACAAAAGAAGATATTTTGAAGAATGTTTCTGCAGTAATTAGCATTGTTTTTGTGTTCTTGCAATAAAAGTGAATAGGTGCCAATGCTCTTTGGTTGCAGACTTTCTTCAAAATATCATCTTATGTGTTCTGTGAAGGAGTAATACAGGTTTTTAATGAGATGAGGTAAGAAAATAATTTGAATTCTCATTTTCGTCTTAACTATCCTTTTAATTATTTCAGTGTCAAACTTTATATTGGGAGAGTGTATTTACATATTGGTGGCTTCAGTGTATAGTGAAATCCCGAGTTTTAAATAAGGTGTCACACTATTGGACTCTGTAACGGTGAACCCAACAATGTACACCTCAAATTTTATAGCCAAATTAAACAGAGGCAGTGTGAAAACTCAATTTTTAAATATAAATGAATACTTAATTTAAACTTACAAAATATCAATCATCCAAGCCCAGTAATATAATTAAACATTACAAAAATTAATAGAAAGAACAATGTCTTAACCCCAAAAAACATCAAAATTCACTTCAAAACAATAATATAAACAAAATATAAAGTTTCCAAAAAAATGCCTTCCTTAACCAAAAATATCAATTTCAAAATTACCAGACAAAATAACAAAACACCAAATACCTGCAACCCTAAGGCCACACTCTCCACTGCAGCAATAAAACACACACTCCCTTCAATTACAAAGACATTCACATTTATTCTGGTGGCCAGCACCATTACCCCTTGGGAAGGGACAAACTCCCATGCACGTACACATGCTCACTTAAATATACAGAGTCTGAAAGAAACATATTGGCATGATGTTCAAATAATTCACAATAAACAGGAAATAACAGTAACAATTCGACCGTGTTGCCCCTGAAACCCCCATTCCCAATTAATACATGGTAGATTCACACCCTAAACGGAACCAATAATTCTTTCCATTGTTTCTTACTGGAACTCTTAAAATCACGGGACAAACATTACATGGGTAAAATACACATATAGGTAACAGGTGTTTCATACACTCTCTGATCAATAATTACAATGAACTCTTGTATTACTGAACAGTCTCTGTTTGCATTTGTGCTTATGTGTGTGTATTAAAGTCCATGTTGAATGTGCGGCCTTTTCGTGGCCATCACAGAATCACTGTCCGCAAAAGCATAAAACATACACTATATAAATACTCTTGAGAATAACAGAACAGAAAACTGTGCGCTCTCTTTCTCCATGTGTGTCTTTTTTATTAACATGACATCCCCAGCTACGTATGGTATCCCTTGTACACGTTTCTCTCTGTGTGTAGGTGACATTATGGGTCACTGTCACCATTAACCAATAAAACTTCACCTCCCATTTTGCCGGTCACAACTTTGGAAAAGTTTACTGGCATCCTAAGGGGGTGATTCCTTTAACTCTGATTACAGTATTTCAGCATGTTCACTTCACACATAAACACATGGATCAACTGCAAGTGGGGTCAGTTTTAAGGGCATGGCCCAGGAGTAACTCTTTCAATGAGTCTGGGGAACAAGCACATCTCTCTTCGTCTCAAAGAAAAACTGCTGTATGTCTCTGTTCTTCATTTTTCCCGCATCTGTGCTGCTTAGCTACTTTTAAAATCTCTCAATCTCTTAAACACACATACATACTCTCCACCTGCTACCGGCCTCGAGGGAGACATTTATACTCCAATTATTCATAATATATGTGCGCTCATGTCTGTATGACCACTGAGCATGGATTTTATTTCTCATTCCTTTCCTCTTGTTGTGTTGTTCTTAGCTGACAGAGGAACTTCAGGAACGAGGTGCTAGTGTCGAGATCAGAGAGCTTGTCAGACTGCTGTCGAAACCGCATGTTAAGGTGAGAGTCAGCACACACAATTGTTGACATGAAAGGTCACCAGCTTATCAAGGTAATCTACACTTAATTGTTGTCTGGGGTATCTGGTCTGGTAAGGAGTTTCCTCACATTTTTATTATTACTTTATATTCAAATTTTTATGATGATAATTTTGGACACAAATGGGAAGGCAGGTAAAATATACAAGACAATCTTAAATTGTAGCCATCGTTTTTACATTGTAAAAATAATTAATGTGTCTTAGTAAATATTACCTGAATAAAATAATTCAAAAACAATAAATAGATCTTTGCATAGGAAATTTTAAATCTATAAGTTAGTTTCTCCAAAATGTACAAGTATTCTTTAGATTAATGTAATATTATATATTTAACAAATTTATATTTATGATATACACCTACACTATATATGTGCGTGTTTCTGTGCCTGTGTGCGTGCTTTTGCATTTATGCTATATCCACATAAAAACACATATTTCAGTTATTAAGATTTTTTAACCTTCATAAACACAAAATTTAGACGGTATATTTATAAATTTCCAATCTTTAAAATGAACTAAATTTTATTTGTGAAATTTTCATTTTAGTGTTTCTCAGAGACATTAAGATTCATAAAAATTTTTTTACAATATACTATTTATTTTATTTTCGATTTATTTTATTTTTATATAAATTGCACTTGCAAATTGTAAATATTAAAGTGAGTGTTGATCCAAATGTTCCATAATTATTTACTCACCTTTTGTCCTTTCTAATCTGTATGAGTGTCTTTCTTCTGAAGAACAGAAAAGAAGATATTTGGAAAAACAACAATCTATTGTACAACCACAAAAACAATGCAAGTGAACAGTTGCCAGTTATACCCATTCTTTAAAATATTGTTTTTGTATGTAGAAATTTATTCGAGTTTGATGTCAAGAGGGTTAGGTAGTTAAACAATGTTGGAATTTAATTTTGGGAGGACAAATCCATAACTTAAAGCGTCTTAAAAGCAATAATAACAAACATGTAGGTGAGAAGTTAGTCTAAAGTTTTTGGTTGGTATATTTTTAGGTGTATATCATTTTTCCTCTGAATTGAGATGCCATCATAATTCTTTGTCATTTTGTCTTTATCCCTCTCCTCCTTAACCCCTTTTCTCCTTTCTCTGTTCTTAACTCAATTTTTATTGCCCGAATAAGTTTGTCTTGTGGGGATAAGAATGGCCTCTCTGTATGACAGGAACTTTATCACTCTCAATTCCCCTCCTTGATGATTCACACATGAAAAAACATTTTTCTCATATTAGGCCGCTTACAGACTTATATTGACATTGATGAAAGTGGCAATTACAACGAACAGGTTGCAGGAAAAAATTTACTTTGGTTGAGGAAGAGAAAGAAAAAAAGCAGATGAATGGCTAGTTTGTGTATTGGCCTTTCTCCATCTGTTGGTATGGGAAGTTAGTTTAACAGGTTGACTAATGACTTTTCGGATGACAAACTTTTTCCTAATGAGAGCTGCCTGCCCAGTTACATTTCCCAGACTTTATTTGAACAAGTTCAGCAATTTGTTATTGCAGGAGGCCCGGTAAAGCTAATGAGCATGCACTCACACATGGCAAGGTTACCCTAAGAAAGAGGTCACTGCTTTTGTCTCTAGTTCACCGGTTCACTGTTTTGCTACTTGGCCAGGTACTGACCCCGCCACCCGATCCCTAAGAGAGTGTTTACCTTCACAAAACTCTTTTTGTATCACGTCTGTAAGTGTGTGAAAGTAGAGGGTTTTTGTTCAGACTGGGTGTCTAGACTCCAGACAGACACTGTGGAATCAGAGAAACAATTACTGCTCCTTGTCAGTCGAATTCAGAGACCAGTGTTTTAAGTTAAGAGACAGAGAAATAATAGAGTTTACTTTTTATAATTCTAGCCGTAAATGCATAGTAGTAAAGATTTCACTATGCAGCCCTATTTCAAAGCTTTATAGGATTCCAGTCCTAAGTTTATTAGGGACAGAGATATATTGATATTTCATGGTAGTGAAGGGGGTGGACTTGGGGGTCTAACATTTGTCATCATCAGGCCCATATGTCTTTACAGCGGCTGCTTATCCATTTTTTTATTTTCCCATAAAGTTTAGCAATCATTTTTTAACAAGTAATGTGATTTCATAAACAAAAGCTTTTAAAGTAAATGTTTAAGATATGTGACCCTGCCTGTGAAAACCAGGCTAAAGTTGGAAAATCAAATCGAAAGGAAAAAAAGTTGATTTCACCTATTTAATTCACTATGATTTCAATTTTTGTGATGGTCTAACTCTTTCAATATTAAATAAACCAATGTTGTATATTCACAGAATGTGCTTTACATTTTGTAGAATGATTTCATGTAAAAAAAAGTAAATACCTAAAAATCATGGGATTACTTTTTTTGCAAAAAAGTACCGAAACTTTTGTTCCGAAAAAAAAATATATATATACAATGTAAAAGAAGAAAAGCAGCTTGATCACAAAAAATTTACTCAATTGCCAGAATGTTTCATGATTTTCAAATATCTTAATCTTTTTCAAGTTTTGTGTTTGCATATCATAGTTTACGAATTGTTTACACTTTTGAAATTTACATTTGCCTTTCTGGCACAAAACTCATCTGTGGGCGGGACTTATGGACACCTCACTCTCATTCGCTTGTGAGTTTTAGGTTGACAGCTCCCTGACTAGGAAGTCGATTTTGAAGATTTTGCATTGTTTTTTCCAAGAGCGATCTACATGCTGTTATCTGCATTGTTTTGTGTTATTGTTTGAACTTTACCTACTTTCTTAGTTAGTATATTTATATATTAGTTAATAATTATTATTTAAAAAACTGTTCACAACTTGCAGTGCGTGTGTTCACTACTCACTGGATGGGTTAAAAGCAGAAGTCACATTTTGGGTATGGGTTACTCACTATATCTTACAAATAGGTCGTTTTCAATTTCTATACTTATTTGTTGGTACTGGGGCACACTATAAAGGAGAAAAACAGCATTCAAGTACAGTCTCTCGTGCAGTTGATCAACACAGATCAGTGCCTGCTTCCTCTTTCAGGTGCTCAAACTGTTTTTATGCATTAATTAACGTTCCATATTCTTAAGCGGCCTTTCCAACTCCAAATTCAAAGTTATAAACAATACATAAAATGCCATACCATTCATCTTCTATGAACATAAAAAATGAACTGAAAATAACACTTTATTTAAACCCAAAGGCATTTCCTATTGCTGATATCAATATAATTTTAAATGATAGACTGCTGGCTTTGTGTCTTTAAAGTAGCATGCGAATATTGCTATATATGCTGTATTTACTCAATATTGGCTTGTTATTTGGCATGAGAGAGCCTGGACGTATCTGTCCCAAATGTATGAGAGTTGGTTACTCTGATAACATACTGAGTAAGAAACTATTTTAACAATAAAAAGAAACAATAAATATTTTAACATGAAGATTGCTTTTTAAAAGCTTTTGCAATGTCTTCAGTATAGACTTCCTGGTCATTAATCTAAAGTATGCTTTTGTTTATCATGAAGCTATATAGTACTTGAATTTAAGTTTTCTGATAAATATTTTCGTGACATCAGTACAAAACATTTTATGCATTTGGCACTTTAACACTTATATAAAATACAATATGTTTGAATCACATATTTTTTAAGTCCAGGCGTTCTCAGAGTTAATACTGAGTGCAATACTGATACGCTAGTTTTAATTTAAGTAGTGCATTACATACTGACTGTCACAAGACCAAACTGTAAAAACAGATCTAGCCCAGTATCGACAGTATACAGTAAAAAGCTTTCTTTAAAAGTATATATCATGATTAAATTGCTTTCTTTTCACTTCCTATCTGCCACAGAAGATACTAGATGTTTTGAAGAATGTTGTTACCTGGCTCCTATTCACGTGCCAAATTTTCATTTTCATCAGTTGTAAGTCTGAAAGGTTTAGTATAACATTTGCACAAATGATAATGACATTTTGCAAGTGACCATTTTTTATTTAGAAGTTAATCCGAGCACATTAGAATTAATTCCAGAAATCCCAGAGACCTGTTTAATACCCATGGATGAGAATTACTACTCCAGACATATGCTTCTCTTTCACTCTCTCTCTCTCTTTGTTTGTTTCTTTCTCTCACTCTTCCCCATTTGTTTTGCTTCAGTCACATGTTGAGTGTGTTTTGGAGCTTGATCCCATGTCATAAAACAAACACTTTTCCCTCAACTCTGTCTTGTCTCTTCCATTTTTCTCCTCCCCCATTATTTTTTATCTGTGGCACAAAACTGGAAGATGGTTTATACTGGAAATGTGAGGGAGAAAAGAAGCAAAAGACTGAAGAAAAAGTGTTTCCATCTGAATGAGACACAAATCTTTGCTAAAAAAGTAAAACAATCTTTAATCTTTGGTTGAGCTCGCATCTCTTGTCTCTTTGTTTAGAGGCAGAGGTGCAAAATGTCTGAAACAACTGAGAACTTCACTGACTTCCACATGCATCCCACTCCTTCTAGATCGAAAGTCCCTAAAGCTCTCGCCCATGCGTCCCCATGGGACACTCATAATTCCATGAAATCCCAGTCATTCGTCCGCATAGCACTGATCCAATCATCTGAAATTTTAAAAAATTGGGTTTTGACTTAGTTTTGGTTTAAGACTTTTCCCGCTGGTGACGCTGTAACAAACAAGGGTTGTAGTGATATAGTAGTGGTAATCAATTCAAAAGCAGCTTTATTTGTCAGTAGGAGGTAGTAATCTAAAGCAGACCTCTAAAGCTTTGTGATTTATACTATAGGATTCAAGCAGATGCTTGGAGTATCAAGACTGAAATGATAAGCCAACATGGGTAGTTACACCATATCAGTCAAATGAGTCTGTCACTACTGTTAGTCTTACTGTGTTTCCGTGGATTTTTATGTGCAGGACTTTTTTATCTCTTTCCGCAGGGTTTGTTGTCAGTTCATGATATCGTTGCCAGGAAGAGCTACGATCCCGAACTTCCTCCTTTGCCAGATGACATCTGTGATGAAGAGGACTCTGTCAAGATCATCAGACTGGTCAAGAATAAAGAACCTTTGGTGAGAGCTCAGTAACTTAACCCTTCTCCCTCACACACACACACACACACACACACACACACACACACACACACACACACACACACACACACACACACACACACACACACACACACACACACACACACACACACACACACACACACACACACACACACACACAGACACACACAGACACAGACACAGACACACACACACGATGACACATGGACATGCAAATTTCCACATGCCATCACGTACATGAGGCAATACACATGTGCTGCTATAATACAAGCACACATGTTAAAACATGAACACAAAATGTTTGGATGGCTGTCAGTTAACCTTGTCCTCGAGATCCTGAGTGACCACACACTGTATCCTCAAGATTAATATGACACAATCCACATTACTTTACACAAATACACTCTGTTGCCTTGAATATGTACATGTTAAGTCATTTTTTCCTGTCATCACAACTTGGTAGCATGTACAAAGCTCTTTGCTATTTGGCAGGATAGGTTTGTGTACAATGCTAAGCCTTCATATTTAATTTAATTTCTGTCTGATTCAGAAAGTGTCTGCTTTCTATCTGGAGCTCTGAATGAGTACAGAAGACTTTTGACCCTGTAGAATGTAAAACAACAAAATGTACACAGTGATTGTTTTTTCACATTGTGAAAGTGTGCTGTAGTCTATACCTTTTAATAAATAATAATGAACAGTTATGTTTTATTATAATATGAGCTGTTTTTTCTACAGTACATACAAAACATATTCCTCTAACATAGCTATGGTTTTACAGAAGCTTTAATCTGATAATTTGCTCTACAGCTTGTTTTTTATTAGTATACTCTTTCTTATCTATGCACCAGTCTGCGTCTGAGCTCGATTCATGCCTTATGTAATTGTGATTAGTGAAATGGGTAGAATTCAGTAGCTCTTATGAATTGGTATAATTTGTCAGACTATGACATCATGCTGTATTTTAGTGAGAGGAGTAATGAGGAGAGAGAAGAGAGAGGGGGTTTAAGGCATTGGATGTTGGGGATGGAACCCAAATACTCACATGCTCTCCAGTCTGTTTGGTAACTTTAGCCTGCTGATTTATTAGCAGCAATGGCAGTACGATGAAATAATTGGACTTGGAAAGGCGTGCATGTGGGGACAGCAGCAGAAACTGAAGGAAGCCCAGTGGTTGGAGTATATTGAAAGAATGTGTTGTTTTGGAAGGTCTACAGTGAAGTTGAAAGACTCTGTGTGTTGGAGAGATAAAGTGTGTATGTTCTACTTAGAGTTTCAGACTGAGTTATAGAAATATTGTAGACAGAGGAGACGTTTGCCAACAGGGTGATTTGGCAAAAGAGTGTGTGCGTGCGTGATTTCATCACACAGCATGTGTTGTTTGGCCAGCAAATGTTTGATTATTGCTCAATTTTAATGGAGACTGGCCAACACAGTCTTTCATCTTAAAATTTAGAAGCCTTAGGTACATAGTTAATTTTGTGATAAAGTCTTTTTTAAAGGGTCATAAGTCATTATTAACCTGTTGTATATTTATATTGTATGTATATTTTAAAGATAAAAAGATAAACCGATTTTTACGCCTGAAATAAATGAAATGAACAGCTTTTGCTTATTCCCTTACATTGCTTTTTTTGTGGTTCGGTTAACAGCTTTCTTTAAAATATCTTTATTTAAAATGACAGGTGAGTAAGTGATTACAAATTTGGGAAAACAGTGTTATTCCAGAATCTGTGAATAAAGAATGCAGATATGTAAATATCCAGCGTCTCTCTACTTAATCACTTGTTTACTTTCTTGTCTCTTTGGCAAGAAATAAAAATAACTAAGTTAGACAAACAACAAATTTTGGGTGCTTATGGACTTTTCCTAGCTAACCGCTGATGTCTTCACGGCCTCATAGTTTGCATTTAAACTCAAAACTTTTATACTGTTACATAGGACTCTACACGTTTGAGATGTTCCATATCTCCACAAGAGTGCCGGCCATTCGCCAAGACAGATTTTTTCGATGTCAATGTCAAGATAGCCTTTGGAACGTTCTAGAACACTTGTTTCCTGTATTATTTCTGTTGACTGTTCATGGCAGTGAAATCCACCCAATGGTAGAGCACCAAGTCTAAAAGACCAAGCAGCCAAAACAAGACTTATTACTTAAGGGGAAAAAATGTTTTTGAATGGCTGGGCTTAGGTTTATAATGTTGAGCACAGAAACCCAACTGTAGCCAGCAGACATTCTGTACTGTAACAGTTCACACTGTTCTTATTTCCTCTGTGACCTCTCATTGGATGGTGACACAGGGCTTCATTAATGTTTCCTCTCAAGATGTTTTGGAATTAGCTTAATTAAAGACGCCTTCGTAGGTTTTGACTAATGCTTTAATGCCGACTATATCCTTAATTATGTAATTGAGATGTTGCCATGGAGCTTTTTGCAGTTTTGGATATTAATGGGACTCCTTTGTTTAATGATTTGATTCAATGATTTGTTTAAATGGACACAACCGTAGATGATTCTAGAAATGCTTCTTTAAACTTATCAATTAAGGGGTAGAGAATGGTGCTATCAATACCAAGCTCATGGGTTTGATTACCAGAGAGTGTCTATCAAATGCATGAAGGTAAATGTAAACTCTTAAGTCATTTATTAAAGTGAAAGGAGCATTACAACACCTACATGAAATGTCACTTTCTAAAAATAACAGCGGGACTAATTTCTCAGTACTGAACAACTTGAGGACACGTTAGTGCTTTTCATATACATTCATCTGCTTGGAAAGGAATACATGATGACCTTACAGGTCCTGCAGATTCCTTCTCTGAAACATTAGGAAGATCAGACCTTTCCTCTTTGAGCAGGCTGCACAAATCCTAGTGCAGGCTCTGGTCCTGTCCTGGCTGGTCTAGTGCAATGCTCTACTCTTCGGACTGGTACAGAATGTGGCAGGAGTCGATTTCAAGGAACCGAAAAGAGCGCATATCATAATCTCTTTGTCAGATCACATTGACTCACTATAGACTATTGCATCGGATTCAAAGCTCTGCTCGTATCCTACAAGACCACCATAGGTTTAGCACCCCTTGACCTTCACTCAATGATAAACAAGTATGTGCCCGCCAGATTTCTGTGCTCTGCTAATGAGCAACATATTGTTCTGCGTCTCAAACAGTTAAGAAATCCCTTTCTCGCACATTCTCTGGATCTGTTCTACGAAAGGTGGACAATCTGCTTTAACAACACTTTTGGCAGACTCCGTTTCCAATTTTAAAATTGTCTAAAATCCTGAACCAATAAAAAATATTTTCCTCACCGCTCAATCTTTCTATGAAAAAAATCTCTTGATTGCACTTAGACCGTATGTGATGTTTTATTCAATAGGATAAGTTCAAGTTCAAGTCTGCTTTATTGTCAATTCTTCCACATGTACATTACATACATACAGAGATTTGAAATTGCGTCCCCCGGTGCATACAGATAACACTAACAGTAAAAAGATAAAAACTATACAACTATACAATAAGGGAATGCGAAGAAAGACATAATAGAAAAAATTAAATAAAAATAAGGTTAAATAAAAAAGCAGCGCAAGGCACATGGCAGATAGAGTGCAAACCAGTGAACAAACAGTGCAGATAAAAAAGATTTTTAGTGCATAAAAAATAGCTTATTCCAGACTGATTAAAGTGAAAGAGCAGTTATTTTGTTAAACTGACTTATGTGGTAGTAGAATAGTGTCAGTTCCATGGTGAATGTTACTGTTGTACTATTGTCCTTAAGGGGTCTATCATCTACCTTCACATTTTACATCTGGTCTCTCTCTTTATCTCAATTCTTTATCTATCTGACGTGTGTGATAAATTGCGCTGCTTTATCTTATGTCCATGAGCCGATATATTATTATACCTTGAGCCGATATATTAACCATTTTGATTACAAAAAGAGCAAGTTATTCCTTTTTACTGAGGCACTAAAGATAAAAGACTATGTGTGGGTGTCTTAGAGTTTGCAAATTCAGAGGAACCCATTCACATGCCAGTGAAACGGCTTTCATGCGAGGTCAGCAGTTCATCTCGACAGACGTCAGACAGGCTATTATAATGTGCATGTGAGCATGAGTTGATGGATCTACAGTAATACACACCTTCAACCCTTTTCACAAATTCTTAATAATAATAACAATAATAACCTCAGAAATGCTGATGCAGAAAACAGAGAAACAGATTTGGCTGTTTTAAAGGTTTGTGTGCGTGAATAGATCTGCTATCGCCATCATTCTAATTTTGCCATGTGTTTATGCGGTGGTGATGGCCAATGCTGCAGGAGAATGTTTTGAATTATATTTGTAATTCACACCAATATTTTTGTGGAATTCTAATAGAAATATTTGAGTTAATCAAATTTTCAAAATTTTAATCTGACATATACACAAAATATAAACAGTATATTTAATTAATTTGAAAGCTTGTAATTTAATTTTTTTGTGTAAATTATTTAACATAAAAACGCAATAAACTTTTATTTTGTTTATTAATAATTTTATTTTTATTTTATGTTGATACACTCACAGATAGTCACATGCACATGAATATATGGAACCAGGATTTTGTTTTTGTTTGTTTCATATAAAATAGAGAAACATTACAGTGTGATGTTTTGTGCACATAAATATTATCACTGTTTATGTGTGTCACAGGGTGCCACAATAAAGAGGGATGAGGACACGGGAGCTATCAGAGTGGCACGCATCATGAGGGGCGGAGCAGCTGACAGGAGTGGTAAGCAATTACAAGTGCCTTCCTTACAAGTATTCATTCTGTGTAATAAATATAATGTGAGTTTTGTTTCTTTTCTTGCATAGGTCTCATACATGTAGGAGATGAGCTGAAGGAGGTCAACGGCATCCCTGTAGATGACAAAAAACCAGAGGAAATCATCCAAATCCTGGTACAGTGTGTAAAGCACAGAATCCACGTGTGTCCATACTTGAGAACGATCAAGTGTGTTTTATGGGTCTAATGAGAGATTTCTGTGGAATAAAAGATACTTCTTATTAATATGATTTGTCTTTGTGCAGATATGCTTTGGTAATATGAAGTGACTATGGAAGTGTAGAATTATGATATTACATTTCATTTTGGATGAGATGTTATGATAAATGAATTAATAATTTGAAGTAATACGACAGACAATAAAGAAATAGTCATCCAAAAGTTTAAATTTTGTCATTTACAGATACTCTTTTTTTTTACATGTTTTTGACTTCCTTTTTTCTGCAAAACACAAGAGAAGATAGTTTGAAAAATGTTAGTATATAAAATATACTCATTTATTTCTTTTGTTATGGACACAAAATCATTGCAAGTCAAGGTGTGTCACAATTGTTTGTTTACCAACATTCTTTAAGATATCTTTTTTTATCATTTTGGTGTTATCCCTTTAAATGCCAAAAGAAAATATGGTTTATTTTCATCTTGTTTTTTCTTGATTTACTTTATAGTCACAGTCACAAGGTGCTATCACATTTAAAGTGGTCCCAGCCATCAAAGAGGAGGCACCAAACAAGCAGCCCAAGGTACCGTTGGATTGATGTATCTCTTATGTGTGGTTTTTCTCTGACTGGAGGAGTTTAGTCTGAACATTTACCATTGCCTGCTGCTTTAATGGATGAGCTCATCTTCAAAACAAATCACTTGCACTAAATCTCTCAGCTTCTGTCCAGCTTACACACAGCTTCTGTCAGTCTTCTAAACCCTTTCAGGCTGCTGTGAAGCCCACTGTCTACACATCCAACTGCTTTTGGGGGCAGCATCTTGTATGAAATAGAATGTCTTAAATTCCAGATTTCAAATTACGCTTTGTTGTTAAGAGATTTAAGTAATGTAGCATATGATATACTTAAAAGCACCAAACATACTCACACAAACATAGTTTTAATTTGTTCCTTTTTTACTAAATATTTTGTGCACCCAAAAACAAATTCAGTCATTTCCAACCTGTATGAGTTTTTGTGCAAAACACAAAATATATGTTCAACAAGGTATTTTAATAATGAAATGAATAAATTATATTGTATAGACACAAACCCAATGATTTGATGGGGTGGCTCCGTTGTTTGCTCACCAACATTGTTCAAAATTTCTCCTTTTTTTATGATCTGGTTAAGAATGATTGTCACATAGGTTTGGACAGAATTTTCTTTGTAAGGTAATCTTTAATACAAAACAAGAGACAGAATAATGCGCAAGCAAACATTAGCTTGAAGATTAATCTCATTATGCATTGCCTAACTAGGCGGCTCACATTTTAAGACACTGTTTTTATGTCTCTGTCTGCAGTTATACATGCTGTGTGTGTCTGTTTTACTCCTTTGCTGTTGTAATGGTTTAAATATGTTTCAGTTTTGTATTCAGTCATAACCTGTGTGTGTGTGAGTGTGTGTTAAGCATTGACCATAGTTTACCGTTTTCCGCACATGTAATGAATATGTTGGAGTATTGCTAATTGAATGCACATGTGTAAGAGGGCTAAAAAGAGAGACAGAGAGATGAAAAATTCTGTCAGGATGTATTGGTTTGTTTGTGGGGAATGTTCTCCTCTCTAACATCATTTTTCTATATGGCACACATTTTTACAATAGTCCTTTATATTTATATTGTTTGTTTTATTTGTCTTCGTCATCATAACAGTCCTGTAAGCACTTACACTATGTTTGAGAAACACTAATGAGAATTGCACTAGTTTTCCAAGCAATATACTGGTTATTGAAAGTAAGAAGTGTAGACCCCGGCACTGATTAAGCTTACCTTTCTGACAAATTAGGAAGAGCCACAGTCCCATGTGCCAGTTCTCTTTCAACTATCCAGAATTTACCTTGAGTTAGTCAAGCTTTAGGGATGAAGCAGATGTGATTCGAATTGAATTGCTTTGTGTTTTTGCTCTCTCTCTCTTTTGGCTTGTTTCATTTTATGCCTTTAATCCACACAATCTCATTTTCTTGTTTTAAATGTCTCTCTCTCGCTTTCTTTATAGATGTTTGTAAAAGCACTTTTTGACTACAGTCCAGAAGAAGATAATGCGATCCCTTGCAAGGAGGCAGGGTTGGAGTTCCAGAAGGGAGATATTCTGCAGATTATGAGTCAAGAAGATGTCACCTGGTGGCAGGCCAAACATGAAGGAAATGGCAACCCGCGGGCTGGCCTCATTCCTTCCAAACACTTTCAGGAAAGGTTAGCTGTCACAGTTTATTCCCTCTAAACGACTATCTTTGTTCTCAATATTATATACCATGAATCCATTATTCTGTCCATTTTGTCCTTTCCCCTAATATATTTTATGCTCTCCTGTCGTCCGGTCATCACTCTTTCTCGGTCCAGAATTCTTTCACTCCATTACAACCTGTTGCTTTCACCCCTTACTGTGAAAGGATACTTTTTTTACTCTCCTTTTTTACTTTTTTTTTTTACTGTTTCTCATCTTTCTCGTAATTTTTCCCCCTATTTTTTTGCAAGGGCTCGGCCATTCTGTCAAAATACTTTTGATTTCCGTGGCTGTCATGCCTGGAATTCGTAATGATAGACAATGATAGCACTGGTTCACATCCACTTTGGACATTCACGCATGGAAAACTGCACATCGGTGGTGCTCTGCATAAAGTGAACCCTGACGTGCCTGCTCATGTGTGCTGACCTGTCTTTTTGTCTCACTCTCAAATGCTCAATAATACTTTTGTGACCCTGCCTGTGAAAATGAGCATCAAAGTTTGATTTTACCCATTCATTTCATTATGATTTCAATCTTTGGCCTGGTCTTACTCGGTCAATAATTAATATATCAATATCATATATCCACACAATGTTTCTTTAATATAGTAGACTGATTTTACATGTGAAAAATTATTTTATTTGTGTTTTACAGGCAGGGTTACATATTTAAGTAGGTTGTTCTACAGCCCCGTTAAAGAGATTTTTCCAGTCTCATTTACTATCTTCTTTTGCATTGTCGTTTTAGACATGTCCTTTCTTCATCAAAATGCAAAAGAAGATAGTTTGAAGAATGTTGATGCCCGTTCACTTTTATTGTATAGACCCGAAACCGGTACAAGTACTGTGGTTGTTTAGTTTCCAAGATCTGTTATCATATATTTTGTTCTGCAGAACAAAGAAAGCTATTTAAGTTTAAAATGACAAGAGAATGAGTGAATGTTGTTATATTTTTAATTTTCCGTGAACTATCCCTTTTTTTTGTTTTTTTAATGAAATGTAATGGTTTTCTATATTTTAGGAGGTTTGCAGTATGGAGTCCATTGACGGTCAAACTACCACAAAGGACCCCCAGCAAAAGATTTTGTAAGGACCACACTGAAACACACAAAAGCCGTTTCAAATATACTGATATACAGTACAATTTTGCAAGCCAATTTTTGTCTTTCAGGAAAATGACACCTTTCACAAAAATGTGAAAACATTTTATTCAATTTGGTGGAACAATGGGACTAAAGTACACTCATGCACACCCTTCAAATGTGCATTGACACTATACAGTCAGAAACTACCTATCATTCAAACTAGCACTAAAGCAGAAGTGACCTTTGACCTGTGAGAAGCCCAGTGCAATGCAGACATGTAGTTGAGAACAAAACAATTGGTGAAAAAGAAGATCCCAGATCAAAGATTTGGTTTAAAAAGAGGAGAAGGTGTGGGTGTGGTGCGTGCCAGTTAAAATAACTATGTGTGTTTGTTTGTGAAATTGATTTTATGCCATTGCAGGTGCATAAAGGTGTTCTGGGAAGAAAGAGTGTGTCTGTAGGTGCGTGTGTGTGTCTGTGTGTGTTCGCACACTGTAAGAGTGAGACCATCTGTCCAATGGCCTGAAAAGCAGTGACATCAGCCGATATTTCAAAGAGCAAGGAGGAAGGGACTCTCTGCATGACTGAACACATGCTAGTGCTTTATGCTGCAGATATGTGCACTTATACAGAGCTTACTTATCAGAACAGCATGATCATGAGCGAAGCTGTATGTCATGTCCATTGCAGAGCACCCACCCATGGTTTATTCCCCATACAAACTGGTTTGCATGGTCATTCTACAGTCATAAAAAGGAACATAAGTTACCTTTTCTGTAGCTAAGATGGTTTCCTTAAAGGTTCCGTTCTGTTTCTCTGTTGGTATACATTACATTAATGTTTTACCTTTTTGTCTACATTTTTGTACCCTGGGGGATCTACTGTGTACCTCGATGACCCTTTTTGTACCCATAAGATATTAGGGGTACAATGTATGTAACTGTTCTTTTAAGGTTGCACAATAGGTCCTCAGTGGAAAGTAATGAACCCAAAACCATTTTTCTGAAAGTTTTGGCCTCAAACACTACAATCACTGTGTGTTTAATTTGTGTTTGTAGGTATGAAAAGCTCTAAAATATGCTTGAATGTCTTTTACGTGTTCTATAAAAAAAATTTAAATCTATTTAAAGTATCCAAGTAGCAGACCTTGACTGATCATCTAATGAAAACATACTATATACAGCCACAGACAAAAAGAAGACCTTTTTTTTCAGTTTAAATGAAATAACTATTTTTAAGTATATGTGATTTTTTTTTTTTTTTTTCTTATGAAAAATGTGAAACGATTTTTATTTTCAATGATTTAGAAAACATTAAAACTCGAGAAACAGGTCTTAACAGCTGAAAAACGATAATCTGTATTTTATTAGACCCTAAATACTGGAAAGAAAGCTAAGTTAAAAAAATGTTTTAAGTAATAGTTTTATCTGTATAAATGAAAGATAAAAATGTATTCTTTAAATATATTTTAATATACATTTAGACATGCTGATTAAATACAAATTTGGAATTGTCTAGAACTTGTTTCCACTGTATATTAAAAAGGACTTTGCTTAAAGATGTTGGAACAACATTCTATTAATCAAAGATTAAGGAATTATTAAGGTTAAGAACTGGGAATAGTCTTGAGGTTAATTTTGCAATGATAATTCCATTTCTGATCTTGATTTTTAATCAATTAATTCCTTCATTTTAGTCTAATCAACTAGGCAACATATAAAAGAATGTTTTCTTTGTTATTTTTATATAACGTAGAGTCACATTTTTCCAGCAGTCACTGACAGCACTCGGAAGAATCTTGTTGTTTGTTATACATGTGATGCACATGTAAAGTGATATTTAAATTGTACGCGCTGCATAAACCTAACATGTGGAATTGCCAATCTTTGCATGTAAACACACACAATATAGACTGGTCTGAGTACATACAATATGATGGTTTCATGTTTGGGAGAAGCTGCGCTTTTTCCATTATGTGCCCTGTTTTTGAGTTTTGTTCGGCCAGATACAATTTCAATCCAATTGTTTTGTCATCATAGCAGATATGGAAGCAATTTAGGCACCCCTTTAATCCACCCGCACCATTCCCAGGTATTGGTAATAATCATCTATTCATTTTTGCTTTTTCTGAATCTTTATGGAATTATTAGGTGGTGTTTTTCCCACATATCAGAATTCTTTATGTAATATAAACTGTCTTTGTTGTCAGATGATTGGAACAAATATCTCTCATGACCTTTAGGAAAATGCAGGTTGTAACAGCTTGATCCACTTAAATTACAAATCTATTTAAAGTTTGGCTATAAAAGCCACACTAATGCTGTTGACATTGCATTAGTTGTCTGTTTTCACCTGTGAATCATACACATTGGCTAAGTATTTATTTTCTCTGCTAACAGTTGTGGTTGCAAGCCTTTATTATGCCGGATGCCTATGGATTTGCTTCAATGATAGCACATGACGGAATTTAACTGCCCTCCAACCCTTTTCTTAATAGTTTTCCTGCAAGTGTGTATGACAAGTTGTGTTTTGCTGGTAGATGTTGCCTTTTACACATGTGTGTTTTAATTTAAGATTGTTTAGTAGAATTAAGACCACATGAATAGGAGGAAGCTTTTAAAGTGAATCCATACGTTCATGTTTCTTCAGGCCTACATGTACAGGCACATGCAGACACACGCGTATTCTTTTATTTAAAATGCCTTGTTGCTTGTAAGTCACAGTTCTCGAAAAGGTTATATTCTTTTTATATTATATATAGTGATTGATCAAAGTGATCTTGTCATTTCAAACCTGTTTGACTTTCTGTCTTTGGTAGAAAACAAAATAATGTTGGACAGCGTTGGCACCCATTCACTGTTTAGTTACCAAATTTTTTTCACATATCTTCTTTTGTGTTCTGCGGAAGAAAGTCATACAGGTTTAAAATAACAAGAGGGTGAGTGAATGATGACAATTTTTATTTTTACCGTTTACTAATATCCTTTGTTTCCAGTCACATGACCATATATTTTGTTATATTCTTTCCTCTTTAAGATAATAAGGCCATTGAATGGGATTTGTTCTTCTATTCTTTTCTTTTGCTCTTTTTTACTCTCTCGATCCGTTTTTAACCTTTTTGTTTCCTTTTATTTCTTTTCTTTACGATCCCAGTGTTGGACATTGAAGGTACAGCTTTCAGCCCAGCTATTAGATGTCATAGCTACTAGATCACTGGTTTGGTACCCTTGTATATGGTAACAGAGTACCCAAACGATGTAGACATGCTTGATTATTGTTCATCTGACCACAACCTTCTAATGGAATGTAGCAGAGCGTGTTAACAGGGCCAAGAGTTCAACACCCTACTGTATCGCTCTCTTAGACATGCACGCATACACTCACATTCATTTATTGTAGATTTGGCTCAAGAAATTTTGTGACAGAACAGGCAAGCATTCAACAGCCTTCTTAGAATGTTTGACAGATGAATTATGTGTGCGTGGATAATCCGGCTCATTGTTTATCATGTGAATACAGTGAGGTCAATAAGTATTTGGTCACCCTATGATATTGGAAGTTCTCCAACTTAGTAATCATGGAGAGGTCTAGAATTTGCAGCATATGTTTTCCACTGTGAGAGAGAGAATCTTAAAAGAAACATCTGGAAATCACATTTTATGATTTTTTTAAATAATTCATTTGTAAATAACTGTGTCAAATAAGTATAAGTATTTGGCTTGGCAATTGCCGTTAGCCCTATCCAGCTATTCAAACAAGGTAGCTTTTAATTTATCATGAGCAGAGTATAGCTGAACAATTTAAGGGCAAAATAAGAGGGTCTTTTAGGGTCAGAAATATGGCTGTTTAGCAAGTCATCAAATAAATATTTGTCACAGTAATTTAAATATAAATTGTTAAAAAATCATACAATGTGATTCCTGGATGTTTCTTTTTGGATTCTGTCTCTCACAGTGGAATTGCACCTATGCTGAAAATTCAAGACCCCTCCATTTCTAAGTAAGAGAACTTGCAAAATCACAGGGTGATCAAATACTTGTTGGCTTCACTGTATGTTGGGCCCTTATTGAATTTATGGATATTTAATTTGATGTCGTATTTGGGATAAACATGGGCAAGCTAATATTTAAAGCCCAATTGGAAAGTTGAGGGAAGTTCATGCTGCCATTTCCTCCACCTATTTGAGCAACAAATGATAATAATAACTGACATAAACTTTGTTTAGATATGTTGTGCCTTTAAATGAAATGACAGTGTCTGTTGTGTTGATTCTCCACTAATAAAAATTTGTCCTGGTTCATTTTGCTACCCTTGTTCTTATTCGAAGAGGAGACTGAATTCGCCAGCCATTATAATGGACTTCATATTGGTGAGCTCTTGAGGATTTTTTTGTGTTGCCCCCCATATCATACCCATACTCTCTGTCATGTGTGTCTGCTCCTTCACACAAAATCTGTTTTGACATGTGGCTGCACGCTGTTTCATGTCCTATAGTATCAATGTCTAACCTCCCTCTTTCCAAATATCTTCCTTTAGTATATGGTAGATGTGATTACATCTTGATTCCGCTCTTGGCTCAGTCTGTGTTTTCGTTTGTACTTACATTTTCAGCAATAATTGCCACTGTCACGACTGTAAACTTCTCTGAAGTGCTTTGTGTGATTTATCTAAGATCTCCTTTTAGTTATTTTTAGTAGCAGTTCATGAACGCTCGAGCATTGTTCTCACACAAATACACAAATCAAACTGAAGAATCAAAATCTAAATACTGCACACTTATCTGAAATCTAAGCAATCGTTTTTTTTCCAATCCTGAAGTGTAAAAGGGGCAAACATGATCATATAACCGTGCTTAGCAGCTGTACGTCCCGGTTTCCCTGTGTGTTGGCTGTGTTTTACGTTTTAAATAGCTCTTTATAAATGTTAAACATATTGCAGTTAAAGACACTGGTTTGTTTCCAGGCTTTGTGGTGGAGTATGGGTCCGACGTGTTTTTGATGTGGTGCGCTATGGACACTGGGCGGTTTGAAGGCCGGCTTTCAGTCAGCCAGTTAGCCTTGTTTTCATCTCTAGCCTCAGTGTGTGGAAAAAGAACGTGCCATAGCATTCTTATTATCTGTCACCACACAGACTAATGCAGTCTTAAATACCTGCCATCGTACATCCGTTTGAGAAGGCCATGTACGCTCTCCTCTCCTGTTCTGTTGGGACTTTCTGACTCAAAGAGATCGATTGAGCATTTCCTTCCGCTTCTTTTCCGTCACTATTTCATTCACTCTCTAGTAGACATTAGTCTGTTTGTGTAAGCCACAGCCACATTTCTAGTCTTTTGTGGAAAGTTTGTAAGTAAATCTGAGCAATTTGTCCAGACAAGCTCACATTTTTCTCTGCCCTGGTTTCTTCATGCTTTTATTACCGACTTTTTGACCCCAGCCTCTCCTCTTCCTCCTAAAGGCCAGAACACCTCTTGGGCTGGTCCCCGGACAGTGCTTCAAGCTTCCGCACTCCAGCCATCCATTACACATTTTGTGTAACCAGAGACTTTTTCAAGGGAAGAGAAACATCAACCTTTAAAACAAAACTTGCTTGACTTTACAAGGGCTGTCATTGTGCTCCGAGTGTTCTATAGTCGATGCTGTTGTGATTTGAACCTGGCGTGGTAGTAATGTAAAACCGTGTAACAGACTTTTCTGGTGCTGTTCCAATCTTGTGGCACTTTTGCAAAGGTTGTGTGTCAAAAATTTGCGTTTTAGTCCATCAGCTCTCCTGTCCATTCATGTCATTCAGCAGTGGGGTTTTAACTTTGTTCAACTGGATTGTGCACACATTCTGTAGGTTGGAGGATTTTCCAGGTGCATTAACATTTTGGAAGCTGATTTAGATGTTGTCATAGTATACCAGTATAAGAAATAAACCTGGTGTGATAAACAAAGATTTTGGAAATTGTCATTTTTTGACACATGTTGCAATGTTTTAGGTAATTCAAAAGCAGTTAAAGCTTTGCCTAAAAAGACAATGCTATAAATTTGTACTAATGTTAAGTGTGATCAAATTTTTTATCAATTTGTTTATATTTTTCAAAAATAGATTCAATTCAATATAATAACAATATTATTATGTTAAAACCATGGCAATAAGACTCTCCCATTGTGCTGCTACTTATGTATTTTGGTAGTCAAGTCAGTGGATAAAAAGTGAGAAATTGACACTTGTTAGATATTTTACATGTTTGTTTTTTCCATGTATTTATTGATACAGGTGATTAGATTTCATACTGTTTTTTGAAAATCATTACAAACGTATTGCAAATTGTATTGCAGCGTATATGTATATGCACAGGACAGTTGACAAATATACCATACAGTTATCCTTTGGTGTGTATGTATATTGCAATATCTGAGACTAAAGAGCAGAATCTGTGAATTGTACATTTAAGGTTTTGATGAACAAATTATTAACTCTCAATGGTTAATCCTAAATATCTAATCACAATATGAGCACCCACATTGGAGGAAAACAAGAAACGGGTAATAAAAGTTAGAGGAATCAGAAGAAAGATTGGCAAAAAAAAGCAAAATGAAAAACGCACCATTTCCAAAATGAGTTGATCTCATCTGTCCACAGGTTCACTCCTGTAGGAGGAGCACAGAGGCCAGGAGCCCTGAGGCGCTAGCTGTGCACGGCTTTTGATTACCACGCTTTTTTCCAAATTGACCCCTGTTCAGGTGGATACACTTGACTAGAAACAATTAAAGTCACTGAGATCTTAATTTCAATAAGTCGTTTGGTGCAACTGCCTATCTATAATTTTGCGTGTTTAGGGAAAGTTAGATTAGAATTAGCCATGGATATTAAAAGCCGGAGCAGATGTCTGATTCAGAACCATTATACAGGGCATTGCATGATTGGAGCTGTATGCATGTCCTGTAGTGGTCAGTCATTTCATGGATTGTGTGTCTGTTGATGATGTTTTTGTGTATGTGCTTGTAGGCGTTTCATCATCTATGTAATGGAAGCACAAGGAGATTGATGAGACTTACAGGAGCAATGTGTCCTCTAACTAGATTCTTGGATTTATAGCCAAGATGTCTCAGGTTAAACATTCTATTGATGACTGAACTAGCTTGACCTGACGGCCCACTCTGTTTGTCTGTGAGTAAGTGCATGTGTAGTACGATATAGTTTGGACAGAATTTCACCTGTTCAGAGGTTTCCAAATGGAAAATCAATGAATAAATAATTTTATTCAATCTAAAGTATCATTGTTTAAAAGTATAATATGTTTTATCACACTAGCTGTCTATAAACTGACAATCCTGTAAATGTGTTTCTGACTATTTTGTCTCCCTGCCCTGTTTTGGAGAATGCATCTAGCCATCATCGTAACAATGAGAAATGCATTAGACATGTGCAAACTTTGTGGATTTCCAAGTTTTTATTTTAAATCATTATGTTTATGGGAATCGTACTGGAAAGGGAAACACAAAAGTAAATATAAACAGTGTAAATGAGGTCACATCACCAAATGTAACCGCAAATCGTAACCAGGACCCTCAGTTAGACCTCCACCCATTTGCACTGTTCCTTTGCCAACTAAAACAGTTAAACTTTAAAGGATAGTTCACCCAAATTAAAAATTACATCAATACATCCTCTTGACAGTTCGGACATGTTTTACATACTTCCGCAGAGCACATAAGAAGATATTGTGAAGAATGTTAGTAACTGAACACCAATGGTACACATTCACTTATATTTTATGGACCAATGCAACTCAACAAGTTTCAACACTATTTTTCAAAATATCTTATTTTGTGTTCTGCAGAAGAAAAATTCATACAGGTTGGCAAGACAAAAGGGTGGGTAGATGATGTCAGAATTTTCATTTCTCTGTCCCTTTAACTATACCTTTAACCCAAGTTTATCTGTAAGGGATTTTGCGAAATGGAATACAGAATGGATTTGAAGGGTCTGATACATGTGGTAGTCTAGAAGTTGCTCCGGAAACTTGGGAATGTTTGAGGCAACTCTAAATAGCCTATTTAATCATATGTGGCCCTACCTGTGAAAACCCAGTCATTTTTAGCTATTTACTTTAGTAAACATCATTCTACACAATGTAAAGAACATTCTCTGAGAACAGAACACTGATATATTTAATATTGATGAGTAAATCCATGTCAAAATTGAAATCATATAAAAATGAATAGGTAAAATCTAATTTTAATGCTTGTTTGATTTTTCAACTACCCCGGTTTTCACCGGCAGGGTCACATATTCGATCATATCAACGTTTTCACTCAACCTGTGAGCACCATACATAGAAAAATTATTTTAAAGCAGACACTATTGGCAGATATTCAGTTTAAACCTCATGAGGTAACAAATTTCCAAATTGTGTCACGATCCCCTTTATTTCAGTAGTTCATAGTGTCGTATTGCCTGTTACATTAATACATTTATGTTTTTGGCAGACAATTTTATTAACTGCGTATTACGGTATAGTGTTTGTATTTATTCTTTCTTTATATATCATTTCTCCTAAATGTGAGCCAGTGGGTTGGAGAAGGTTATTACCAGTCTTTAATGTTTTTGAACTCCTCAGTGTCTTCTCCTCCACATCTACTAAATTTCTTCCATGGCTGTAAGATATTATTTCTGTGGAAAATGGGCAGTCGGGAGCCACAGCAGGTTTTGGGCGTTTGTGTGTGCGGCAGCAACGCGTGTCTTTCTGTGTTTACACTGAATTTGGGCCTTTTCGTTAATTTCCTTCTCTGTCTCTGTGGAAGAATAGGTTTGATTTGTGAACTACTTGTTGGTGATGGAAAGTCACGAAGCTGTACACAAACCTTATGTTCAGTCTAACCACATGTAGATTTATCCCACTAAGCCACGTTGTTTGGGAAAATTGCGAATTACAGTTTGCTGACAAGAAGCAGGTCTAAAATGCAGAACTGGAATAGATTAATTTCCATGCTTTCCTTCTAATTCTGCCTCAATCAGTTACGGGGATTGGGGTTCAGAAAGAGGGGTTAGGAGCGCTTTCTATCTGAGCCTTGATTTATTTATCCTCATTGAGGTGGAAGGCAATATTTCAGCTATTTGGATGGAGCCGTCTATCTGGCTTTAAGTGATTTTGAAGGCTCACGATTATGAAGCCCCTCCAACCAGGGAACAGCAATTTGTGTCGCATGGTCTTTGTAACGAAAGCTTGTGCACCTGCTCTGCACTCAAGGATTTTCTGGAGACTTTTGGCACCCTGCCCAAACAGAAAGATATGAAAATTAAGTAGAACAAGCCACTCTTGTGTTTAAACTTTAAAGGTCACAGTCAGATCTTTCTTAAGGGAATGATGTCTTTCGGCTTGGCAGCTGGTGCGTAACACTTTACCCAGTCAAACGTTCCCCTGGTAATGTTGGTATACATCAGGAAATTAGACACAAAAACACACACAGATATTTTAGCTCCGGAAGAGTTTCAGTCTGATGGCTGTCCTTCAATAAGCACATCAATGATTCCTAGTGGAACTGTGCCCTGTCCTAAATGCCACCAAAATCTCACCGTGGACACATAGCCACTTGTGTTATGGTAGGACAGGCATTTGACTTACGGTGTGTTTCATTTGTAACCCGACGTAGGTCCCTACTGGCCCTTATTAAGGAACTGTGCGGAAAAGAACAAACTGTAAGGAATGCAGAATCTCTCCATGGCTGCACATCTGTACTCCGTGGTCTCACTGCTGTGGAAAGTATTAAGGGGACTGGATTTTTTTTGTCTCAGTCCATAATTTTTTGAACTGCTGTAATCTTACTTGAGTATCTTGCATCATATCCTCATGTTCATTAATCACAAAAGAAAGAAGCGGAGTAGAGGCAGGAGAGGAAAATGTCTTGCACAGAGATGGGGTATAAGGTGTCTCTGGTTTGGGGCTGTGCTCGTTCAAATAGCATCTGTCATGAATATAAAACCATGCTGTGTAAATGAGGGGTGCATTATTACTTTTGATACAGTCTGGTGTCATTAAAGCCAGACTCGTGCTGTCCGGAGTCATCAGACAGTAAATTTTGCGGTGACGTTCCATGCTAGATTTAGGGCATGAAAAGACACCCATGGTAATGACCCTGTACAGTGTGTTGAATTGGCACACATCTTGCATTGTCCCAAGGCCTTAAGATATTATAGATATTATAGTCTGCTTGTTTTGTTACCTGAACATGAAGAACCGCAGGTTAGAAGGAGAAAGTTCCCTGGTTTTATCTTAATGGATTTATATATGAAAATAATACTATGTATAAGAGAAACTAATACTTCTTTCTGAGTTCTGTGGGTGTCAATATCCCATGGGCTTGGTTATGACCTTAATTAAAGTGATGGTTTATCCCCCCCCAAAAAAATAATGTCATCATTCACTCAGCATCTTGTCACTTTAAACCTGTTAGATTTTTTTTGTATGGTCACAAAACGATGCAAGTAAATTGGTGCATGTAACCACCATTCTTCATAATATCTTCTTTTGTGTTTTGAGGAAGAAAGAAAGTCATTCAAATTTGAAAAACAAGACAAGCTTTTGCCTTATTTGTCTTTAGCTGGACTCAGGAGGAGTTTCCGCCTCAGCCGGAGAGATAAGAAGACAAATAAATCCATGTATGAAAGCAAGAAAAGTGAGCAGTATGACACGGCTGATGTGCCCACATATGAAGAGGTGATGTCTTACCGCAGGAAACCCGGAGAAAGATACAGACTCGTCGTTTTAATTGGTAAGTGTGAAAGATGTCTTCTTCTTTCTGGGCACACAAATTTTCTGTTATTGAGACATGGTGTTCTGTTGGAACATTTTAGTCCTCTTTAATATTATTCAGCCGAGAATTATTAATTAGGACATGGTTAACAGCAATAGACCAGGCCTCATGTTTAGCTTATGGATTCTATCCCAGTATTGTTGGTGCATGTTATTAATGAAGTGAGTGTGCATACATGAATGTGTGACGTAGTCTGTTTTAATAATCAGGGCATTTTGCTTTCAGGTTGCCTCTGTGGTAATTTGGCGCAACCCTGATTCAGTTAAAATAACAAAAATGTTTTTGTTTTTCATTGTAAGGTAGAGGAAGGCGTCATGTTTGCTATCAGACCTGACAAAACCAAGGAGGTCGAAACAGTCTGCTGTGTGTGTTGCTCTGTTTTCTTTCTGAACTGTCATTTTATCCCTTGAGTTTCTGCTTTAGCTTTTCCTGGCCTGCAACGTTCCTGGCATTGAGATTTGCTTTATTTCATTTAACTTATGAATGGCCATAGATTTTCTGCACTCAGCTTTAATGTTTTCATCATCATATAGATTTTAGCCTGGAAGCTATTACACCTTTGGGTTAGTGTTCTACCCAATAAGGGCCATAATGACTACTCACACTTTTACAACCAGTGCAACCTGCTCCCTTGAAGGCACGAGTACTCAAATGTGTTACATTATTAGCTGTTGTTAGTTTCTATTTAAACTAAATCACAGAGAACAGAATAAAGCAATAGTTCTCATGAGTCCTCTGTTCGTTTTCTTTGGATCATTGAAAGTAAACTAAGAGGCGAGGAATACAGCCCCCCAGGTTTCATCGTATATCCCTGGTGTTCCACGACAGAGATGGGTTTGAAGTGTTCCTCTGATTTTAAACCTCATTTTACATTTCCTTCATGTGTATGTTATTACCCGAAACAATCTGTGAAGTTACAAATATCAAAGTTCACGATACAGCGAGGATTCTTGAAATCGGTGGTGTGTCGCCAGAGACTCGTCTTGAAAGTAATTGGATTAACGTGATGTCACCTCGTCACTGGTTGTGATGTAGTAACTGAAATTAGAGTTCACCATTAATAGTAGACATGACTATCGGAGTACATTGGGAGGCTGGCCTTAAAGAGTAAGGAACTAACATAGAATGTATTTACTGACAGGAGAAAAGTCGCGAAGCATCAAACTTAGTAATAAAACTAATGATGCTTTTTTAAGATTTAATGGCAATTGTTGTGGACTCAAACAATACAGTTATAAATAGTTTTATCACTTAACAAGGGACTCTTTAAAACAGCACAAGGTATAAAACCAATGACTTCCTAAACCTTTAAAAGAAATGTCCACTAACTTTTCCCATACCAGTGTGGTCGCATCCCATTTGAAGGCAATTTAGACAACGGGGAGCTGGCAAGCTGTTCAGCACTTGAACCTTGCTGCTGGGATACAAGCAACCATACATCAGAGATAGCACAGGGCCACTGCTGAGATGAATGATTCAGGGCTTTTAACTAATTTAGTACACTTGATGAGTGAATGGAAGGGCCGGGGATCACGGCCATCCTTCATCCCCATAGACAAAGTTTCTGTGTGGGTCTGGAATCAAGTAGACAGGGCCTGGTGGGGTCTGGAAAGTAACATCCACAGAAAATAAAAAACATGCAGGTGTGTGTATAAAATATGGCTAATGGAAAACATGATTTATTACTTTTTCCTGTCTTTTTGTAGGATTTTACTCATGTCTGCGATGTTAATGTGCACTAAATATGGCCTTTTTGAACAGATGCTTCACACTGTCAGTGACCCTAAAAATGTGTAATAAACACCTGTATATCCTCACTGTAATAAATCACCATCTCGCTCTCTCTCCCACTCTCTCTCACTCTCTATTTCTCTCATATGTCTTTCTAGGTCCTACTGGTGTTGGTTTAAATGAGCTGAAAAAGAAACTGCTGATATCTGACCCACAACATTTTGGTGTCACCATCCCACGTGAGTCTCTCTGTCAGTATGTGTCTGGGAAACAGGTTTAAAACATACAGGTTGAGAATTAAAAGAGTGTAAGTAAATGATGACAGAATATAAATTTTTGGATAAACTTGACCTGTTATTGATTACTTTGGTAATTGTTAAAGAATTCAAGAATTCCTTTATTTAATATTGCTTTATATTATTCAAAATCAGAAAAAGTATTGTCCCCTAAAGATTAAGTGTTGTGGCAATGTTAAAGTAATAATTTAAAATGAAAATTTACATGTTAATGATATGACTTCTGCAGAAGAGTAACCACACAGCAGTTCCACCATTCACATTTATTCCATTCAAGTTAATGGTTGCCAGTTACCAACATTCTTCAAAATATCTACTTTTGTGCTTTTACAGAACAAAGTCATACATGTTTGAAATATCAAGAGGTATATGATGACAGAATCACTTTAATACAATTATATAATACAATCACTTTAATACAATATTACCTGTACTTTAAACACGGCAAAAGGAGTAAATAAATGCTCCTCATATTTAAGAGGAGTATTATTTTCTCTCTCACCCTATCGTTCTGTCATTGATAGTTCAGAGCAGTGCTTATGACTGTTCCAGCCATTCTCTCATTTGCTTTCCTGCCTCTTTTGGTCTGGGGAAATTCACCAGAGCAGACATTTCAGAACAAATGATCTGGACTGTGATTTATGTATTAAAACAGGCTGGCGATGTGGAATAATTGCAGACTATTTACAGGCGGTAAAAGAGAAAGTGAGAGTTTTGAGGGAGTCTGAGACTGAGATAGTGGCCAGAAAACCCATAGCTGCTAATATAACGGTGGGATTTTGTTACATTTAGGTTTGGCTTAAATAGGTGTGTCTGAGTCAGGCTGTGACACTTTTGAAATGCAAGTGGTATTAAAATCCCATCCAAAGTTTTGTACTTTAATGCTGCCTTATTGATAAAATTTGACCTTTGTATTAGCGTGCATAACAAAGCTTAGATTCCTCTAGAGCTTAAGGTTGAAGATGTAGAGTATGATTAGTCCAGAACACTTGAACATTTGACTTCAGGGTTTACTACTATTTTCAATGTTCTTAGAATGAAATTCAAATTCTTTAGCCACAGAAAAAACATTTCCTATGCCACAGAGCCCATGCCAGATGAAATATATACTTTTTCTTTCAGCAGTAAAAAGGAGTGTTTTTTTAACTTTGTTTGTGAGCACTAGCAGTCGGAGGTATAATAACATGTTATCTTATATCCGTGGTGGACTGCTGTCAATGGAGGGGGATGCGGCTTAATACATTTTGTGTTAGGTTGCTTAACGTTATCATTTACAACCCGACCTTACTCTTTATTTATATACGTTTATAAGATGTGGCTTTGTGCGATAAATTACAGTAGGATGTTGTCAGTAGTACATATAGAAAGAAATGCTATAAAGAACACAATAAATAGCTATAATATATAGCTAGAGAAAGAAAAAGCAGAATGAAAACTGAGAAATAAAATCCTGGAACAAGGTGAGTTTCAATGGTCTTAAAGTTAATAGATTGTTTCGTAGCAGTTGGCAGCACGCAGACATAATTTGTCAGCTGTGTGTCGTACAGCGACCTTCGACCTGCCTGACACTTGTTAAACGCTCCAGTGTGTACCTCTATACGGTAAACTTTGACCTCCGCTGTACCAGCTGGAGACGCGCTGGCTGCAATGGCATGCGTCTTCTGATTTAAAGGCTGAAATTTACGTGCAACTGAAAGCAAGAGCGGGGTTTTATGAGGGCCAGTTTAAACTCTCATGGGGCTTTACAAGTTCTTTTGGAGCACTCCCACTGGCCATTTTAAACCTTGCGGTGGGGAAAGTGAAGACCAGCATTGTGGTTCTGGTGTTTGGGGCAATAATGTCCTGGGTAATCTTGGGGATCTCTAATGAGAGAACTTCTGTGGTACTGAACAGTGACAATGATGTTAAAATTAACAGTGGACGAGGTCAGTTAATTTCTTAAACCCTCCAAATCCATCAGGCATCTTTATTCATTTTCTGTACTTACAGATATTTAAATAATCATGTTATGTTTATTGAATTTGTGTCTACAGCAGTCACTTAAAATGAAAGTTTTCCCAAAATTTAAACATTTGTCATGAATTACTCAGTTTTTGTTTTGAGATTCAGAGAGAAAGATATTCGAACAAGTGCTTGTAAGCAAACAGTTCTGGGATTGGTAATTAGAAGTGACCTGCTGTCCTACATTTGACTCCCAAGTCCTGCTTATTGAATTTTAAACAACTATTAAAGGTTCCTCTTCCAAAGCTTATAACTGTATTTTAAAGCACATTTAGTCAACTTTTAAAATACTGATCTTAAGGGTGGGTAAGTTAAGTTAAATGTGACCCCGTAATGAGCCTCAACCCCCTGTTGAGAATCGCTGCTTTTATTTTTTTTCTTGTTTTATTTTTTCTTGTTCTTCTTTTATTTCTTGTTTTCTTAAAAAGTTCTGCAGAGGATGTTTGTTTATATTAAAATATCTTTTAACCAACACAGATGAATTTTCTCTGCCCCTTGCTATTTTTAACAGACACCTCTCGATCCAAAAGACAATCTGAAAGCAATGGAGTGGAGTATCATTTCATCTCCAAACATTCTTTTGAAGCAGACATTCACAACAACATGTAAGTCACATATAACTTTTGTGTTATCTAGAATGAAGATTTGAATGTTTTGCCACCATTGTCATCCGACAACAGATGGTTTGTTTTATTCTCAAGATTGTTATTAGGCATAGCCCTGACACAAACACTCCACAGTAGGAGAGGAATAAATCTAAGAGTCTGGTTCGCCAGTTTTTGTTCAACACATCATTCTGAGCCCTGACTTAACTCAAATAAATCAACAGCAAAGTCCAAACACAGCACAAGCAAATTCAGTAGAGTCATCCGTCTCGACATTCATAGACGTTACGGCAAACGTTCACCATTTTTGCCTTTCGGCCGCCCATGAAAAAATTTTTCCACTTAATTTCTCCCATGCTTGTGTGTATGTGTGTGCGTGCGTGCGTGCTTGCGTGCGTGCGTGGGTGAGTGCGTGCATGCGTATGTGTGTGTAGTAGTGATGTGAGCTCAGATATCTTTTCTGTAAGTGAGAGTGAGAGGGTGCTGACACGTGATCGGTTTCTGAGTGTGTGCGAAATGGGCTCTTTATACCTCGTGTTCGTAAGCTCAGATTTGTATGGATGGCCTGGTGATTGATTTGTTTCTACAGAGGATAAAACAACACAACAGGAAAGCGCATTGAATGTCACTTCGCCAGCATGCGGCCTTCTTCAGGCGTTCTTAAGCTGCCGTGTGGTGGAAAGTACACGCAGCGGTTTGTCCCGTGGTAAAAGAACATCAGAATGACTTAAACCACAGTTATCAATGCAAATTAAAGGATAAAGAGAGAAGAGTTGAATGAATAAGGTTGGACAACTGTAGAAGATTTTTTATTTGTTCTCAGTCTAGTTTGAAAGACTGAGCAATGTCCATCAGTCTGGGAAAATTCATGTTCTCAAGTCTGAACATGACATTCCCAAGGAAAACCCTACTCATGGCTAAAAACGGAACACTCTACGGTAAATGAACCCAAAAGCCACAGAAGCAGCCTCCACCCCATCATCCAGCATCCCGACAAGAAGCACCACAATGAAGAAGCACATCTGTTTTCACATGCACTTTATAATAAAACAGTTTTTGGGAATTTTTGGTCAAATTAACACTAGCAAACCGCTTTTTAGCACCAAACTAAATCAACTTTGCTCATTATGAAACAATTTTCAATGACAGAGTCTACATACTGCTAACATGCTGAGTAGGAAAAGAGGGCAGAGAGTCACATTAGAAACTCTTTGATGTTGTAAAAATTATCGTCCAATCACAAGTTGCTGACAGAATGTGTCAGCCTGAAACATGCAAGTGCAGTTATAGTTTCCAGTTCAAATAAAAAAGAATGTTTAATGAACATTCTGACACTTAAAAATGAACACCCCAAAATGAAACATAATTGTCCCTTTGACTATGTTGTTTGTATTGCTTTTATTTGCATATAATAGAAGTAAGTGGCCATGTTTTTTTTACAAACATTCCTTAAAAAATATCCCTTTTCCTGTTTTTCAGAGGAAAAAAGGTAATACAGAATTGAAATATCAAAGGCTTGGTAGATTAGGATAGCATTTTTATTTTGGAGTGAACTACCTATCAAGGTTCTACATTCTTTAAATGTGCCATATAAAGAAAGTCATACTGGTTTAAAATGACTAGGTAAGTAAAACACATAATTTAAACTTTAGGCTGAACTATCCCTTTTAGTAGCTTTTGACCAGGCTCATAAATATTAATTTTATTCGTCTGTATATCATTACTGAATATTGGTGCGTTTTACCACTGTCTGCTCCTCCGTCGGTCGTCCTGGAATTTTTTCCACATCCATCTTAATACCGAAATTCTAAAATACACCATGTTCTGTGACGTCGGAGAATGAGCAAGTCATCAAAGCAAAAGCAAAATTAGACTTTTTAAGAGGGCTTACTTTTGTACATGAATGGGGGGTTACGGTATGCAAGGGTTTAAGAGAGATCTTTTTGCATTTATGCCCGTCAATCATTAGGTTAAACTTGCTTCTGTCTCTTTTGATATAGGTTTGTCGAACATGGTGAATATAAGGGAAATTATTATGGGACAAGCTTTGACTCTGTACGTTCTGTTCTGTCCAAGAACAAGGTGTGCCTTCTTGACGTACAGCCACACGTGAGTCTACAATTTAATTTCACTTCTCACACAAACAACATAAACACACATTACCCCTCTCAAAATACTGGCGAAGTGCCTGCATAAACACACACTGTTATAGATTGTTTGTTTGATCTGAGTGGATAATGATATGTGGTTGGCCTAAAATGGAGGACAGTGAAGACACCCTTTAGATGTCTTTATGTATTGGGTTATATGAGGTTTAACTTTTATATCATAAAATGATGACTTAAAGAATAGAAGAAATGACGTAGAAGACACACTTTGGACACTTTCAATGTCAAGTTATTGTTGTTTTATGGTGAGCCACACATGTGGTAACCCTGCTAAAACACGTTAGTGAACTTCAAGTGAACTGAATATATACTTTTCATGAAAAGCACTATATTGGGCTATTGAAAATGTGGCTATAAAAGGCAATTATTAAAGTGGGCAAATTTGTTTAATATGTTAAATTTTTAGGTTAATAATGTTATACTTTATTTAAAGTGATAATTCAACAATAATGTAAATTATGCCATCATTTATTCATTCTCTTGTCATTTCAAATGTGAATGATCTCCTCCTGGACACAAAAAACGATATTTTGAAGAGAGGTGATAACCAACAGCATCTTTAAAATATCTTCTTTGGATTGTTTGCAGTAACCCAATGCTTTATTTGTATAAATAAAAGACGGTCGTAAATGTGTTTCTGAGTCAATCTGAGAGCTAACAGTAGTGTTTTAGACTTCTGTTTCTGTTTTGTTGTCTGGATGTTGCTGTGTGTGTGCGTTCTGTACATCACAGTTCTCAGAGTTTAAAATGCGTATTCACGTATTCAAGCACTTATTTCCATGTCAGCCAGTCATGGCTTTATTAATGTCTACTGTATATAAAAGCTTAATGGACCTCAGCCGCATACAGTGCATGACACCGCACACAGAACATGCCTTTTTCAAAGCTTGGTTCATGATTATCTGTTTTACTAAATGCAAACAAAGTCTTTGAATTCTTTTGTTTTGTCCTGCTATTATCCTCCTTTATTATTCATCCATCTTGCAGATATAATGATAGATTTTTATCTAATTTATGTCCGGAATTACTAACGGCTTGTGGCTTTAAAGACATGACAAAGTTCAAACCAGCACATTTTTGAACTGCTCTTGTTGGATTGTGTGGATAATAATGGCAATAGAACACCTTTGCATTTTGTGAGTAAATGATTCGCAAAAGTTTTCACTCCAATTTTGAAATTGGGCTTGCTCCCTATTTTGCCTTGTTAAGTAAATCAATCTATAAATTTGTATTGTAATACCTGGAGAAAAGCTGTCTGTTACATTTTTTATTCCTCTCAATGGCACTTTATGAAAGTTCTTGAAAATGTTTTGTTTTAAATGTATGGTTATAGTGTTCTGAAGCAATTTAATAACTGAGTGAAAAAGAGAGTGACATTTCAGTCATCATTCATAATCATTTCTTTAAACAGCCCGCTTAATCCTGATGGTGAAAAAAGTGAAGTGTATATAGTTGTGAAAAAATTTTTGAATATTCCAAATGGGATGAATGTTTTATGCCAAGAAACTTTTCAACTAGCATTATAAGTGGTAAAAATGCATCAGAAGTGTAAAATATAAATCTCTGAAAGCCAAAGATGGATAGTCAGTGGAATATCTACCCAGAAATATATGGTGAAATTTGGTGGTCTGATTGTTTTTGATGACCTGATCCGTATTGTATCCAAATGGAGGGCTTTATTTTCACTCGCAAAGTCAGATCAGTCCAGCTCAGTGTGAATCAGCTGGGTTGTTTTCTGTCAAAATGTACAAGGAACTAAAGGCAATAATGTTCAGAACTATCAGTGTCAAAGTAAATCATGGTGCAAGAGTGATGCTGCTTTAATGAGTGCATTTCAAGCTGCTTCCCTTTTATTTTCCAATCTTTCTCACATTCTCTCCTCCACAGACGCTAAGGCATCTTCGCACAGCTGAGTTTAAGCCATATGTGGTGTTTGTGAAGCCTCCGTCCATCGAGCGGCTGAGAGAAACCAGGATGAACGCTAAAGTCATCTCAGGCAAAGATGATAAGAGCTCTCCTAAACCCTTCTCGGTAAATACACACCACACATGCTCCCTGTTCAAAAACCATGCTAGCTACGTTATGCTTAAAGAAGGAATGCAAACCATAACCCAACATTATGACCATTAGTAAAGAATGCAAATACTGCTGTCGACTACACTGTTCAAGATTTAATAACGATACAACAAGATTTAATGTTGTATCGGCTATTTACCGCTTCATTGTCTCCTCGACTATTGTAAGTCGCTTTGGATAAAAGCGTCTGCTAAATGACTAAATGTAAATGTAATGTAAATGTAAATAACACATATAATGTGCAGATTCAGACAGTGTTTATGTATCAACTGGGAAATACCATAAAAATGCAAACGTTACAAAGAGGTTTAATCAAAGGATCTATACTATATGTCACAGATATCAACAGTTACTGGTTCAAAGATATGCAAGATCTCTGTTTAAGTGTTTGAAGCAGTTTTATTTTTAGTCCTTGACTTTTCTTAGTCAAGTAAAGACTATTTTCAGGATTGTCACATCCCTAACGCTACATATTCTTCATGAATAGACACTAACAAATGACAATATATATTTTATGTTCTATAAACATCTGTCTTTTGATTTGTATAACTGGAAACGAAAGCTAAGACTTTCAAAGATTTTGTTCCATCTCATAAAAAATAGATTGCCTCACCGTCAGGCAAACAATTGCCACGTCATTTACTGTAGTAATTTTTTTGTACCAACCGATTATTGAACCAAAATTCTTTTTCATTTTTTTTGTGTAACCATACCGATATGAGACCCCCTGAGCTCATACCACACCTGTATTTCGTTCGACTTAAGTCAAACTGAAAACAAATGAACGCAATTTACACTTATCCCAGACCCTTACACTCTACCGACTTTGGTTTGTGCGCACCTGAGATACGGTGAGAACATACAGGTAGTTTAAAGATGTTCCCAGGGTTCATCATATGTGTTTCTCACATTGAATATGCAAGAGAGCCGAGCTTTGTTTTTTACAAGGCACTAGACCCAAGGAACACAATTCCACCACACATGGAGATTATTCGAGGCCTCTTGTTTGGCTTTCACGGTGAATAATTTTTGGAATGTTGTACAGGGTCTTTACTTCCATCATGTATTAACTCACCTTCTTGTCATTTCAAACCTTTGTGATTCATTTCTTCCACAGGACACAAAATAAGATATTTTGGAAAAAGGTCTTCAAACACCAGAAAAAACAATTAATGTGGATTAGTAAATATCACAAAAAAACCTAATAGGATTTTATAAAAACAATAAATAGATTTCTTTAAGTGGGACATTAAAAATTAATTTCTTAAAAATGTACACATCTTTAAAGTTTATGTGATACATTTATTTATATATATATATATATATATATATATATATATATATATATATATATATATATATATATATATTTGTAATATACACCAACTAGTTTTTGGTGAATTACAATAGTAATTTAATAATAATAAAAATACTTAATTAGATTTACTTTTTTTACCTACATATGCCCACATTTTAAACTGTATATTTAAATTTTAAATCTCTTAAATGTAAAAACATACATGTTATAAAAGTATTTTATAAAGAATTAAGTAGTTTATGTAAATTAAAAGTCTATTATAGACACAAAACTGAAGCAAGTGAAGGTTTACCAGTTTTTCAAAATATAATCTATTGGGTTTACAGAATAAAGAAAGTCTTAAAGGTTTGAAATGACAGTGATGAGAAAATGAAGCCGAATTTAATGCAGTCCTTGTATGATTTGACTGCTAGCTAATCATTTTTACACAGCATCTTTAGTCTATTTATGCATTATGAGTTCATACTGTCGGATGGTCTACCAAAACGTAAACGAAATCAAGATCAACCAAACCAAACTGTTACTGCCACCACACCAACTCAGTATATCTGTTCTTTATCACTTAGATGTTTATTGCACTTGGGTTCTAAAGAAGTTTTATTGAAAACTTAAAATGAATAGTTATAATTAAATGAAATCCTATTTGTATGCATACTGTGGGAATGCTGTAATAAAACATTTTTTCAAACATATTTTGTCTACTTCACACACACAATTTTTGTTCCAGGATGAGGACTTTCAGGAGATGATCAACACCTCTCAGATGATGGAATACCAGCACGGTCACCTCTTTGAAAAGGTCATTGTGAACGACGACCTAACTACTGCCTTTAACCAGCTCCGGCAGGCTCTTAGGAAAGTGGAGACAGAAGCTCACTGGGTGCCCATCGGCTGGACTCATTCCTGAGGATAAAACATATAAGGGAAGAACACATCAATCAAATGTGCAGGGAAAAGTGAAGGACTTCATGAACTCTAGATTTCTGTTTTGAGTTATATTTTTGAATGTAGTCGGTGACTGGGATTATGTTTTTAGAGTTATCTTAAGTTGTGAAGTGGTTTATCTTTTCTTGGCGAACTCAAGTGTATACTTGTAGGTTTGTTTATGTTTGGTCTTGGTGGATGTAGCTGAAGTGGTTTAATTACGCTCGGAACGTAGGCAAATGTTTGCTTGTTTAGACAGAACATGTGTTTCAGACTGTCAGTCAAGTGGACTGGTGGTGCTGACCGCTCCTTTGCATATTTTTAACATTAGTTTATAGAAACCAAAGGGATGAATATTATTTTGCATTTTTGTATTGGAGCATGTGTGAAATCTTTGAGAAAGTGCAGTTTTGTTTTGAAACTTTGGTGTTGCTTTTTAGCACACTCGAGGAAACTGCCTCTTTTAAAGAATTGGAAAAAATGAGGAAAACATGATGCTTAGAAGACCTGGATTGCTTTAATTTAAATAGAAAATTAATATATTTTTATCTTTTTAGCCCAATTGTGATTTATCAGAGCTGTGAGCACTGTTTTTAATGTTCTTACTGCTGATCGAAGGTGCATGGTCCCTGTACACAGTGGTTTGCTAAAAGTATTACCACAGTGTGCAAAAACTGACTTTCTTTTTTTCCTTCTTTTTGTCCAGCCCACAGTGCCAGCTGATGAGGGCAGGCACTTACAAACACATAAGGCTGATTAGAGGTCTCTCTCAACTCAAGTCTTATAAAATGATCTTTAAAAAGAAACTTAACAGCAGGTTCTCAGCATCGTAATGGGAATGACTTGAAATGAAACAAAGCATTTCCATTATTGCAGTAAAAGCTACTCCGAAAATGTAAACATCATTAAGTCACCCCTGCATGATGAAAGGCAGTAATACTTTCATGTACAGTATGATTTTAGCACGGATGACTGTTTGTACTTTTTGTCCTTTTTAGAGTTTGTTTGTGTTAATTGAGTCCAGCAGATAATGCAGCAGCGGTAAGTAGATGAGAATTTTAAAGATGAATCAATATGCAAATGGCCTTACCTAATGATATACTATATGCAGTACATGTATATTTGTGTAATTTTTTCACAGTCTTATTTCGTGCTGTTTCATAGTTTTAGTTTGCAGTCAAGTACTATGGACTGTTTTAGTTGTTTAGTCGTACATTCCATGTGAACACACTCTGTAGCCCTGCCTTTAACACTGAGGTGCATCTCAATGTCAGTCTTGTCTTTTTATATTCTACATCATCTTTGTTTGTACTGTACATGCCTGTACAGTAGCAAGACTTCTTCTCAGGCTTTCAACTTTTCCCAGTGTGAAATATGCAAAATCCTGTATTTGAATAATGTACCTTTGCATCCTCATCTTCATGGTCTCAGATATCCCTTGTGGAAACCTACACTGTACTCATCTCAACAATTCATGCGTTTTACTGTTTCCTTCAGCTGAAAATCATGACTTTACCACCTTCTCCTCCATATGGACATTAAAATGTCAAGCGATTTTGTTGAACTGTACACTTTGTATTAAAAAAATAGAATTGAGTTCTTTTTGTATCACTGTTTTTCTCATTATCACCCTGTGCTTTCTTTAGTAGCTTATTCATGTCAGCAGTCTCTGGTCTTCAGACACAAAGAGCTACTGTGACAGACTCATCATTCAAGACTTGACGTTTGCAGGAATCTTACCGTCTGAGGAAGTGCCAAAACAAACCATCAGCCAATACATCCGCCCATAATCCTCCGGCTCCCCCTTTATCACACAACCCTGCCACTGCTGCTCAGAGTTAGAGAGAGGGAGAGAAAGAGAGAGGGAGAGAAAGAGAGAGGGAGAGAGAGAGAGAGGGGGAGAGAGGGAGAGAGAGAGACTGGCCGGCCGGCCATGCAGGTAACAAATTTGTATTTAAAAGTTATTTCTTATAAGAAAAAAAGCTATTTCTAATGAGTGTTAAAAATAAAGAGTATACGTAACATCTCAAATACAATATTTTGTAGAACAGTAGGTCTAACTTTATTTGTTAATTTGGTGTTATTACTAAACCATTTTTAGAAAGAAATGCACAATAAGAGAAAATAGTTCTGATTTGAAACAAGAATCCAGTGCAAACAATGTAATCCCAGCTCACATATCCAATCCAAACTTAACATGACAATACATTCCACAGCATGTCCTCAATCCCTTTCCATCCATTCCTCCAAGTTACTGTCAAACATAGGAAGTGTGTCACAGGACTGCTGATCTGGTGAAGCGTGGGAACGTCGTAACGCTTGTGTTAGGACATGTTTGTGTGTGTCAGGTAGAAACCATTATACCACACTTCTCTGATTACCATCTTTGTCACAACAGTTCTGTCAAAGAGCCAGTGCCACTTACAAGCATGATGGAGCTCAGCATGTTTGGCAGGAGCTAGATGGAGAAATGAGAGAAGGAGAGGGGCCGGTGGGGGAAACACAGAGTGTCTACTTAAAACCTAATCACCGCCGGTGCCGCCGTGCATTAGCACTTGTCTGTCTGAGGTTTGACCATTGTGTTGAGAGCGTTGGGATGCCTTACTCACTTAACACACCTCTTGATCTCTGTGACTGAGATCTGGAGGTGAAACGGCCAGCTGCCCCACTTTGGTTTCCAGTCATTTTATCTGCTCAGAGATGAATTGAGTTGCTACACTTTTCTGTTGTCTCACTCTGTGTTAGAATTTCTCAGGATTCTCAGAGCACTTAGACCTCGTCTGATGATGCAACGCTTGGTATATTACTGTAAGCTAATAGTGTGGATGAATGATGCTCTTAAAGGAATAGTCGAGTGGTTGTAAAGAAACAAAGACACTCTTGGCCACAGTTAGAATTCTCTGTTTTTGGGTCTTGACATGGATATTAGATACTTTTTTCAATCTGTTTGAAGAAAGTGAAAATGTGACAATGCTTTTTTGGAGAGGGAACAAGGGATAAGTTGGTTTAGGGTGTTAGAGGTTTAATGAACAGCATTTAAATAATTTAAAAATATATATTTTCAACCAATTTTAATTAACAATGGACGGTTCTGAAAGGATAAGGTTAAAATTTCTGTTAAATTAAAGACAAATATTAAAAAATGTGAATATGATTGTATTTTTATATTAAAGATAGCATTTACAAAACTGTATGGATTAGTTATTGGCAATATTTAAGTTAATTAATTATTAATAGTCATAATATGAAAGAACATTGTACTCACCCCTATATGGAAACAAATTCACAATTTTTGTTGGTTACCAACGTTCTTCAAAATATCTTCTTTCACATAAACAAAGCCACACAGGTCTGAAATGACAGAATTTTCATTTATCGTTGTACTTTCACTTTTATAAAGTTTTGTTTTCTTTATCAATGACACACCTCATTTTTCATCTAATCTGAGTTTGCGCACACTGTCTAAAAATGCCCTCAACACATCACTTTTAGCCTCCAATGTATACATCTGTCACACCATTTGTGCTTGTATATATTACTCTCCACGTGTTCATTTTTGCATCAGCCCGTTTGTGTCTTCTAGCTGGACACGTAGAGTAAAAAAGACAAGAAAGTGTGTAACCGGATTCAGTTTCTGCCACACTACCAGTAAAAATCAGCCAGTTGTACAGAGAAAACCCCATTACAGCTGACACATCTTCATTTAAATGGTAAGACAATTTTCTAAATTATACACCACTGACTTGTGTTTATACATTATCTTTTCATTCCTCCATGCCATCACTTTTAACATTATGTCATCTTTTGTGACTCACTATGTTGGTGGGGGATTCTCAACAATCAAACCTATGTTTTTCAGTCCAAATTTTTCTAAAGCCTTGGGAGCTACCCGGTGTGGCCTGCTTCTTTCAACCTACTTCTGTCTGAGCAGAAATTTTGAAGGCACGTCCTTCCTTAGCTTTCCATAAATCTCCATTAATCATACCATTTGACTGTGGATCATTTAGTGTAGTAAGACCAAGTCATGTCACAGCGGACATTCCCACACCGTCCCCCTCCTAAAACCATTAGACGTAAGACAGATGGTCCTCCCTCCTGATACATGCTCCAATCATTTTGATTTAAAGACCAATTTAAAGCCGTCTAACCCCTACATCCGTATCCTGACCCTCTGTCCTGTGGATGTGATACGTTTCTGTGATCTTTAGAGGGTGGATGAGATCAACAGAGATGTAGGGGCGGTCGCGTGGGTGGGTCACTGGGGTTAGGGGGTCTCTGGGCTACAACTTGGAGTTTAAATTGTCTCCAAAAAGAGACCCTGGAGGGAACCGATCTCTCTTTCGCTGTTCATTCCTTGCCTTTGTTTTGATAAATAATCTCATTTTGTCCTCTCTCCAATCTCTCAATCCACACATTCCTCGTCTTCTCATATTCTTGTATTACAGTAAATATCTCTCTGTCCCTGTTCTGGACAGGACGGGTGTGTTGGATTTGAGCCTTGCATTGTGACATTACTGTCTGGCTTGTTAATACTTTGTCCTCATGCTCCGCGTCTAGGTTGGCTCTGGTTTTCTCATCTGACCTTAGAGAGACAAAGAAAAGGGTAACAAGAGACAAAGAGATATTAAAAGAAAGATATTAAAATAGAGGCCAGTAACAAAGGGTGGTGGTGTGGGTAAAGCATAGATAGAATTCAAGCAAATAAAAGTTATGGGTTCTTCTTTATTAACTGTACGTAACTTTATGTCAGAGACGTCTGGGGCCCGCGTAAACTGTTAAAAAGTGTTTCAAGTGGCTTTGTAAAAATAAAAAAAAATTATTTACATTTATAAAACATTTATATTTATTTTATTAAAGCTTTTTAAATCATTGAATTGATTTTTTCAGTCGAAAATATAAGAATAATTGAGGAAGAATCTAAAAGTTAATTTGTCTGAAATGTACAAATGACAAATATTTTTTAAGTATCATGTAATGCAATTGTGGGTGAATTCTTATGGAAATATTTAAGGAAATCAGATTTACTTAATTTTTTACATATACAAAATTTAGTTTAATATATTTGCCTGATTTCAAAGAATTTTAATTTACTCACTTTATTGAGTGTAAATTGTTTCACGTAAAAACACAGTAGAAAACACAAGGAAAAAATAATGACAGATTGGTCCGTTCTGCACCTTTTGTTTATTCACATACTATATATATGTAACTAATTATGTCATCACTTAAGAAAGTATGAAGTTAAAATGTGGAGGTCAGTGGTTCATTCATACGATTATCAGCAATGTTGCAATCCAGTTGATGTATCCAGGGTTGAAACAAAGTTGAGGAACCAATCTGCTAAAACGTAATGATATTGTTAAGGCAAAACTGAGGTATTATGCTGACAACGTTTAGACAATATGCAAAGACACGCACGCTGGTGAAACGCACTGTCTACACACTGACTTTACAGCTACAACCAGACTGTTTGTGGAAATCATTGAGAATGTTTGGAGAATGTATAGACAATGTTTGCAGAACAATTTGGCAGAGCCTTGAGAATGTTGCGGTAACCCGGAGGCTACCAAGAGAAGGCACCCCTTGTTTTCTTAAACTTTCCTTCACTGCTCTCAATGGAGCTCCTTCACCTCTAACATCAGCCATGCTAATTACGGAATCAGGACAACCACAGTTACAGTTAATACCTTCACAGGGAGAGCCGAGGGGTCGGGAGGAGATAAAGATTGGGAATGTGAGAGGGAGGGGACCCTAGGGCTATTAACCATAGGGCCACAGGCCCCAATTTTTAGTTATGTTGAAAAAGACCCCTTAAGACAAAAAGTATACATTTTTCAACATGCACTCAAAACCTTTTACAGTTTTTACATGAAACAAAGAATAAAAAATAGAAATGAATTCATTTTAAAGCTTTGCATTGAATTAATTTATACTGTTTAAATATTGTAGATATGAAAGTAAACAGTTTCATTAACTGTTATGGGTTGTGGGAATTTATTAATTTTAACATTTACATTGGTCCCACGTAATTGATTTAAGTTGTTTTAACATAACTTTGTTTCAAGGGAAATCATGTTAAAAATTATTCATATGTATACATTTTCAACAATTAATTTTTTCAGATCTTTTAGATGGCAATGTTTACAATTAAGTACCAAACATTTCTGTGTATAGTCAGGTGAGTATATACACTTTAGACAAATTACACCTCATTTTATTCTACTGTTTCTGTTCAAATACTATATTTATATGCTTATTGGGTAACACTGAAAGTACTGTCATATTGAAAGTACTGTCATATTGATTGAGCAATGTACAATGTCTTTGCTCTCATTGAGTGTTAGTATGCTAAATCTGAAACACTCGACAGAAGTTGTGGCTGATGCATAGAAACAGTCAGGGTCAGCAGGTTTATTGAGCTCAGGTGTGTGCACGCTACGGAGATTGCTGCTGATTCACACTCTGTATTATATCTCTTTCAGATAGCAAATAAATGTGTTAAACCAAAAGGATGAGCACTGCTTTGTTCTTAAAAGTGTAACAATAGCACATATGAATCCATCTGTTTTGACTCTCCTGTCAATCTGCTGTTTTTTTTTAATCCATCCTTTGCTGTCTCATTTTCAGTGATGAATCAGTGATGTCCCAGGAGTCTGATAAGGATGGACATCCCCTTCTCCATCTCACTCCACCTGACATCACAGTGTACACATTTCACCACCTCTCTAATCTTCTGCAGCTGACCGAAAATAAAAAGATGAAAGAAGTTCAGGCCTGTTTAGAGGGTGGATATTGTTTACCATTATCAAATAGCAGCACATTTGTCAGTCCAGTACCCACATTAAATGACTTATATCTTGAATGCTGTGTGTGTTTCATGATGAAAATAACGGGAAAATATGTGTTTGGACTAGTAAAGATCTTAGGTTCAAGTTCTGCTACAGTGGAAGAAGGAAATGAGGATGATCTGAAAGAGGAGGATGAGCTTAAAATCAAGCTGTTAAACATCCTGAATGATCTGGACACAAACTGCCCAACATTGCTCTAGGACAAATCACTAGGTGGGTCATTACAAGGACAACTGAAACATTATGAGAGATTTTAAATATAAAACATAAAATTTAGGAATAAAAATGATCTTACTTAACAATATTGTGTTCTCTTCCTTGCACAAATACATAGAGATAAATAACATAATTTTACATTTGCATTTATTCATTAGGCAGACACTTTTATCCAAAGTGCCCAGTATTGTGCAGTTGTCAATCAAAACTGCAGAGCAAACAGGGACAAGGTGTCTTGCTAAAGGGCACTTCATTCATTATCTGCTGTCAATGAGATTCAAAGCAGCAACCTTCTGCTTACAAGTCCAACTCTCTAACTACCACAACTTTTTACATACTGTTGAAATAAATTATTTATGTACAATATTTTATAGCTTTTCTGCTCAAATTATAATTGCCCAGAAAGATCAAAATTTACGCATGATTAAAAAGATATTGTAAAGTAAAACAAAAGTGTTTTTACTAGTGCTCGGATCTCGAATTATGACCAAAATATTTGACAGAATGTTTGTCATTCATTAATAATCATTCCTTCGCTTTTTTAGCAAAACATGCTATAGGAGAAACAATTTGAAATGGTTGCTGTGGTTAGAATTTCTAAGAAAAATTTAATTTTAATAGCATTAACTATCATTTGAACATGGCCTACCCTTTTTATAATTAAATCCCAATTGATATCTTCAAACCAAGCTTTCTGGATTTTAAGTCATATACAGGATTCATATTCAGAACACCACTGCATATACAGCACATTATTCTAAATATTTATTTGCATTGACGGACGTTTTTATCACCCAGGTAAGCATTCAGTTATGGCGTTTGTTTTCATTTGTTAATAATGTGTATTTTTTGTTGTGTATGTGTTGGCCCAGAGAGGGCAGACTAAGCCCGGCAGCTGTTAATAGAGAGGTAGATCACTTAAAGAGTTTCTGTGGGATAGGAAGAAGCCGGGTACTGAAGTCAGTTCTCTACACATCAGGTTTGCATTATCCTCTTTTCCCCGTCTGCATCAATTCAGCTTAATCTTATGTCAGTCACTCACTTATTAGACTTATTTTCACTCTTAACCTGACTGTCTCACATATACATCTTCCTGTCTCCCCCTCTGTCCCTCTCACACACACTCACTGGAAGCAGGTTGCAAGTGGTTCAAGTTCGTTCAGATGCTGAGAGATATAAAGATAAAGCTTTGTCATACATATGTGTATATTTTAATAGTATTTGAAAATGTGAAAGTGTGGGTTTAAAAATGAGAGAAAAGTCTACCTTAAAAACTATAATACTACCACATGTTGTAAAAGATGGCCCGTATTGCATTTGTTTCTTATTCAACACACATTTCCTTGCATTGTTTTACATTTGTCACATTTCTGAGAATTCTTTTATCACTATCTATCCCTTTCTCAATTTGGGCATGATTATGTGTACTTGCAATAAAACAAGAAACAAAACAAAAGCAATATCAAATTAAAATAAGATGCTTGATCAAGCTTAAAAATATAAATTTAATACTATAATAAAATATGTGGGCATTTAGGAAAAATCACTTATAAAATAATTATATAAATATAAACACTCACATAAAAAAAAACGTACACAAGTAAAAGTGACAAAAAAGGAATGAATGTGTAGAATCCCTTTCTCTGTTTAACCTCACACCACCACAGTAAGTGAGCAATGTTGGATTTCCTTTAAATGTAAACCCTTTTTTGAAGAAAGGAGAGTGCATATTTTGATTGATGGATGTGGTTTCTTTTGAAAAATGGGTCCCAGTATGGCGGGTAGAATTAGAAGCTTCTATGCAAATAAAGAGGGGAGAGAAGATGCGTTGAGTGGTTTGGAGCACGTGGAAGCATCGGGAGGGTTTTTGGAGAGAGGTGATTTATTTTGGGGTGATGTGTATGTCATCAGTTTAGTCCTGAAGAGAGATCAGACACATTCACTGGCAGGACTGCATGGAAGGAGTGTCCATCCACCCCAGAGGAGCATGCACTCTGTGAACCTTCCATGAGTTTTATGGCAAGATTATTTTATTCTTAGCATTTTATTTAATCTACCATGTGTTCTAAAAGTCACTTTTAAATATTCGATAATATTTTAAATATTTTTATGATCAATAATAAATTCAAAGCATACAAAATAAAGTCCAAAATTAGGAGTTTGTTTAAACATTTCCTCAAACAACATTTTGTTTTTGTTCCATGGCCAGTAAAAATATTAAAAGTAGCCAGTAAAAATCTGAACAATAGGCCCGAGCAGGTCTGCAGAAATATCCTTACTGTTGTTCTTTGTTCTAAGTCAGTGTTCAAGTCAGACCATCTTGTTTTCTCTGATTGATCCTACAGATTATGTGTTCTCAAATGGTTGCCGCTCTCCTCCCTGGAGGCAGATGGATGGAGAAATCTGTTCTCTCATTGTTGAGACCTGTGACACAGAACCCAAACTGTACATCACTTGCAGCACTACCAGAGTTTTCCTCAATGAGGTGAGAAAACTGTAATTTCATGTTATTGGTGAATCAGGTATAGTGAGTTCTCCCTCGTAGGAATAAAGTGATGGATTTCTGTATCACCTGCCATCAGTATTCAGCATCAGAAATAAATTGATAAAGTGCATCTGAGATAACCTAAACGCATATCTCAGCAAGCCTGACTGGAGTCTACAGAAGATGGACATGTATCCCGTCAAAATGCTAAATTATGCAATATGGCATTTCTGATTCTGAAAGCTGTCAACTAGTCAGGGGAACATAGAGAATGTGATAATGCATTTGAAAGGCTTTATATAAAGACTCTTTTCCCAATCTTGAGGTAAGCGAAGTTGAGAAGTTATACTTGACAGTTATGTGGTCACATTCCAGATCTAGTTCTCCAGTAGTGTTACAGTAAGTGTTTTGACCGGCACAGTAAATGTGTGTATGATTAATCAAACACAGCACTTTGCACACTGATCCTGAATTATAGCTTCCTTCCTTTTGGGGTCTCTAGTTTTCGACCATGTCCTACTAAATGCTTGTTGACACTCACCTGTTCGGTGTAAATTTTAGGTCAGCTTGAAACCGCAGTACATGACAGTGATGTTAATTGTAAAGATTAGACATTAATTCAGAAGGCTTCAGTTCCAAACCTTAGAGATCAAGCTTTGAATTACAATTAGAAGCTAAAGAAGTGTATGGGGGATTTATGTGTTATTTGAGACAGCTGTTGTATCCCAGCATGCATAGACAAAAATAAAGGTGCACCACTGGGATGTAGCCGATCTTCCGTTAACAATGTGTACATTTGGTTTTACAGGGAGTCACTTGGGAAGCAGGTGAGGAGTCTTATAAGAGGAAGAGTGATGTCTACCAAGATCTTGTCATGCTGTTGAAAAACAAGTCTACACACTTTGTCTATGAGTGAACAGGTATTTTTAAACCCACAATGGAATACAACATTTTCAACACATCTTTGTACTTAAGCTCAATAATATTGTTAGATTGGATGCCTTCAAAATTATTTTGACTTGTCCTTCATTTGGAAATTTAATAGGCAACACAGAAAAAAGTACACATGGATAGGTCAAGATATCTTCTGAAATTCATACAGGTTTAACCACAGGTTGTAGCTTGTAGCTCAATGGTGGTTGTCCGGATTACACAGCAGGAGTGCTCATCAGAGACAGATAATGTTATAGTTTGAGTAACCATAGTCTGACAGACACAATCAGTTAGCTGCCGTGAAAACAAACCTAAAAGTTTGCTCTATTAGTTAAATGAAGTGGATGTTATTGACTGCCCATGAATAATGTGTTTATTCTCAAATAACCGGAGAAAGCATGTCTGGTGCAGGTATACCAAGAGTTTGAAAATCAGAACAAATGGAACTGATTTATCTGTCTAGTACATACTCTAGAACTAAAAATGACCTGAAGATTTGTCCCTTGTTGTCATTTAGTAATGGAAAATATAGTCAACATCGACCTCAGGAAATAATCCAGTAGCAAGAACATTAGACATAGACACAGAAACAGCACAGCTGTCTGTCAACTGGCAGTGTGCTTCTGTGCTTTTTTCAGCCTGTCTAGTCTGGAATGCAGTCTTAGATTAATCACAGCTGAGGAGATCTGAGCAAAGGGGATGAGGGGACAATCCAATGTGTGTAGAGCGTCTGCTTATCCCAAAATTGAAAGTGAGACATATTGAGAGAAAGGGAGAGAGAATTTGAGAATTTTAAAACAAGCCAACTCGGGATAAACTTAACAATACATTAACAAATAGGGTATCCTATGATGGTCCCAAGATGATGCAGAAATAGTTTTAATTGCTTGAAAAATATATATTTTTTATTAATGACACTAAAATGTGTTTGTTGAAAAACTGTTTTTTTTAAAGACTGGCAACATTAACATGAACAAATATTTGCTTAGATATTTTATAGTGAGTAATTATATTTAATGATTATATATAATCCTTGGCTTTTCAAATGAGTTTTTGTCATGCTGGTGGTGTATTATTCAGCATCCACCTTTCCTCTCTTAAGAAAAAGTCCTTAGATCCACCTTCATGTTTTATGCTGATCGTTGGCCGTTTTATAACTGACATAATTCTGTCCTTGAGCGGTAGAAACGGAAACTCCATCTCTGATTCTGATTCTTTATGTTCATTGCTAAATAATAGTGATCTTGCCTGTCATAGATAAAGTTTGGAAGGTGGAAAATGAAGACAGACAAAAAGATTACTGCTATACCATTTACTATTTGTCATGATTCTACCTCTCTTGGACATGTTTTTCCTGTTTTTGGCAGAATCATGGCAGACCTGTGTTTTTTGTGAGGGTCACATGGTATTGTTTTCTTACATGCCATGTGCTCTCTTGTCTCGTCTCTTGACCCCGCCCCCTTGGTATCCCGTCTATCTTCCCATCATTGTTTCATTCCCCACACCTGCCCCGTGTCGTGTTTACTTCATCAATCTCTCTGTTGACTGAAAACGACGCTGCGAGACTCATCGTTTCGAATCACCCGACTACCTGCTCGCTGGACCCCATCCCCACCCATCTCCTGCAAGACATCTCTCCTTCGGTCATTCCTGCAATTACCCACATCATCAACTCATCGCTCAACTCTGGCACATTTCCTACTGCTTTCAAAGAAGCCCGGATCACCCCACTGTTGAAGAAACCCTCGCTGAATTTCGCACTTGGCCTACTTTACTCTACACAACCTCTTGGACAGCAACCAGTCAGGCTTCAAGAAAGGACACTCTACAGAGACAGCTCTGCTCTCAGTTGTTGAAGACCTACGACTGGCAAGGGCGGCCTCCATGTCATCCGTTCTCCTCCTGCTGGACTTATCCGCTGCTTTTGACACCGTTAACCACAGTATTCTCCTTTCGACTCTCAAGGAAATGGGCGTCTCCGACAAGGCTCTCCAATGGTTCGTATCTTACCTCTCGGGTAGATCCTTCAAGGTTTCGTGGGGAGGTGAAGTCTCAGAACTGCAACATCTTGACACCGGTGTACCTCAGGGCTCAGTTCTTGTACCGTTGCTCTTCTCGATCTACATGACATCACTGGGATCAGTCATTCGTAAGCATGGCTTCTCCTACCACTGTTATGCGGATGACACGCAACTCCAATTTGCGTTTCATCCGGAAGATCAGACGAATTCGACCCGAGTCTCAGCATGTCTGAGCGACATCTCCCTTTGGATGAAGCAACACCACCTACAACTTAACCTTGCGAAAACGGAACTTCTTGTCATCCCTGAAGACCCGAAAACTCGTCACGATCTCTCTATCCAACTAGGAGCATCAACCATTGTGCCATCCAGGTCTGCGAGAAACTTGGGAGTAATCATCGATGATCAGCTCAACTTCACAGATCATGTTACCGCGACTGCCAGATCCTGCAGATTCATGCTTTACAACATCAGGAAGATCAGACAGTTCCTCACAGAACACTCCACACAAATCCTGGTTCAAGCTCTGGTCCTATCCAGGCTGGACTACTGCAACGTGCTGCTTGCTGGACTCCCGATGTGCACAACTAAACCTCTGCAGATGATTCAAAATGCAGCAGCAAGAGTGGTGTTCAAGGAACCAAAAAGGACCCATGTAACACCTCTCTTCATTAAACTACATTGGCTTCCTGTAGCAGCTCGCATTGAATTTAAATGTCTTCTCATTGCCTACAAGACCACCACCGGTTCAGCACCCACTTACCTTAACTCACTAATGCAAAGGTATAGGCCCTCAAGATCTCTGCGCTCCGCAAATGAGCTGAGACTTGTGGTACCAACTCAAAAGGGTAAGAAATCTCTCTCTCGATCTTTCTCTGCTTCAGTTCCTCGATGGTGGAACGATCTGCCTCTGGCCTCACGCTTGTCAGACTCGGTCTCTATCTTTAAAAAACACCTAAAAACTCATCTTTTCCGGCTACACCTAACTCACTAGGAGTACCTTCTTTTCTAACTCTATCAAAAAGATAAATAAATAAATAAAAAACTCTTTTGTAACTTCTCTCTCTGTGTAACTTGGTAACATTGTTGTAGCACTTGTTCACCTATTGTTGTATCAGCTATTTACCGCTTCATTGTCTCCTCGACTATTGTAAGTCGCTTTGGATAAAAGCGTCTGCTAAATGCCTAAATGTAAATGTAAATGTAAAGTCCTCCATCTGGGTGCGTTACCTCAAGGACAGAATGTATGAATGTTCCTTTTTTCCATTTGTTTTGCGAGAAGAGCCAGTTTTCAGACACCGATTAAGCCTGCTACAGAAATGTACCTGACCTCTCACAGTAAAGGTGTCCAAGTTAAACTGTGTTGTGTCCAGGACGATCTTCATCATCTTCACTTGAGGAACAGTTCCCATGAGTCTATGCTCAGTAGCACTACTCGGATTCAATAAGTCTCCCCTTTGATAAATGCTCAGTCTGAGAGTTCTATAATTCTAAACATTTATTCCAAGTACACAGAGAAGCTAAAGCTGAGCTACAGTATGGGTTGTAAATACTCAAAACTCCTAAAAGATAGATGCATGTGCCTCTTTATTAGGCACATGTTGATTTAGCGGGACATTTGTGTGAATGAATCAAAGCACAAAATTAAACCCTAACTACTGAAATCAAAGTGCGATTATTGAGAGATACAAATGTTGTTACAAAATTAACAAAGGATTTAGCACAGGAACATGGACTGCTTGTCTAAATAACATTAAGCTGTTTATTTGTTACATACAGAATTCTTCTGAGAAGTTTTAGAATATTTCACTAAATGATTGAAAAAAAAGCAACAAAAAAAAAACAGTCTGCTTATACACAAATCAAATCCTCTTTGTTCTTCCTTATTTTTCTTGATTTCATTGTCTTGCTTTTGGTCGTCTGTCTGTTTCGATGTCTCTTACAGACCATTCAATACAATTTTAAAAGCTGTGATTAAATTTTCAATGTTTTCAAGATCCTCATCATCATCCATGAATCGATATTTTAGGAGTGCTTCATGTCAGACTTGGACAGGAAGACATTGTGTCTTTATTAGCAATTACTCTCTTCCTGTTTTCGTTATTATTTTTTCTCAATGACCCTGCTTGCTTGTTGCAGTCGATTGATGTGGACTTTTCACATTCAGGTTACTGTTTGGCATGATTTGTGTCACATTGGACAGTTCTTTTGACACATTTATCTTTTGACAGGTTTATGACATACATTTTTATATTGATTGTGGAGAGGTTGGAGAAATAAATATATGTATTTGCATGTTCTTTACTTAATCTCATAAATAAGTTTTATGAAAGTGGGTTTAAAGTCCCTCTACTGTAAAAATGTTTTTGCAGTGCTCTGTTTTCTATAATATTTTTTCATTTAAAATAGCTTTATATATGCAGATATATGATTATACAAATTAGCCCCACATCCACTCATTCACATTTCAGATTCTGCTTTAAACGGAAAGTGAAACTGAGAACTGACACAGCTCTGAATCTCTGACCCAACCTTTGCAAATATATTGCTGTAACTGCTGGGTTGATGTGATTGTTTACAGGTTTCTGACGTCAGCTGAGGCAGTTTCAAAGCTCTAGATGATTTAACATGATGAATCTGTTTGTCTTAAAGCACATTTAAAACAGCATATAAATATATAATCAACATTAAACAACAGTTCTTTCTGGTTCTTGAATCTGATTGGCTGGGGGCCTTGCGTTATCCAACGCCTCATTGTCTCTTTAACCCTATTGTTTTATTTGAAAAAGATGACTGTGTAGAATTAGTAATTGAGGCTTGTTTAAAGGTTGTGCTGCGCTGGAATTTAACACTCAAGAAAGTAGTCCCCAAGTTCCTTGAAATATCAGAGGATTTTAATGACATTCCAATGTTGTTTGTGATTTAGTTACACAGTTATGATGTTGAACTGTTGTATAAAAGCAATATGGCACTATTAGTCATGTGATGGTGCTCTATATCAGTGGCTGTGATTGTGTTCAACCTTATCACAGACATGCTGATATAGGGCACCATCCCACTCCTACTCGAGCCATATTGCTTTTATACAACAGTTCAACATATTTAACGCTCAAGAAAGTAGTCCCCAATTGCTTTAAGAAAAACTTCATTTTCATTTTTTTTTGGTTAAATCCTTGTCTCTAGCCCCCTCCGTCCTCTCCATCTGTTTTCACCCTTTCTCAGCTTCTCGCTTAATGATGGAGCCATTGATGGGCCGATGGCAGGTCAGGCTGTATTCTGCATAGCAGGTGCCTGTGACTAAAAACATTCATATGTGTCCCGTCGAGCCTCTCTCAGTCGCAATAAAGTTGTGGCAGACATATGATGCATTCCTTCAGAATTTCAAAAAAACATTTTTGCACAGCTTTGCCACAAAGGCTTTAGTCAGTACGTGCCAAACTGCCAGCCTGCAGTTCAAGGAATGTACAGAAACAATAAACCTCTCATATTGTATAGGCAATTAACAGGCGGTGCACAAACCTTGGAAATATGTTTCTATTTTTCATTTATTCTCATAACTCAAAGGCTGAATTGTTATTTTGGCAGTGGACCTTGACCAAAAGCTGTACTATATAAATGCTCAGGGATAGAAATTCATAAGTGAGGTTTAGTTTTTATGTGTCTTCATATTAGAATGAGAGAAAACTGTGCGCTAGCTCTGAGATGTCTCCTCATAAAGCAATAAAAAAACTACATGTCTGATATAGAATGGAAAATATATCACAAGAAGTTGAGGCTAAGTTCATATAGTGATGCGTTAAATGAACAGTAATTCATAGCAAAGACTCTTTATTATCCAAAGTCTATAATTTTTTTTGTCCTCAGAGTCCCCAAATATCCGCCACATGCCATGACCACGGAGGACTTATTAGAAGTCCTTGACGCTGAGTTATTCAATCTGTGATGGATTGAGAGTGTCTACAAAGCAATAGTCAAATCAGATGTCAAACTTTAGGAGATTATAGAGGATATCTGGCATAATTTAACCTGTAGGTGTTAATTGGTGATCTAATCTATTGTCACTTTTGATTCTATGTCTGCACTTCCCAGCATTTTTTTTATAAAACACCTTAAGACGTTATTTTTACAGTCCACCTGTTGTTTTATATTTATGTGGTGTTCTTGATATGCTTTAAGACAAACCATGTGCAAATTGTTGTTGTTTTTGCTCCATAAAACTGAAGTTGACCAAAGTGTAATGAATACAAACCAATCACATAAACTCATTTGGATCAACACTTCAAGCCACAGATATGAAAGAATGATTTATAGATAGATTTAGCATAGATTCATTCTGCTCTGTGTTGGCTTTCAGAGAAGGTCTAACTTGCATATTCATGTGTTCATTTTTGGCTATTTTAAGGCAGAAAATCATACTAAAGAACACTTAAAGTAGATTTTGATATTCAAAGACTAGGGTTAGAATTATCGACCAAGTTTTTGCGTGACATTATAGAAATGTATGCAAAAGTGGAGTTATGTTGAGTAAAAAGTACCTCAAGGCTTTATTCGAAGGTTTTGTTCTTTTAGGATTTTTAGTTTGAAATAACGTACTCACATCGATACAAGTCCGTTCATTTTCTTCATTCATGATTTTGAAGAGATATATTTTGACAATCTTTTGTCTTTGACATAGAGTTGTAATATTTGTGACCCTTTGATTTAAACTATTTAAATGATCGGGGAAAAACTTAGTAGTGTAACTTTGTTTTAATGAATGTGTGTTTGTTGTGATATTTCAGTAAGGTGGAAGACAAGAAGGCCAGGAGAAGTGGTGAAAGCAAGAACATCTTGGCACGTGGCAAAAAGTCACCGCCATCAGCAATCAAAAAAAGAGCTAATTTCTCCGAAACATCTCTGCCCGCCTGCCGGTCCTCTCAAATAATGTATGCCACCATATTCCTACTGTACAAAAATAGCTTTTTCATTGTATGCATGGCATTTCCTCTGAGGTATAAACCTAACTGTAGCCTAAACCCTCTCGCAGGAACATTCGTAATTGAATCACCCTTTAATTCTTCTGCCAAACACATAGAACTTATCCAATCGCTTGACTTTTGGAGCAAATTATTTCATCTGTGGAAGAGTTTTCTCTTTATAACCCTTAATAAGACATGGATGAAACGGCCGTTCAGATTGGTGAGTATGCGACACGGTGCTCTGGTGCTACTGGGAGTTGTGGTCTGGAATGACTGTTTAAGTTTGGCCTGATAACTCTTTCTCCTCTCTGTCTCCTCTCTATCTGTTTGGCGAAAGAGAGTGGAGACTCCAGCTGTCCCTATAACACCGGCTGCCAGAGTACACAATCCAGATGTAAAGAGCTCCTGGTGGCTCTATATCCCAAATCTCTTCATCTAATAGAATTTTTTGAACACAGTCGCACAATGCTTTGTTGTACACCAAACAAATATAGAAATTGTGTTGTATCTGAAGCCGACATGCTTGCTGTGGTTCTTGTTGCAGTAGGGTTAAGGCTTATAATGGCATAAAGTAGAAAGATGAGAGTTTACTGGTGTCCAACAATACGGAAAACGTATCTGAGTTCCCGCCGCCTCTTTTCTGCATGTGCCGAGTTTCACGACTCGTTTCACCAAACATTCATTTCAGTAGCTTGACTTGCTTAACCGGCCTTCTGCATTTGTGCGTGCGTGTAAGAACTCACTGTAGAAGATTTGAGAATGGCCCGATGACCGATCCAGTCTTCATGGTCTCTTTTACTGTTGTCTCTATCTCCATGCTGTTTTATTTGAAGCTTAAGATGGCACTTCAAATACACCTTTGAGTTTGACAGCCTTTCTGTCCACGGCTTTCAACATTAAGGCCTTTTTAAAGACCAATAATTCATTCGGCAGTGGACTCTGAGAGACTTTACCAGAGCTTTGAGAAAAGAGTCTGTGTGGTTTGGCATGCACCTGCTCAGACTCTCTTTATTAGTTGACGTATTAAACCCTGTTTTTTAATAAAAAGCGTATTTTTCTGTAACATCCAATTTATTAAAAGTTTTTCATTTCACCCTGAGAAAATTCTGTTAGAGACTGCTTAACCTGCAAGCCAGATTACGGCTGAAGAATCTGACGGGTTCATATATTTTTGTGTGCAGAGTAAGAGCTCAGGAGGAGCTGATGATTTCATTGTGAGTTCATCAGAGGGTGAGGAGGATGAAGAACAGCCAGAGAGACGTGCCGCAGCCACCACCGACCTGCCTACCGAATACTGGCAAATCCAGAAACTAGTCAAATATCTAAAGGTAAGAAAACACACATTTTCTCATATAAATTATGTTCACAGCAATCTGTGTCAATACTCGAAGGGGGATCTCGGAGTCTACACCAGATGTGACATGTCAAATCTAAAACGCTCCCATTATAATCAATTAAGCTGTCTACACTGGAAACATCTGTTGTGGTGCATCGCAGCATAGCAGACAACCTGTTCCGATTTTTGAAGGGTTGCAGATATACTCCAGACACGATATTTTCCCCGTTTTTATGAAATGATGAAATTATTTATGTATAAATGTTTTTTAATCAAAGCATGGAAGTTTTTGTAATAATTTTGAAAGGCAAATTCAATGTAATATTGTTAGATTTCTTTTTCTTTTGAAGAGAAAAGAAAGTCATACAGGTTTAAGAGGGAGAGTAAATGATGACAAATTTAAAACTTTGGTGTGAACCATCACTTGAAAGCAACAGTTTGTTCAAACATGAGAATTCTGTTGTCATTTACTTATCCTCTTGTTATTCTGGATAACATTCTGCTAAACACAAAAGAAGATATTTTGAGGAATGTTAGTAACCCTAACAACATCGGTATCCATTGTCATGGGTTTTGTGCCTGTACATTAGAAGTCAATTGGTCAATTTATACCCAAATCAATTGGTATGGCGTTTGTTCAGTTACCAACATTCTATGAAATATCTTATTTTGTGTTAATCATTTACTCATGTTGTCATTTCAAACCTTTATGACTTTCTTAGTTGTACACACATAATGTTTTTTGAAGAAAGTAGTAACCAAAAACCGTTTGTCCCCATTGTCCCTATTGTATAGACTCAAAACCTACACAAAAGTCAATTGAAACCAAAATTTCTTCTTTTGTGTTCTGCCTAAAACAGAAAGTCATACAGGCTTGAAATGAAAATAGGACAAGTTAATAATGACAGACTTTTAATTTTGGGGTGATCTCTCCCCTTATTTAGTGTAAAAGTTGATTTCCCTTTTAAAGATGCATGTCGCACAGAACATAATTTTATGTCCCTGGTAAATTAGGTATTATCATATAAGCAATACTGACTATAAATGCATTGGTGTTGTTTTAAACACAATAATACACATAACATATTTTCTCCAGTATAGTAATAAATCACTTTAAGAAAACAGAGAAGCAAAGTTCAGCCACAGGTAGATATTTATAGACCAGTATATCTAAGGGGAAAAAATGGGATTTCCCATAAGGAGGTGCTCATCCTCAGATCGAAAGATAAAGGAAGCTTGATATAAAGAACTGGTTTAATTCCCGATGAATTTTTTTTGTCTTCGCGTCTTTTTTGAAATTGTTTGTTTTTTTGTTGATTTGTAGGAGGTGTTTAGGTATGTGTTAGTTATAGCACAGTTTTTGCCTCTCAGACAGGATGCGTTTGTAACCTACCCTTCCTAGGGTTCTATCATTCTGGAAACCACTGATTTTATTTATGAGGGTTTGTCCAGTAGCGCAGTTATAATGTCATTACCATCAGAAGCTGAAACATAGTCTGTGCCAAAATAAATATCTGTTTTATTTTTGGAGCAAAGCATATGTTTTTTTCCATCTCCTTTCTCCTTCTTCCACCCTTTTCAGAGGTATAGACATGCTTTTATATATTTGGGAGATTACACTTCTATAGGGTGATGCATGAATGATCTGACTTGTTTTTTATGGTTGATAAGCAATCGGATATGTTTCCAGTATACATTACCTAGCCTGTGTATTTACATGTTTTAACTGAAGACTGTTGGTGGTGTTTTACACCAAAAGGAAAAAAGAGCGCTACAGTTTGAATTTACAAACTTATTTTATTTATGTTTCTGACCAATATATATTTGTTTATATAGAGCGAGTGTGAGTGTCTGCGTGCATGTGATATTTTTGGTTTTGTTTACTGTCCTTTTTTAATGTTCTTAATTTACTATTTACCAGCTGATAAGCCTAAAAGTGTAACTTATTGCTCCATTCTTTTTAATTACATAAATGCTGTTTTATGAGCCTGCAAGGTTGGAATGTCCAGTGGAAAGGAAAAAAACAGTGATACAAGAAGAGGTTCTAAAAGAACATCATTGGTTTGTTATCCCTCTGCATAAACAACATTTAAATAGTGTAGCTAAGTATACAATGTTTTTTATTTATTTTATAGTTTAACGACAAAATTAAATTTTCGAGGTAATGCAATAGTTACTTTCCCTGCGGAGTAGAAACTTTTAAATTGATGTAGCTCAGTTACTAAGTTAGTTTTAAGAAACATTACCAATACTGGTTGTGACAAACCCAAATAATCACCATTGTTACATATTACCAGTGGCCAATTATCTTAATGTAGTGAAATCTTTCAATTCTGGCGCTTTTGCTTTTCTGCAATGTCTCAGTGATGTTAACAGGTCTGTTACAACATTGGTCACAAACATGATTCATGCACGATCTATTCTGTAGCGTTTTATTAATGTACTGCCATTTATTCTTTGGCTACACATTCTTTCTCCCTCTTTGTCTTTTAACCTTCACTTCCTCTGCTAAAGAAACTCTAAAGCCTTTTAAAAGTCATCTTTGTCCGTCCTAACTCTTTTGGACCTTGAGAGTTCTTTTAAGGACTAACATGCTTAATGAATTACTTTTTTCTTCACCAAGATCTTTCCTTGAAACATAAGAGGAAAATGGGAAATTTTCCTAGAATTTCTTCACTAGGAACAACACTTGGACTAAGATTTTTCATGAATACTGGCCCAGATGAGCGGTCAAGTTTTATTACACATTCACACATTCACAAACACAGTTTTCAACATCTCAGTGTATATGAAGAAAGCACAGGCTGTTTGTCTCGCTGGCTTCTGGCTCATTAACTTGAATCGAAGGAATGTGGCAGCCAAAGAATGTTGCACAGAAAAACTCTCTCCCAAATACCCCATTCTCACCAACGTGATTAGCTATTTTTTATTACTGACCCAAGTTCAATTAAAAGGTAACAGAACGTCAGTGTCTGTTCAGGAAGTGTAGCCTTACTCTGGTTTTCTCTACAATATTAACAGATATGAGCACAATTTATTCTCACAATGCATTATAACTTTCAAAATTTTAATGCAAAAGCTAAACATTTCCACCTGCAAGTAACTGTAAGAAGGTCCTGTCTGAATGGAACAGTTTTTATTGCTCTCTGTAATGGCCAGTTTAAGGTTTTGCTCTCTTTACTGCAGAGAGTGAGTACAAAAATTAGTGTGAGATTAAGCTGTTGTCCAGTGTGTTGATGTTGCGTTGCACATGTTGTTTCGAGTAAAATCACAATTGAGACAATATCTTACACATGTGTGCAAAATGAACTGGAAATTGTTGAATCTATAAATCAAGGAAATAAAATTGTACATTTGATTCTGTGTGATTCTTTTCACCCAAAAACAAAAATTCTGTCAACATTTATTCACCATTCTGTCATTTAAAACCTGTATGATTTATATTTTTTTTGTGTTTTGAGGGAAAAGTTATTTTGAAGAATGCTGGTAACTGGCACCCATTCACTTGCAATGGTTGGGTGTCCATACAAATTAGTGTATTGGTGCAAATAACTCACATTTCACAATGTATTTTCTTTTGCATTCTGAGGTAGAGAAACGGTCCTATAAGTTTTTTATGATAGAAGAGTGAGTAAATGAAGCAGGATTTTCATTTTTGAGTGAACTATCGCTTTAACTCTCATGTCAAACAACTTTTTGCCTTCTTCAACCTATCCCTATGTTCAACTTTTTGCTTTTCTTCTGTAATGGGTTTAATGTGTCTTTGTTATTTGTTAATTTTTGAGCCCTATCTCCATTGGGCAGGATTTATATAGTCTGCCATCTTCCTCACTGCGTCGTATGAATATTTAACTTTTTTATGGTAACACGCAGCTTGAGCTGTCACAAAGACTTGGTTTCCTTTGGTTTGTCTGGGTCGCAGACTGATCTACTATCTGCCAGATCATGTAGGTATTATGTGACTTGTTAAATAGTTTTTAAGCTACTGAACATTTGATTTATAGAATGGAAATGTCTTCCAAAAGGTAAATAAAAAAAATCCCTTTTTAATGAATTTAAACTGAAACTATGAAATGCAACAAACGGGATACAGGGGTGTTCTGCTATATCTCTAACTTCTTAAAGGAACAGTTCAGCCAAAAATGAAAATGTTGCGATTGAGTCATACAGTATGTTGTTTAAGTAGTGTTCAATGTTCTTTCTCCTCTAAAACACAAAATGACATGTTAGGCAGGCCGAGTATCCTAGCTTTTGTTGGACTTTCCAAGGGTCCTTCGTGTTCAAAAATTGGAGAGAGACAATCTCTAATAATAACTGAGGTTTATTAATCAGATATAAAAATAAATATAAATACAGCTCTGGGTTGTCAGTCCACGACTTCCACACTGACCAACAACTCAGTAACAAAATCACACAGTATTTATAGTATGTATCGTCGGTCTATCTTCTAGGCCGGAAGGGATCATCCCCTGCTTCCATAAAAGGCAGATCTGGTTCATTTTTCGCTTTCGATATCTCGTGCGTCAGATGACTTCAGTTTCTGTAGAAAAACATATCAAAGAGACAAAGAACACAGCACAGAAGAACACTACCTCCTTTTCTACTTTTAATTAGGATACAACAGTAACTCTTAGTTTTTCTGGTATTTGGGAGTGTGTTTTACTTCTCAGGCCCAACAACCTCCGCATGAGAGGCCTTGTACTGGCGGATGGGAGTAAGGTCAGATGACTCTTCTCCTGCAGCGGTTCTGTTCTTATCACTTCTCCCTTTCTTGCACACAAACTTTTCCTGTCTTGCAAGCATATTGTTATCAAAAGCACATTCCAAAGCAATCCTTCTCATGTATTTATGGTTACTTATTTTCAACATACTTTAGTAGAACTTGTAAAAGAATATGATTATTTGAACGATTAATAAAACTTCAATCTATAAACATAAGAGTATAATATTATATATAGAAAAGAGGATTAATTAAACATTAATGAAACATAAAATCATAAGGATGATTAATACAAACGTTGATTAATAAAACATAAATCATAAAAGCTGATTAATACAACATAAGATTGTATCATTTTCCACAATTCCCTCTCTTGACCTCGTAAGAGGTCACACATAATCTTGTTCATCCTCATCATCGTGTACCATGTGGTCTGCAGCCAACAAGGGCATGTTATACGGATGTGGTGGGCCAAGGTCTTTCTTTCCTATTGCTGCAACAATCAATCGGTTGCACAGTGACCTGATACATGGTATACAACAACATCCACATGTTATCAAAATGGCTAGAAATACTGCGATTGATACAATTATAAACATCACCAATGCTTTCCATTTACCTAATGTTTTTTCCAGCCAATCACCAATGTGATTATCTATACCTGAATGTTCCTTCATTTCGACAGATAATGTTCTCAGTTCTTCTAAAGCTCTGGTCACAGAGCCATCCAGGGCTGTGTAATTTGGAATGAAAGTGCAACATAAATCACCAAACATATGACATACTCCTCCTTTCTCCGCTAACAGCATATCTAATGCCATTCTATTCTGCACTGCCATGAGAGATGTTGGGGCTAACTGTTCTGATAAACCCTCTACAGCATCTCTTGTCATATTTGTCAATCTCATGACATTGTAATGAACATAGTTAATTCTATCAACATTTTTGTTTGGGGTGACCGGGAATAGTGCTGCTATAATAGGAATATTTTCAAAGCCTGTTGCTATTTGATCTGCTAATTTAAATTCATCTGGAACTCCTCTAGGTATTCCAATAGCATCTATATATGTGGGAATAAATGAAAGCCAATCACTTCTATGCTAAAGCATTAATACCACTCATATATTGATTATTACATCTACAATGAATATATCGTTATAATCATATTTGTGTTAGCAAACACTTCTCTTAGAATCTCTGTAACTCTGTCAAAATTTAGTCCATCTAATCCACACCCCAGCCGGGGTGCTGAGACACTCTCTATACTATGTTGCACACACCAGTCTCTCATGCAATGTCAAACTACTGGTGAAATCTCTATATGTGGGCTTGTCTTTACACAACTTCTTTGTGATTAAGTGAAAAAACGGTTCTACCGTCCTTTTCATGTGTAACAGCACACTCTCCTTATCCCGTGTTCTGTTGTTTCACTTTGTTTACACCGTACCTGTCTTTGAATATTGTTGCAATACCTCCTCCGTATGCACAGTCTTCACTTACACAGTTTGCCAATGGTTCTCCCTGTGGGCTTGAAAAAGATCACCTGTTTGAAACAAAATTTTAAATTTTCCACTTTCTTGTTTGTCCTTACTCTCTGTACTCTCCCTCTCTTGGACCTGAGACTTCAGGTCCACAGCCGTTTGTTCCAGAGACCTGCTGAGTGAATCACAAGCAACACACAAAAAAAAAAATGATACCAGGTATCCCTTGTGCCTTACAGGCGGACACAGTGTGATGTTCTGGCGACGACGCACAGTGGTTTAGACCACCTGTGTTCTGGATCTGTTTCTGGTGTGACCTGCTGAGAGAAGTGTTGGATCAAAGCAGTTAGTTTTTCAAAATAAGCACTATGCGACAAAGGCTCAATGATATCCTCTCTCAATGGGTTGACTGAACCCGGAAATGAGCGACCTGTAAACAATTCATAAGGTTTAAAACCAGAAATCTTTTTAACAGAAGAACGAACAGACATTAATGATATAGGGGGAACAGATAACCAGGTTAATTTGGTCTGTGCACAGATTTTAGCCAATTTTAGTTTCAGTGTAAGGTTCATTCTTCAACTTTTCTTTGAGTCATGGAATTCTCTTCTAGAGTAACCTTGGCATTTTATAATTGCCACTTCCGCGGGTATCATCAGAGCCTTTATGGTCTCTGGCTTCACATGCATGTGTAATTGGTCGACCTGAGGTGGTAACAAAACCACACCTCTGCCAAACTGATAGTTCAACATGTACAGCTGTAACGACATAAGTAGAATCACAAAAAATGTTGACTCTATTAGTTCCTGCAAATTTCAAAGCTTCAGTTACTGCTATCATTTCTGTTCTCTGTGCTGACTGTTTGCCTGTCAATTTCTCTGCGACCCTGGTGATAAATCCCTCATCTGTCTGTTACGCGAAGCCAGTTCCTGGCTGCCGTTGTTCAATGCTGTCCAGGAGCACGCTGACATACATCAAAATCCTCCTAGTCCCTGCCTGCTTCTGGAATAGCACCCCGTGTGCACTGCTCCCTGTTTCAGAAACATCTAGGAAAAAACTCAGAGAATAGTCAGCACAATATAAATGATCAGCATGTGACAGTTGCGTTTTCAATGAAATAAAAGTCTGTTCTGCTTCTGGGGTCCATGTCAACTCAGCTTTCAGATTTTTCATTCCCTGCTCTTTCACTAACTGCCTCAACGGTGTGGTTAAGGAAACATACATCGGGATGTAGTTTCTGCTAAAACCTGTCAGACCGAGGAAAGAAAGCATGTCCTTCACATTTATTGGTTTGGGATGTGTCAAAAGGCTGTCACGTTGGTGATGGGAGAGCGTAGAACCCTGAGCTGTTATCAATCTACCCATGAAAGAAACAGAAGGTCTACTAATTTGCAATTTCTCCTTGCTGACTTCGAAACCCGAGGCATGTAACTGCTTCAGTACCAATTCAGTGGCTTTTAAGCATTCTTCATTTGTGGTAGCAGCAAGGAGAAGATCATCAACATACATTATCAGCACACAGTTCTCTGGAAGTTCACAATTATGTAGTTGTTCTTTCAACACCTGATTAAATATTCCAGGTGACAAGACAAACCCTTGGGGTAGTCTGTTATATGAGTATTGGCGACCTCTGTAGGTGAAAGCCAGACATGCTTTACAGTGCTCAGACAGTGGTATACAAAAGAAAGCATTTGCCAGATCTATACATGTAAACCATTGGTCAGCCGGAGTCAAAGTAGACAGAGCGGTGTATGGATTGGGCACAGCCAGTGTGGGTGTTGACCCATGTCTTCTGTGTGTGCTCTTACCCAATAGGAACAGGTGGAAGGAGAATACATCACCATGGTATTGTCAGTGGGCTCCCAGTCTGCGACAGCTCTTAATTTCTTTGTCATACCTCCTAACTCTCTAGCTTCATGGCCTGGATGCAGTGCCATGGAAATGTGTGGTGCGGCTGTGTCTGTCATTTCGTACCATTGAAGTTGATCAGTAAAAGTAATAATTGCTACTACTCCCTCCTTACCTACATAAAGTCACTCACTTGTGATACGCCATCTATCTCCCTCTATGGTGTTAAAAAGTTCATGATTGTCATTTCTTTCATAAAATAGTGTACAGTGCAAGGGGTCAATTGGTGGTAAGAAAACATCTATGTCTATGATCCATGGCCTATGGTTGTTGTAAAGTGACACTACACTTGTTGGGGATCGTGAAATATCTAATTCTACCCAGTAAATATCAGCAGCTTCTTTTAATGGGCCTCCTAAAAGGACATTTTGTGTACACCACATATCAGTGGCTAAAGAACAATTAACCTGTGTACCGCCTGGAAAACATACAATTACTCCCTCTGGTGAACATAAAATACTTGCTCTAATTTTATAAGGAGATCCATCCCCAATAAAGGTATGGGAGCACTGGAGGAGTACAAGAATGAGTGTGGTATGCTCTGATTAGCAATCTTTGCTGTTAACATTTTTGTCATTGGCCATTTTTCTAACCCATCAGAGAAACCTATTACTTCCACTTTTTTTCGTCACAGTGCCCTTTGTGACAGTGGAGTATGTTGCTCCAGTATCTACCAGAGCTTGTAGTGGTCTGTTGTTAACCACTATTTCCATAAGGGGTTCAGCTATTCCCCTCATGGTGGTTCTCTGTGGGCCCCATCAACAATACTCCGCGTCCGCCCCCGGGCCCCATGTTGGGTGCACAGGCGCCTGTTGGTTGGGTAGCGTCGAGAGTCGTTGCCCCTGGTGCTTTGGGGTGTGTGGTCCCCTGCCATGACCACCAGGTTCACCTCCATGAGGATCCCACCCCCCCGCAGGTGTTCCTGTAATTTGGCCTTCCCCTACTTGTGTGGGGCAATTACGTACCCAATGATCAGTAGCACCACACGCATAACAAGCACTCCTCACATAGCCCCCATCCCCTCGTCTCCTATTTCCATTTCCTCTATACCCACCCCATTGTCCCCTAAAAGGTCTACGCCATTGAGTGGGAAAAGGGGGAGTGGTATAAGCTTTGGGGTTTTCAAATCGCTGTTCAGATGACTGTTGAACCATTTGTTTTGTCTTTTTTGGACCACCTGACTTAGCCTGTTCAATCTGCAACTTTAACAATTGAGTCTTTGCTTTCTCTAACTCTTCTTCCTCTTTTTTCATTCTAGCGCGTGCTCTATCAATGTGGTGTTTTAAGTGTTTTTCCCAAACTTCATTAGATGACCCTGGTATGTCTGGGTTATTCTCCATTGCCTGTTTCACGCCGTTAGGAGCCCCTGACATTACTGCTGCTCTGAAAATGTCTCTAGTTATCGGGTTGTTTAAACTGTTTTCTTCAACCATCTGTTCCCATTCTGCTGCACACCTGAAATAATACCCTGATCCAGTTTCACCTGGTTTTATTTCAAATGTGATGCCCTGAAATGCTGTTTGGGGTATAGGAAATTGCTTTCTTAGTGCAACACTGACTGCAGTACTTACAGTTGTAAATTTACTTTCATTAGGGACTCCTGTCATTTGAGCATCTGCCTCAAAAGCAGTCATTTGAGATACTGTGAAAATCTGGCCCAACAGGCACCTTAGATCACCCACCGCCAAAGTGGTTCCATGACACAAACCCATTAACTTAGTTAACCATCTACCGCCCCCAGAGGTAATAGGGGGTAGTTTAGCCAATACGGCAGCCATATCACTATGGCTCCATGGCTGATATTTCTCCTGTCCACGGCCTGTCAGCACTAGTGGCATCTGGTTGGGTGGAGGAAGTTGTCTTGCACAGAGCTGATCCATTACTGTATTGTTATTCCCCATTGTCTTAAATCGGGATCTGTCTGTAATTGGGGCGGAACACATTGTTTCTTTATTAATCACATGCATTTTAGCCTCTCCTTCTCCACCAACCACACTCCGCTCACTACATACAGATTTAGATCGGGACGGCAATGGGAGGTTCCCCAGATCCCCCAGCCGGCCCCCTGTTGCCACCAGTCCTTCCTCCTCTTCCTGTAGCTGTTGTGTATGCCGCCTACACGCCCCCTGTTCGTCCCTCTCTTCATTCTCACGTTCTCTGAGACTACGGACTGGTTGAGGTCTGTCTAAGATTAAAGCCTTAAGTTCCTGTAACTGTTGTTTCAAGTTTTTTATTTCAATTTCTCCTTCGTTCACTCTCACCATGATTTGCTGCAAACTCGTTTCATATGGTGGAGGTTTTGTTAATAATTTCAGGTCAGGATATGTTTTAGGGGTCAGAGAACAGGTTGTTCGATCAGAGAAGGCACCCTGTGTTTTTCCTGACTCTTTTACCATTTCTTTTTCTGACTTTACTGCCTTTACAAGACCTCCTAAACTTTTATGTTTACCCTGACTGATGGCTGTTGCATTAATTGAAATCCGCATCCACAGCCGGAGATCTGCCCTATATTCTTCTTCTTGGTTTGAATGTTTACCCCTGTTAATCCATTTCACATTGCCTTTTTCCTCTACATGCCTCTTTAACCTCACATGAGCACTCTTTTCCATGCCCCTTATCTTCTCTGCCAGTGGCACTGTTATCTTTTCAGGTACATCCCAGCCATTCAGAATACACATCTGACTCCATTTCTTTTCAAACTCTTTCATTTCTTTCTTCTGACATTTGGGCTCTACCTGAGCTAATAACATATCTACTACATTATTCCACTGTTCTACAATTGATACACATCCATAGTCTTCACATTCCTTCTCATAGTCTGCCATATTTTACAATTTATATACACAAAACACCATATAAAAACCCAAATCAGAATAAATGTTTCACAGCATAAAAACACAATAACACATCAAAGAAATCACAGCAAATATATACAGCTTTATGGATCTCAGACGAAGGGACTCTAACCCAACAGAATTTATGGTTCTCCGACCAAGGGACTCTAACCCAATATTTATCTGATCAATGAACCTCCAAATAAATTTAGTTATACTCACACGAGATGTTCATCAAATTCAACACATTAATTTAAATTGTCCAATAGCAGAATTCGATTAAACAGGTTTCTGCTTACCTTATTTTATGGCCGGCCACTGTGTTGAATCTGACTCCGTCTCGTGTCCAATCCGGTCCTCTGCCGTCTTTAACAATAATGCCTTTTCTCCAATCACGTCGGGGTCACCAAATTGTTGGACTTTCCAAGGGTCCTTCGTGTTCAAAAATTGGAGAGAGACAATCTCTAATAATAACTGAGGTTTATTAATCAGATATAAAAATAAATATAAATACAGCTCTGGGTTGTCAGTCCACGACTTCCACACTGACCAACAACTCAGTAACAAAATCACACAGTATTTATAGTATGTATCGTCGGTCTATCTTCTAGGCCGGAAGGGATCATCCCCTGCTTCCATAAAAGGCAGATCTGGTTCATTTTTCGCTTTCGATATCTCGTGCGTCAGATGACTTCAGTTTCTGTAGAAAAACATATCAAAGAGACAAAGAACACAGCACAGAAGAACACTACCTCCTTTTCTACTTTTAATTAGGATACAACAGTAACTCTTAGTTTTTCTGGTATTTGGGAGTGTGTTTTACTTCTCAGGCCCAACAACCTCCGCATGAGAGGCCTTGTACTGGCGGATGGGAGTAAGGTCAGATGACTCTTCTCCTGCAGCGGTTCTGTTCTTATCACTTCTCCCTTTCTTGCACACAAACTTTTCCTGTCTTGCAAGCATATTGTTATCAAAAGCACATTCCAAAGCAATCCTTCTCATGTATTTATGGTTACTTATTTTCAACATACTTTAGTAGAACTTGTAAAAGAATATGATTATTTGAACGATTAATAAAACTTCAATCTATAAACATAAGAGTATAATATTATATATAGAAAAGAGGATTAATTAAACATTAATGAAACATAAAATCATAAGGATGATTAATACAAACATTGATTAATAAAACATAAATCATAAAAGCTGATTAATACAACATAAGATTGTATCATTTTCCACACTTTTCACTGAATTGAAATGTACATTTGATGCCATATATAGGAGAATATATAGACGAACAATTTTTGTTTTTTAAAGTATCATTTAGTCAAACGTTCCTTTTTGCCACAAAACTTTTTGTGAAACAGAATTATGGAACCGGTTAGACGAAAAATTTTCTTCTATGACATCATGAAGCTACTTTATTTTTAGAAGTGGACTGCTCAAACATTTATTATTATGGATTGTAAAGGGTTCAAATAAAGCAATTGATAATTTTTTGGGGTGAAGCTGTCAGATATTGTCTAAAGACACGAGAAGCACTATCATTCTTGTCGTCCAGATGGAGAAAAAAACTTAAAACATGTTATATTAAACAAGGTTATTCATAAGGTTATTCCTGCTATGGGTGTGTTTTTTCCACATTCCTCCAGTTCTGTACATCTGATAGGTTTGATGGCCCAAACTCTGTCATTTATCTCAGTAAAGTGATATCAAGTGAAATAAATGATAAACCTGTCAGTCATTCTTGTTCACAGCTTATCTGTGTGCATGAAGTGAGATCTCTCTTTAACATCTGTGGCTTCACACCACAGACTGACAGTAAAGGCGCTTCAGAAAGACTAACCTTATAAAAAGACCTTCAGATGTTTTTGGAGTTGTAAAGAATGCCTACAGCACATTGAGACCAAAGCTGCAAAAAAATGAAAGCATATGATCATCAGATTTTTCTCCCTGGTATCAGTACTAAACATAGCTTTGTGTTTTTACTTGGGTTAGCGTTAACCTGTCAAACACTTTGTAGATAGAGGGGTGATAAAGCAGAAAGAACAGTGGATTTAGAGATAGTACTGATTCATATTAAGTCTGGCCATTTAATATGGACAACACATGTCACTCTCTCTCTTCCTTTCTTCTTTTATTTAAAGTTTAACTTATTATGAATTCCCTTTCAATTCTTTGTTTTTATTTCTTTCTTTAAATGTCAACGTGTTCTGTCAGTATACACTCAAAAAAAATGACAGTGTTCCAACGTGAAACAATTTACACAAAAAATTGTATATTTAAAAGCTTTGAAATCAACTAAATATTTGAGAGTTATGGAGAAAAATGAGAGAGATTAGAGAGAGAAAAAATTGAGATTTCATGTTGGATTTTTATTCAATTTATTCAATTCAGTTTTCTACTGAAAGAAATTATGTTTTAAAAATATTTTAATTTAATATTAGTGTTCATTTTTGTGATATTTACTTAGCGACATGAATCATTTTTTACAGTGTACACTAAAAAGGGGGTTAATGTTATGATTTCCCCCTGATTTCATTGAAAATAAAAATAGAAGAATTTCTCTTGAAATTTTTACAAATTGAAACAAAAATATTTTAAATAAATGTAATTTAACTGTGTGGAACCGGTGACCTTGATTAAGTTATGTCAGTCAAACGAAATCTTTTATTCAGTGCATGAATAGATTTATTATTTCACGTTGTAATGAAAAGTATTGTTCCAATGCTCTGTCAAATCCACTTTTTCACTCAGACATCCTCCCAAACATTCAGGTCTTCGTTGTATATGTGTTTTGTGTTATACGTTCATGTAGGTCCGTTTACTTTTTTGGTGCAGTATGTGTCTACTTCTACTGGACGTGGGTGTCTAACACTCAATAGATCTTATCTCCTGCTCGTTTTGGGTAAAAGAAAACATGTTTGTTCACTTTCCAGGAGATCAGACTTCAGTGTCACATTTCAAAGACCTGGTCCATGAGCAGTATTACAGCGGCTTACGCAAAGCTTCCTTTTGTTTGCATTCACAAGAACTTTTCATAAAAAAACAGGGAAGAAAAACGAGGCGTCACATTCAAAACACACACGTGGAAGTAGAGTTTCGGGTGTTTTCTCAGGGGACGAAGCTGAACTTAGATCTGCGGTTTGATCCAAACAAACAATCATTGCTAAAACAATAAAACCATAATTTGTTGATTAGAAGATGATTAATAGTGCTGTGTTTTCCCTGGATCCTCTGTATCCATCTCCCCTCCTCTCATTTCTTTCCGGGGATAGTATACAAGTGATATCAAAACCACAGCAGTTCTTAGATATGTCCGTTAAAGAGTCTGGCCCAACAAATGCCACATGTTTGGTTTGTTGTGTTCTGTACATAGGCGGTTTAAAAGGCACCAATCTTAAATCCTCAGCGTGTATATAGCAACTGTCAAAACAGAGTTTTTTCTAAGGCCAAAGCGTTATCATATCCAACGTTTCAGAGCTTATTTTCTTTTAATTGCTAACTTAGGTCATTGTCTATGGTTTCAACCCACAGCACAGCAGCAGTCTTTATCAAAGGATCTTTCCCCACCCCTGTTTATAGTCACAATACCAAATAGATATCCACAACATGTGGTCGACCAAATTTGTCTGGAAGAGGGGGAAATCAGTTTGGGGGGTGGCCGAAAGGTATTTTTTATAACGAGGAATCCAGGTTTTTAGTATATATGTGTCATTATATAATGGTGGGAATGTAGAATGTAAACTACTATTTAATTTTCTTTAACAAATATAACCAGTTATTCATTTTTAATATAAATCTGTAATTTGGAAGGACACATAGTACAAATTAGATCTACAATCCAGTGGCATACCATTAATGCAACATCACATTTGACCTCTCAGTTTGTTTCTATTAAAAGAGCAGATTTAATATATGAATTTGTCTATTTGAAGCAAGAAAGCCCGGGATGAAATAATTGCTATGTCAGTGAATGCAGTGTTGTTTGGCAAGGCACAGTGAGTTTTACAGTAGGTGTTCACATCGAGAATCATTCCGCATGTTTGTGTTGGCAGAGAGCTATAGAATTGCTATACAGACCGAGGGCATGATTAAAGATTTGGTGAAGAACCTCAGCAGTGACAACCAGGAGCTCCAAATGCACTGCGCCAGTGCTATCTTTAAGGTACTTTGGTGCCTGTGCAGACAACTTTTACTGTGTGGGAGTAATACTTATGTCTTTATTGTTGCACATGTCTATAAGCATGTTTTAACTTAATTTCTGTGTTTGTGTGTTAGTGTGAAGAGGATAAACAGACACGTGATCTGGTGTGACAGTACAACGGGCTTCAGCCTCTGGTTGCGCTGCTCAGAGAAGCTGAAAACACGGATGCCAAAAAAGCCCTCTTGTTGAACCAAAGTGTTTTTTCCTGACATGATGACTAATGCGCTGGAAGGTATTTATTGTTATCTTTTCATATTGGACATATAAATTGAAATTTCCATCCCATGTGAATGCATTTTTGTTTGAGAAATTTCAATATGTGACTATCTTGACTGCTAGACCTCAGTGTGCAATGTTACCCTAGAAGAATTCAGGTGAATTTGACATTTGATGAGTGGCTCGAGGTTTTGTCATATTGTTACCAAAAAGGGGTCTGGTAGGAGAAGGACAGAGGATGTGCAATCATAGCAGCCTTCAGTTAAATGAGGCACCTGACGTCTTTAACGCTCACATTTTCCACCGCTCTGAGCTGTCAAGTGCCGTCCATCTGAGCCTCGGCCGCAGAAGTGATTATTTGAACAAAGAGTGAACGTTTTGATAAACTCTGTGCACGATCTCTGATCTTTTATGGTGACTTTTTGCTGTCGGAATGTGAATTGTTCTTTCACGCGAGTTGCTAACAAAGGATGAAGTCAAGTGTTGATTTTATAGGTGTCTTTGATGTATTAAGTCGAGGCCATTCTCCCATTAGAGCTGCAAGGAGAAGTGGAATGCGTCGGGCTTTAATAATCAGGGGCTTCAACTCCTTAAAACGTTTGTCATTTAAAGCTTGCTGGTTTCACTGGAGCTCAGGAAAGATGATGACCATCCTGGAGGCTTTCGTTTGTCATTTTTCTGGCGGTTGTGTCTTTTAAGGCAGCCATTTTCCTCTATAAATACCAAAAAAGTTCTGGAATTATCCTATGGCTCGCTGATTCTGTCTAACAGGTTCATGTCTTGAATGGTCCAGTAGCATAAGAACCATTCTCTCCCCACCTCATAAGTCAAAGCTGACAAAACCTCGTCCTGAGTTTACATCAGGATTAGTCTGCTGAAACTAGATGCAGGTGCCCCATGCCACATCCAATTCACTTCATATACCATTAGCCAAATAAGTGTCCTCTATAAGAAGTAATGCTCTGCGAAAACATTTAGTTGTTATGATTCGGATTGTCGTAATACCTCTCAAGAAGCTTCTTCAGTACTGAAGCAAAGGGAGAGATTAAACAGGCCAGTAAACACGAAACATTTCCTTTTTATTAATATTTTTGGCTGAATCAGGACCTTTGTTAAAACAGGCAGCAAAGAATATGGTTTTTGGCTTGTACAACTTTAATTTTCTGAACAACTACAATAAAGTATGTTTTTACAAAGACGATCTTTACATTATGATATTGAAATGCTGTAACATTTAAAAAGCAGATGAAGCAGAACGTAAGAGTTACTTTTACTGTGCTATTAAAGTATTTTCAATCAAAGATGTACAGTTAACTGTGCATAATGTCAAACGAGTGTAATGAACTATTCTTCACACAGTGCAGACACGTTTAAACATCATTGATGATTAGTAGTGGCCATGAAAAGAGACATCCTCTTCATACCAAAAAGGGTTTAAAATTTCCAAAAACTGCAACACAAATACAAGACAATGTATATTTTAATGGACTTTTTACATTTTATTAATCTTTTGTTAAATGGGAATTTGGTAAATGGGACATTGTTAAGCTTTAGACAGTCGTCTTGATTTGTTTTGATATTCATTACAGTGGCTGTTCATGTACTAGATATTGGCTACAATAAAACACACAATTATTTTACATTGTAATTATAAAATTACAAAATTATTTTTTAAATACGAACAATAAATAACTTACGGTTTTGTAGTACACCTTTGGTAATCTAAACTAACTAACTGAAAAACAGAAATTATAATTCTGTCATAACCATGCCTATTGTTCGTTCAAACCTGTATAACTTTTTTATACTGCGAGACACAAAAGACGATTTCTTGAAGAAATCGATTCACTTGCATTGGTTTTGTTTCCAAACAAGGAGAAAATATGGAAAGATGCCACTGCTGTTTGGTTACAAACTTTCTTCAAAATATCTTCTTTTGTGTTCTGCAGAAAAGAGAAAGTCAAACCAGTTTTAAATGACAAGCAAGTGAGTAAATGATGATAGAGTTTTTAGTTTTGTGTGAACTATCAGATTTGACTCCCATATAAACTTATTAATTTTATCCATCTGCAATTTGGGTTTAAAGTCTTGTAATATAATCAAGGCAATATAAACTTAAATGCTCCATGCAGTGTTTTCGGAACTTAATGCAGATTTATTACAAACTAAATGTGACAAACTAATTAAGCAAATGCCAATCTTGTTTATCAGTTATTTGCTCATGATTTACAGTCTGATTTGTCTTGTGTTTGCATGGATCACATGGGTGTTTGCTGAAAGGTCCGGGACGTCAGAAAATCGGTGTAATGTCTGCTGAATATTTAATGCACACTTAAACGTGAAAAGAGCAAGTGGTTTTATTGCCAGTTTTCTGAACGTATTAAACATTTAAGGTCAACCCCTGTATTTGGAATAAAACATCCAAGCATGCCTGTCCAATTAAATCTGCCAATGGAGGCAAACGCAAGGTCATGAGCATTTACCAGGGAATGTTTCCCCTGTCCATCTGGTCTCAGAGTAAGTGCAGCGTGCCATTTCAGAAACAATCACAGCCTGAGAGGCTTACAAAAATCATTTCGGAATGTTTTTTACAGTGGTCATAATTTAAAGGTGCTTTGCTTCCTTCATTTACTCTACTGAAAGCACACAAGCAGCTGAGACTGGCGATGCCAATAACAGACAGCATGTCTTTGTGCAGTTGCTGGGAGCTGGACGGGAGTCCAGTGTGGAGAGAGGTTCAGGGCTGGGTTGAGAAAGTGCTGATGACCGAAGAGGATGTGAGACCTCCGTCATTGTTCTGGGAGAAGCATGTGTTAACAATTTTGCTTAATAAAATAATTATGGTGGCAAGAAATATCAGAAAATTATGCTTGATGTTCATTGGAGTTTGTAGAGCAGGGTTTTGTCTTGGACAATAGCACCATTGGTGGATTAGGTTCCCCTTTACTGACACAAAACCAGAAATGTGTTCCTTGTATACCAGATGCTCATATAAGTATAAGTAGTACAATTAATTAAAGTAAAATATCCAGTAAATGTTCATAGTTAAATAATTAACTTTAATTTATATTAGGGGTGTAGTTCAAACTTGAGGCACTGGTCTTTTAAGATAAATCTAAATCAATTTTTCACTGAACAATGATCAGATTATCATTCTTATAATTGAATTCAAAGTAAAAGTTCACTCAAATCTAAAAATTGTTTCATTTACTTGTCATTTCAAACCTGTATTGCTTTCTTTCTTTCGAAACTGGCAACCCATTGACTTGCATTGTTTTTGTGTCCATAGAGTAGAAGTTAATGGGTGCCACTTCTGTTTGGTTTCCAACTATCTTTAGATAACTTCTTCCCTTTTTATGCCTTTTTATTTATCTCTTTATGCCATGCATCATGCTGCAGTATAAAATAAAGTTTCTACCCAAGTCTTATTTATATATCAATGCCAATTACTCACAATTGATGCCTGGCGTGTGTTAATTTTGGACGCATTGAAAGCAGCAGTTTAAATTAAGTAAAATTTAAAGCAACAATGGTCATGGATGTGTGAACTCTTTTCCAGCTTATGCTTTTGTTTTAAGTCAAGTGCTATAACAATCCTTCCCTTTATCTTCCCTGTTAGTAGGAAGGTGATATTGATATTGTCTTTTTTAATCATCACACCTAAAACGTCTAGGTAACTAAAGCAACCCCGGGGAGGCGCTTAGTGATGGAAAGGGTGCCTGTACTTGCCCGAATGGAAGCAGGGAGGCAAAGATAAGTAAGCGTCCTTCAGGTCCATTAAAATCTGCTATCAAACATTGATGTGTGTGGAAAACATGGTCAGCGGTCAGGTGAAACACATTAGCATTTACACCTGGCACTGTGACCGACAATGATATGATATATGAAGGGCATCTCTGACTCCGTGTTGGATAAATACAATTTAAGTTGCTTTGGATGAAAAATGCTTTAAAGTCATTTAATAATCCTATTGCAATCCAACTATAGTTTGTGATTCAAGTGTGTTTACGTGCATTCTCGCCCTCTGCATACTTTTTTGTGCCAATGTTCATACATGAATAGAGAAAGCATTGATGTGTGGTGGAGTGGCAGAAAGCCTCTGAATGCTGTCTTCCATGAGGAACCCTAGATAAATCATTCAGTTCATAATGACAACACACAGCCTATAAGGGCCCATTGAGAGCATCATATATAATCAGACTTAAGGAGCAGGTCATATTTCTCACAAATGTCAATGTCACCTTTATTTATATAGCGCTTTAGACAAAATACATTGCATCAAAGCAGCTTCACAACAATAATTCGTAAACAGTGTGTCATAATGCTTAATGTTAAAAGGCAATACATTATTGAATTCGGGGACGTTATCTCTGTTCAGTTTAATGGTGTCTGTGCATTCATTTTCAATTCGTTGATTTCCTCTTTGTTCACTTAAAAAAATGTCTGTGCCTTCAAATTCAATCAAATCAACAGTATCGTTGTAAATGAGGGGACCCCAACTAAGCAAGCAAGAGGCGACAGTGGCAAGGAAACCATAACTCTAACGGTGACAGAAATGGAGAAAAGAACCTTGGGAGAAACCAGGCTCAGTTGGGTGGCCAGTTCTCCTCTGACGAGACAAATCCATCAGTTCAAGTCCAGGCTGCAGCAGAATGGAGAAGAAACATTTGTGTGCTGTGGTCGTATCCGGATGATCTTCACAGATGAGGTCTTCGCAGGGGATTGGTATCCGTGCTGTTCTTGTACTGGACTTCGCTTTGTTCGAGGGCTGTAGAGGGCTTTTCTAGTTCCGGACCCACCATCTGGTCCAGTGAAGAATCATCTGTCTCCTGTGGTCCCATTCCGATGGTCATCTGAGGTAAGGTCTTGCGAGGGATCTGCATCTGGTGTTCTAGACATCCTGGTCTCCGCTGTCCTTCCGGGCGCTAGGGGTCCTTTCTCCACAATCTGGTCTGGATACGCACTGGATACGCATCCGGTGGCTCCGAAGTGCTCGGAAGGAGAAACAGACCAATATTAGAGTAGATTCCATTCTTCTAAAGTTAAAGCAAATATATTGTGTGTTGTGGAGATTGTTCTCGGATTCAGATTTCTTAATTAATGCAGCCTAAAAATCCTTTAACGGATTTGGGTATTAGAAGCATGTTAGAATTTATGTGTAGGCCAGGTTAGAGATGGGTTTTTAATCTAGATTTAAACTGCAAGGGTGTATCTGCCTCCCGAACACTATTAGGTAAGTTATTCCATAGTAGGAAAGTAGGAAAAGGATCTGCCGCCCGCAGTTGATTTTGATATTCTAGGTATCATCAAATTGCCGGAGTTTTGAGAACGTAGCGAACGCAGAGGATTATAATGTAACAGGAGCTCTTTCAAATACTTAGGTGCTAAACCATTCAAGGCTTTGTAAGTAATGAGCAAGATTTTAAAATCTATACGATGTTTGATAGGGAGCACGTGCAATGTTGACAGGACCGGATTAATGTGGTCATACTTCCTGGTTCTTGTAAGAACTCTTGCTGCAGCATTTTGGACTAACTGTCATTTGTTTACTAAGCTTGCAGAACAACCACCTAACAAAGCATTGCAATAATCCAACCTTGAGGTCATAAATGCATGGATTAACATTTCTGCATTTGATATTGAGAACATGGGCCGTAATTTAGATATATTTTTGAGGTGAAAAAAAAAGGTTTCACAAATGCTCGATACGTGGCTTTCTAAGGAGAGATTTTTATCAAATAGCACACCCAAGTTCCTAACCGATGACGAAGAGCTTACAGGGCAGCCATCAAATTGTAGACAGTTTTCTAGGTTGTTGCAGGCAGAGTTTTTAGGCCCCATAATTAACACCTCTGTTTTTCCAGAGTTAAGCAGCAGAAAATTACTCGTCATCCAGTTTTTTTATCGACTATGCATTCCATAAGTTTTCTGAATTTGTGTGTCTCACCGGGTAGTGAGGAAATATAGAGCTGAGTATCATCAGCATAACAGTGGAAGCTGACACCATGTTGCCTGATGATAGCTCCCAAAGGTAACATGTATAGCGTGAAGAGTAGCCAGCCAAGAACTGTGCCTTGAGGTACTCCATACTGAACTTGTGATCGATATGATAGCTCTTCATTTACTGCTACGAATTGATAGCGGTTAGTTAAGTATGACTTAAACCACGCTAATGCACTTCCATTTATGCCCACAACGTGTTTATGTCTATGTATAAGAATGTTGTGGTCTATAGTATCAAAGGCAGCGCTAAGATCCAGTAAAACTAATAAGGAAATACAGCCACGGTCGGATGAGAGGAGAAGGTCATTTGTAACTCTAAGGAGAGCAGTCTCGGTGCTATGATGTGGTCTAAAACCTGACTGTAATTTCTCACAGATATCATTTTTCTCTAGAAATTAGTATAATTGTGAGGATACTACCTTTTCTAGTATCTTGGACAGGAATGGGAGATTTGAGATTGGTCTATAATTTACTAGGTCTTTGGGGTCAAGTTGTCGTTTTTTAATGAGAGGCTTAATAACAGCCAGTTTGAAAGATTTGGGGACATATCCTAACAACAATTAGGAGTAAATAATAGTCAGAAGAGAATCTATGACTTCTGGTAGCACCTCTTTTAGTAGCTTAGATGGAATGGGGTCTAACTTACATGTTGTTTCTTTTGATGATTTAACAAGTTTACACAGTTCTTCCTCTTGTATAGTAGAGAATGAATTGAACTGTTCCTCTGGGGGTTAAAACATTTTATGGGTCGAATGGTTACGATTTTATCTCGAATAGTGTCAATTTTAGAAGTGAAGTAGTTCATAAAGTCAATACTGCTGTGGTGCTGGGAAATGTCAGCACTTGTTGAGGCTTTATTTTTCGTTAGTTTAGACAAATGGCCTATATGACTCATTTTACCATGTTTCAAACTTTTAATTACCTTGTCTTGGTAAGTAAATGTCTTGTACGTGGCGTACACATGGACATTACAGCCCCAGGCAACGAAACATACTGTTAATTGAAAATTTGAAATTAATTTTAAGGAAAATAGATAACAATGTTGCTATGTTCATTTAGATTTTTATTAAATATTGAATGTTCATGAATTTTTCTTATATTTGTTCAAATACATGTGTGATGAATAAATTACGTTTTGTTTTGACTGAAATTCAATATTTAGTCTTTTTATTGATTCTTGACATAATTCTTAACATTTTAATGTGGAAGTGGATAGTTTATGTAGCTTTATCTCCATCTAGTGGTTACATTATGCAAACGTCAATTTTTAGATCTTTTTTATTTGTTTTTATCTGTATTTTTAAAATGTAATTTTTTTGGTCTATTCTAGTGTCTATTGTTCTTACCTAATCTTCACTATCTTTCTCATTGTATTCCATTCAATTTGTGTTAGGACTAGTGAAGCTGATGGATCTTGCAAATCCTGTTAGTCCAGTGTGTGGTTTTGTATGCATGGGTGGATGTGGCCGGGTTTTTCTTTACACAGGTGTTTGGTCATAAGGCTATATATACATGTGCAGTCATATTATATAGTGTACTGTTTACTCCCAGTCATATGAAAGTTAAAGCGTGTAATCTTGTTTGGTGTCATAGTTCCGACAGATATGTTTTATGGTTGAGGGCAGACACCTGTGAGTGAAACAGGCTAATAGCATTGTGTCAGAAGCATACAAATTAAATGGATGGTTCACCAAAAATTTAAAATCTTTTAGGACAACCAAATTAAAGGTGCAGTAAGCAATTAAAAAAAATGTATACGTCTCCACGGTGCATTAATTATGTCATGTCGCATCAACATATATTTTGCCTTTTTTAGCATTTCAATTCAAGATGTACTTAACTTAACATTCTTTACGAACAAGTTGTCAATTGTCATTTTCATCTTCTCTTCTTTCACAGCTATTTTTTTCTGACAACCCATGGGTACTAACTTCTTTTCTGACTGCAACTAAAGGCTCCAATTTTTTTTTGTGTATCAACATTAAGAAAACATGTGAAACTTAATTGGTCCCAATCTAGAGCATTGCTCTCTATATTTCTGATATTGTTATGGTTTTATGCTTTTTTTTAACATGCACACAAATGTAGCAAATATTCTCATTAATTTTCATATAATTTTCTGTTCTTTTTATGCACTTATTTCTGCACAGTTGGTGCATGTGTCTCCTGCAGCCCTTTGTCTTGTTTTAATATCCCAACACACCAATATAAGGATCACTGATTTACAAGAAATAAGTGACTCATCTGCTTCAGAACATCACTCGGTTGCTTGTAGATCCAGTCTCCTAAGACTTCTTAATCCAGTACAGTGATGTACAGGTCTCGTGGTGCTAGAATTGCTTAATACCTGCTATTTGTCTTTGGCTATATGCATTAGTGTTATATATAACAGCGGTTTCATCTGGTGGTATGCACAGTGCCCCATGGTTGTATTTGACTAGAAATAGAAAGTTACATTTTAAAGAGAACATTTTTGGCTTATAAAACTATATTGTATGTTATTGTTTGTATTGTTTAAGTCCTCAACTATAAATCCCATTTAATCTATAAAGAACGCTTCTTGATTTGCATCTCCCCTCATGTCTGAAAACAACTCGCATCTAGTTCTTGACTCTGTAAGACTCGCCTCCCAGTGTACAGTAATCTGACCGGTCATACGGTCTAGTCTACTGTTATTGGTTAACTCGGCTATCAGTTACTGCATCACCACCAGTGACGAGACAACATCATGTGAATCGGGTTACTTCCGTAACGGATCTCTGAAAAGATATCATGGAAGTTACTGGATGATAACAATCCTGGCATTTTTTTGTAGTTTCAGACATCTGATTTATGTTAAAGATAATGACTATCTTTATCAGAAACCTTGAGATTTGTAACTTCACAGATCGTCCAAGGGTACTAACACACGCAAACACACAAAAGAAATGTAAAATGAGGTTTGGAATCTTATGAGCACTTAAATGCTAAATGTTGAAACTATATGAAATTTTGGAATTCCATGTGAACTTTGTAACTTACGTAAATGTAGATATTTAAAATAGCTATAAACATTTTATTTTATTGTGACTCAGTAAAGCATTTTTTTCTATGGCTTTGAGGACGTTTTACATGAAATGTTAATAATGAACAGTATTCACAATTCCATGTACTCTTTCACCTCTCGAGACTGCAGTAGTAAATGGCATGAACATGTGTGTATGTGGGTGTGTGTCTTTGTGGCCCTCATTCTTTCAGAAGCCAAGTGTTTTATTGACTGTAGTACTTTTTTTTTTCACTTTAAGTTTACAGACACTTGGAATACTGTGATATTCATACACCAATGACAAGCAGTGAATTTAATAACAACACAACTGGCACAAGTATTACACACAATTACACAACTAGAGTGAGCGATGAGGATGAACTGGGTTAATATAGGGAGACCCATGTCACAGATGATGGCAGGTTTGCAATATGTAGTGTGGTATACCTTAATGAAGTGAACCACAAAACTGAACCCAATTGTTTGTGCATTTGTGTGACCTTGGTGTCTGCATTGTCTCTTTGACCTCTCTTTGATCTTGCGGGGGTGTGGGATGTGTTTAAAACCTGATCTCTACAGCAGTCTTGACAGTTGTCCGGGGAAGTGTCTGTGTGATATGTTAAGCAAGTGTGTGAAATCGTTTTACTTCAAACTGAGACATCTCTGCTTTGCTCCTCTTTCCCACATCTCACCTTCCATCTTTTCTCCTACATTTCTTTTTGCTTTAGTTCTTCCATCAATCTAATGACCTCTGTATATTGTAATTGACTTTAATGAAACCACTAGATGGAAGCAGCGTGCTTTTATGGTCATCACAGTGTGGTATGATTAAATCTGCAGCATACCTTTCATTGCAATCATGTTTTTCTTTTCTTCCTGGTATGGATTCTGTTTCCACAAACCTGATACAGTGTGATCTGTTAAAGAGGCAGAGCGAATAATGTTTCCCCTGACCTTCTCTTTCCATCTTTAAGTTTTTCATATGTACTTTCAAGACACTTGTTACAGGTCTTTAGGGTGACATAAAGGTTTAAGGTGCCTCGAGACTTCAGCACAGATCCGGGCAGGCTCCGGATGGAAAGGACAAATTGATTTTGGAATCGTGTGGCTGATCAATCACTATTTAATTTTTTTTAATCTTCTTTCATCACCTTAAAAATCTGACCAATGGTTGCTTAATTTAAATCTTCTGCACTTAAAATAGTTTCTTGTCTTATTATCTTTCATAGATTTGCCAATGACATAATCCAGGCTCCAAAGACTCCCTCTGGAGTCAGGTTGTCCAACCATAACGCATTTGGATTGTTGTGACATCACTGTGGAGTTGAAAGGAAGCTGATTCGCAAGACATGATGCCAGCTCTCTCCACCAGAACGGTAGAGACTACCATAATAATATAAAAAGGAACAAAATGGGCTAACCCTTTCTATTCAGTGATAATTTAGCTCACGTTCACCTAAAAAGCATTCATGACAGTTGTGGCCTTGTGGTTCGACTGTCGGACTTGTGATCCAAAGGTCACTGGTTCGATGCTCTGTACCAGTAAGGAATATGGGTGGTAGGAGTGAATGACAAGCTCTGTCTTCCATCTTCAATACTCACCTGAGGCGATTCCCTTGATCAAGGCACCGATTCCCCCATCTGCTCCCGGGTACTGCAGCAATGCTGACCACTCCTCCGGGTGTGTGTTCGTGTGTGTGTGTTCACATACGAGACACCATACTTGGCCACACGTCACTTCACGTTCACTTCACTTTCAATACGCAATAGGCCTATAGTTTGGTAGGATTTAACAACCTTAATGATTGTAAGTTAATTCTGATACAATTGATAGATTCATTCACTGTACTTATAATTATAATGAATGCTGATCCATGTCCTAAATCACTCCTCTTTATGTGTAGTGTCTTTCAGTTTTCAAAGCCAAAAAAAATTAAAAACCAAAAACCTTTATCAAAGTATTAAAGTATTTTAAGGATTTCTTAACCATAAAACAATAAATAGAAAGATTATTTTTTTTATCAATTTTTTTAAATCAATTGCTGCCAATGCTAAAAAAACAATTTAATTAATTGATTTATTAAGGATAAATTTGAGCAATTAGGATAAATAGGATACATTTTATCCGTGCAGTTTACACCCCGGTAAGTGTTAAGGTATAAATAAATATCAAAAGTTATGAAGTTCATGAAAATGTGATTTTCACTTTCCAGGTTTTCTTCATTAGACCATCAGTTACTATTATAATTTTACAGAATTTCTTATTCTTTGGGATCAAAATTAATCTTAATCTTCTCTGTTTCTCATGATCATCTTTAACTCATTAGATCAAATGTTTAGGGGCTATAGTATCAAAATATGTGTGTTTATTTTTGGCGAGCTAAACTAAACACACAGCTTTACATTGTTCTGCGGCTCCCAGACACACAGCGCGTTCCCTTCTTCCTTTTTTTCTGGCAAGTATCGCTCACTCTTGGCCTCATTTCCTTTATAAAGAAGGGATTACTAGGTAAATGTAATCTATTTGAAGATAATGCCTAGTTGGGGTTTAAGAGCCTGACGGATGACTGTAAGGTTGCTGGGAGACATGTGGTATGGTTAGGTTACGTCCGCTGTGCACAATCCTGCCTTACCCAGTGGACATTTAATGAACGCTTTGAAAGCCCAGCAAGCCACTGTTGATCTAATAGATCGGGCTTATTCTTAAACTTACATCAAGATATATGCGAGTGTGCGGTGCCCTTTACCCGCTGCCATTTATTCAAGCCATTCTTGATGTGTTATTGGCTGCTGTTCTTTTGTTGGACACCTGACACAAACCCTCTTAAAAAATATACACACATATTAAACCTATTCATGAGGCAGGATATTGAGATTTAATTGCCAAAACGCACATTTAAATTGATCAAGAAGGGCTGCCAATAAATATTAGCTTATGTCTGGCTTACTTTTCCTGTTTTTCTTCTGCTTCTTTTTCACTGAACCACTTCAGCCTGTACTGACAGTACAACTTGTACTGTCTGTTCTTTTCTCATCTGATCTCTATTGCTTTGCATGGAAGACTACTATGAACTTTAGAATGCTGTTTCTGTATTATGTATGTTTTTTGCTGTGGGAGTTTTGCTTCCTGGTGGCATTTGATTTCATGACCCTTGGGTGTCCTTGGACAGACAGACTCATCCACCCACTACCTGTTAGATGTGTTTGTGCGAGAGAGAGTTTAGTGTTGATGTCATGTAATAAGTTGCTGTTATGTTTTTTAAGACTGTATACTTCTGACTGTGTAAATGTGAGATATCACCTAAAAGAAGTTGTAACCGGTGCTTTGTATAGAAAAGTGTTTAAAATAGGGATGATAAAATTATTAATCGTGATAAATTGAAGAATTAAAGTTGTGTACATAATACATGTATTTTCTTAATATATGATTATGCACTGTGTATTCATTTTGTATTTAGAAGCACATACAAATGCATGCATATATTAAAGAACAATAAAAAAATTAAACAAAGGCAATCATTAATAGCATCTAGAATAAAACATTTTCAAAATATAGGTCTGCTTCAACAGTGCATATTATTTTGTAATAAAACCGTAAAAATACCTTAGAAATTAAAACATACAAAAATTTCTGAGTTAAAATATATTATAAATTACACATATCATAACACTGTTTAATTTCCCAGCTGTAATTTATCCCATTTAATTTTTTAATAAATGTATTTATTTTACCTACAAAAATAAATACATGTACATAATATATGTAACCCTTCCTGTGAAAACCAGGCTAAAGTCGGATTATAAAATAATGAGAACAATTTAAATGTATTTTACCTAAAAATTTTACTGAGATACCTTAAATAACTTAGTAAATATTTAAGATATGAATGGTATATTATCACAGATTGTTCCTTACACTGTGTACAACGATTTAATGTCTATAAAAAGGTACTAACAAAAATCACTTCAGCTGGGTATTCACAGGCAGGGTCACATATGATTAGTTAGTCGTGATTAAACATTTGACGTCCCTAGTTTAAAAACATCCTTAATTATCATTATCATATCATTAAAAGAGATCTCAATAGGCTACTAAAGAAATTATGATCCCTCTGAATTGTATGTATGGAAAGGTAAAATGTGTAGAGATACTAGATCAATGAGAGTACAACAAGTCAATAATTGCAGTACAGTGCAGCTTTTAACTGCGATATGCGTAAGGAATCACTTTATTATATTATGACTCTGCCAACATTAGTCTACTAGCATTAGAGATTAATCATATCAGTTTAGTCTCATTTTTTATGTTTTACATGCATATCTGTTTAGAAACAAGCCGGATGGGTGTAGAAACATGCCGTAATTTGGTCTCGTTAAAAGGTGAACCAATCAGTGAGTGCTTTTAGTCTTAAGATCTGCAGAATCGTGCCGGCTGTTATTTGAGAGTTTATCCCCCTACCGTGCATTTATGCGGCATATGAAGTTTTACAGTGTTATTCTAGGCCAGCCTGCTCATCCAATTACTACATCTCTCCCCAAAGTGTCACAAAAAGATAAGAGCTCCAGGTGTGCCCCAAAGAGAGCGAAAAAGAGACAGAAAGAAAGAAACATATGGGAAGCTTTAAGTGTAAAATTCTTTACCAGATAATGAAGACATCTGTAGGCATGACAGTTTAATGTGTGTACAGGTATTAGGCATAAAACTCCCTGTGCAGGTATTTTACTTAAAGTTGAGCAATGTTATCCTTAAATGTATGTAGTTGATTTTTTTGATTTAGGATATAAGTCTCTGTGTGTGCAGACATGCATAATTCCATCCTTTCTGTTGAGAAACAAGAGTGCGGTGTAATGATGTCGTCTGTAATGGGATCCACGTCGAGCACCATATTGTTTATCGTTCAGGTTCTGAGTCTCTCTTATGGCTTCAGCAGAACGCCGTCTGAATATGGCTGCAATGAGGGATATGACAGGAATGGCCATATTAAATTTCTTCTCGGCTAACAGTAAATTTTTCCGTTCTGATGTCAAGAATGCAGAGCATTTGGGACCAGAGGACAACCGGAGTACAGAGCAGAACGTTAGTATAACTGCAACAGCACACGCTTTGGGAGCACTTTATCGATTTCCAACTATTTATCCTCCGCTTTTCCATCTTTCTGTCCTCTGCCACAGGGATACAAAAGTGGAACACGAGGATTTGTTGCCACTGGAAAAGCTCCCTGTTTCCAATTACATCAGAATGAAAATTTCCACTTCATTCTACCAAATGCAAGCGAAAGCACAGGAAGAAACGTGGAGGGAGAAGGAATTTCATTTATTTTTGTGTAATTTTGTGTCCCCTTCTTTAGTCCCCTACTTTCAACGAGCAGGACAGATTCATACATAAAATTCTGGAATGATAAGTTTTTCCTCTTATGGGTCTTATGAGTTTATTTTAAAAGTGTTTAGCAGGAAGAGGTTAAATACAGTATGTGTGATAATGATTTATAAGACCAGATCCCGTTTGGTAGTAGATCAGAGAGAGTTCTGATGTGGTTTGGTTTAGAAGCCAGAACTAAGGCCTGGGAGCAAGGGGATGAAACACTGCAATGGGCTGTCTCTCTATTTTCAGCAGAAGACAAAAGAAGATATTTTGAAGAAAGTGTGTTCATTGGTTTTGTGTTCATACAATAGAAGTTAATGGGTGCTGCTGCAGTACGTTACTAACATTCTTCAAAATATCTTCTTTTGTGTTCTTCAGAAGAAAGAAGGTCATACAGAATGAAATCACAGTCAGTAGATGCAAAAATGATGAAATTAATTATCTATAAGGATTTCATGTGCATTGTCATTTCAGAGGGTTGCAGCTTCTAAAGGACAATTGAAACCTAAGTGACTTTAATTATTTGGACAGAAAAATGTGAAATCAGTCAAAGATCAAACTGACACCCCACATTTGTTTGGATCTCTTGTTTTAGATTATTACTTTTCTTTGTGTCTATCTCGTCTTTCTTTTCTATATTCTGTTAGACCTCCTGGGAGCCTCTCTTTTTCTCTCTGTGGATGTAGTATTTCTATTAAAGAATGTAAATCAAAAGCGAAATGAAGGAAAGTACAGAGAGTGCAGCTGTTTTTGTTTTCATTCCTCCATTTACATGCTCCCTTTCTCACATGAACCATGTTGTTCAGAGCAGCACCTGAAATACTGATCCCGATGTGGTCTTGCACACACGATCGCATATGACCGATATACTTCATCATAGATTTGTTCTCACAGCACCTGATAAAGAGAAACTCTCTCCAGCAGTCATTTCCCGACTCCCAGCTAAGACAACTCTGAATCTTTTGCACTATTGACTTTTGAACCCATCCAAGCAAGACATTTACTAAAAGCGTTTAAACATTCTTTATAAATGTGGTCTGGGTTGTAAATCTATCTGGTCCTGTTTTCCACCCGTTGTCCTTCTTTTGGAAAATGCATCAGCCATCAGGGGACTGAGGCCAGCAGGGGCCAGACTGCGAGCCAGTGAGGAATATTTCCCATGCGGACTGCCTCTCTTGTGGCGTACGTTTGTGTATATTTGCATGCGCTATCCTTGTTTCTGTCTTCATGCCTGTGTGTTTGTCTGTCTAAGAATATCAGAAAACCCTCTTCATCCACTAGCTTAAGTGCTAGTGTGTGTTGTGTTTTCAAGACAGATTTGTATGACCTCGATGCCTTCTGTACCGGCAGTGTAATTAAAGCTGGTCTTTTTGCCCGGTACTGTTGACCCATAATGTTGTGAATTTGAGAAGAAGGTCCTTCCGACGGCAGCTCCTCCCTGCAATCGTCCAGTGCCACCATTGATGTCTGAGAAAGGTTGTTATTTTCTGGAGGCCACTGGGAAGTGTAGGCGTGTGAAAGGGAAATGCTGTTTGGCACAGCATTCTTTCACATCCCATCCGGAAAACTTGGCAGTCGGTAATGGTCAGTTTACACGGATCCTTTTATAGGCCGCAGAAACATTAGGTTAGTTGTTGACTATAAAACTCAATCTAGGAAGTAGTTTACGTAAACTTAAAAAGATAAAAAAATTTCATTTTAGACGGAACTATCCCTTTAAGACTTATAATGGCTTGGTCATGCAATAAAGTCATAGGCCAAACTTACTTATTTAGACCAGACATGCAGATGAATTTGTATATTTATTTTTTTAGTGCCATGGACCGAGCTAGCCCGTCCTTTTCAAGTCTGACTGACCACAAAGGCAGCAGAGGACTGAAATGCACAGAGGGAAAGCTATCCTCTCTCCATGGCCTTACTCACCAAAGTTAAGAGATCAGAATATGCAGGTTTTTGATGGTCCATATACCAACATTCTACTTACTACAAGTCATTTTTTTAATTTAACAAAATTCTAAGACTAACCTCATTCATGAGGAGTTGACATGTATAGTAGTAGTGATGTTGCTTATAAATAGTAGAGTGGATAAAGTAAACTATTACTATTGACATCCAGTTGCATGTTTAGTCCGCAGGTTAAAGAATCTGAAGATCTGTAATACTGCAATGAAATTTCAGGCTTGCTAAAAATGCTCCTGGCAAATGGAGCTCAGTTGGTTCCTCTTCCCCTTTTCCACTGACACAAGGTGCCTGTATATTTCCCATTCTGGCCCTGTTTTATCATTTCCACAGAGAAACGGCAGTTCTGAGCCTGGAAAATTTGCTCCTTAAACCCGCTGGACTAAACCCATAGGCCGGGGTGCAACATAATGTCCTCGCAATCCATAGTTTTCAGAACAATAATAGCTCAGACTGTGTACACTAATGTGTCAACACGCATTTATTTGTAAATACATACAATTTAAAATGTATGATTTGTGACATCACAACAAGAACCTGATAACATGAAGATTCTTATAAATTATTTTTGAACTATTTTCCTAAATTAGGAGCCAGTTGGAAATCAAAGAGCACAAGGTGACTCTTTTATTTGCAGACAAGTTATGTTGCATTGTTTGGTTCCTAAAAAGCAATGAAAACAAAGGGCAGTTTTCAGAGGGGTTTGCAGATGCATGAGGTCTCAAATGAATGGGAAAAATGGCTTACTGAGACATTTGTAGGTACAGTATGGTGGTAGAGGTTCTGCTGCTTGCTTTTATAATGTCAAAGTATGAACTAGGCAAGAAAAGTCATGCAATTACAACTACTCTTACCTTATTAAAGCTTATACAGCCAGTCAGTTCAAATCTCACAGACTTTATCAGATTATTGCCTGGACACAGAGAGAGAAAGTTCGTTTTGAGTTGAATTTGAGAACGTCTACTCTTCGGTTGGATGTGAGATCGTGAAAATGTATTTGTCAGGGTTCCAGTCACTGGCAGTTGGCTTTACATTTTCCTACTTAACCCAGAGTTATGGTATTAATGTTTGTGAAGTCTCTTAAAGAGCAACTGGTGTCCGATTCCTATTCTTTATAATCCGTATTCTGCATCCAAAATAAATTCCCAAAGTATTACAAGCCTTTTGCATCCAGCGTCTGGAGAAAGCATGCTCCAGAGTCAACAAATGCATGTTTGTGTTTTTATGTGTGAGCAGAGTTGGCAGATGTGCGTTTGTCAGGAATACTGAATTGGGTTCAGATGGAATGCAGATATATAATCTGTACATTCAATCCATAAAGTCTCCGACGTATAACATTAGAATCAAGAACACACAAGCGAGGGCATGACCTTCTTTCCATCCACAGCAATCTGACATAATTTACATGACAGGTCCTTTTATCATTAAAATATATTATTTTGTATTCTGTGAAAAAAAATAAAAGCAGTCATACAGGCTTGAAATCAGAAGAGTTTGAGTAAATAATGACAAAAGTTTCACTTTAATTGTAAATGTTCAATTTTTTACAGATTTGTTCAGACAACTGCTTTATTTTTTAACCATTAAGCAGCACCTCTGGTATATTTAGTCAGAAAAGATAACTCGTACATACTCAAGTTAAAGGGGTGTGTGTGTCTGTGTCCATGCGCTGCATCCATCCTCCATGTTGGAGTTTATATAAACATCCTTTTCTGACAGGCATCTCACATCAATTCCTGCTGTCTGCAGGTCCTTCCTGCCCTGTTCTCTGATGGTATGTGATCAGTTTGAGCGTGAGGTGATGAGGTGCAGTAGAATTGCTGGTTCTGTTCTAGTCCACATGGACCTCGAACCGGCAGGAGTTATTTGATCCAGCTGCTTAGGAGCAGCCGGAAGAGTAGAGGTCAATATCACTGAATGTTAACAGCAGCCCAGAGCAGAAATACTATATACACTGTTGTCTAGCTTTGTTCCACATGCCAACACGATTTCACACATGTATCCAGAGGTGTTGCTTTTAAATTTCCTCATGACATTTCTATTTACGTCCGCTCCTTACATTCTTTCTCTTTTAAAGTGATAGGTAACCCAAAATTTGCTCACCCTCTTGTCATTTCAAACTTATATGACTTTCTTTTACTTTAAGTTACTGTAATGATGTTGATTACTGCAGCAGCGGGTACCACATTCTTCAAAAAAATCTCTGCCATCCTCATTTTTCTAAAGCTCATCTTAGCAGTCTTCCTCCATTATGTTTCAAATGTAGGTTTTTTTTCTCTTTTTTTTGTCAGCTTTCTGTGATTTTGTTTAAAGCTGTGTTTGTTTGGCTGCAGAATTTACTTGGAGGCTTGACTGGCAACCGTTTTTCTCACCTGCTTATGTTCTCCACTGGTATGTTTTGTCAAAGGCCTCTGGGTATTAAACGTCTGGTCTGAGAGGGTTTAGACAGTGGTCTATTGTAGCATTTGACCTGAACCCTGACCGCAAACCATTTTTACACCTTGCTTCTTTAGAAGCATTGCTTCGCTTGTTCAATTGGACCTATAAATTCACGATGAATTAAGGAAAACAGAGGTTTATTGTTTGGTCTAAAATGAGTAAAAAGTAGTAAAAAGTCATGACTGATTGTCATTGTTCTCCATCTTTCACAGAAATTAAGTACATGAAAAATGAAATGATTGTCAGGGAAATGTTTATCAGTTTTTAGGTTCTGTGTGATGTAGTGGAATAACGTGCGCTAATGCTTGATGGTATTACTCTGATTCATTGCTCTCATTTCCTGCTCTTTCCTGTTTCTTTCTTCCCTCTCTCCCTCTTTTTCTCTCTCTTTAATTTCAATTTAAAGTGTGCCTTATTGGAATGACAAAAACATCTGCAGCTGGGCTGTGCACAATAGGCATTGTACAACACAAGTCTTACAAAAACTGATAGTTTACAAAGAATAATTTCAAGTCTATAGTACAACATAAAATAATTCAAAACACATCTCTCTCTGTCTTCCAAGAGCAGTGATCAGTGTTTGAGCTTCATAATGGATTTTAAATGTTCTCTCCCTGGCGCTCCTGTGTGGACAGGCAGGTATCTGGGAAACGGCCCGGGCTGTAAACAAAGGCATTGTATCTTGCTCAAACTGTTGAAATTCAAACGGCACGGAGCTGAACCGCTCTGCCTCTGCTCAGACTGCCTAAACAGATGTCTCTCTTAGGATGCCTGACCCGACAGTTCCATTCCATTCTGAACCAGATTTCACATAACATTCCACTTTCACCGAGCGTGGAATGTGTCTCTGTATGTTTAAGTGCATAAGAAATATTTATGTCCCTTTTCTTCACCCGTGAGCATGTTGGCAGGTGCATGAGAGATTACATTTTTACATTGCTGAAGCAACCGACAAAGATCCAGCTGTCTTGCAGTAGCTTTCAAGCATTGCAAGCAGGGTGGCTAAAAAAAACTGTTCTGTTCTTCACGGACCTCCGGCGCATTTTTCAACGGAGCTGTGCTTGACCACATCACCGACATCTCTGAGCACACAGATCGAGAAAAGTGGCAGGTGTTGGCGCGCTGTTATTTGCTTTCTGGGCCCAGGCTCACAGTGTTCCCTTTACTTTGTGCTTCGTCAGATCGCCATGATAACTAGCCAGAGTCATCTATCTTCTCCTGGGAAGGCATAGATAAATATTTAGTCCCTCTGGTAGTGGTAGGTTTCTCATTGACTGCCGTGCGCTATTACATAATATTTCACAGAGGCAATTTCAGTCTTGACATGTTGACTATTTTGTTGTCTTGGTAACACAATGTTATTTAAGTTCAAATAAGATTAAATTCAATTTAAATAAGATAATGGGGGAAAACTGTTTTTACCACAATGCTTTAAAGTATCTTTTTTTGTGTTTTGCAGACACAAGTGAAAAAAGAAATAATTTTGATTTTGTGCAAAATTGTTCACTTAAAGTTTTTCATGCAGTATTTTACATAATTTTAAATTTTTTCCAGATCCATGAAAAGTTACAGTGTTATGAGGACCGCTCACCAACTCCAGTACTGGACAGCGCCTGCTCACTGGCCCAAGACGTGAGTGAGCCCCATGCACCCACTTTCTGTTAAATGTCAAACACCTTTGCCCATAAACATTACACACTACTGCACGGGTAACTGCACACATGTATTCGGAGAGAAACCCGGCAAAAACAAACTCAGACTTCTACCAGAATGCCTAGCTCAAGACCTACTCCAGGAGAAACTTGTAATTTAAGAATAGAGAAAGATGAATGGATGTTTGGGGCAGAGAACACAAGTAGATGGTCTGCAGATGAGGCATGGAGTATTGTGCACGTCTGCATAAGACATTAGTCATTGGTATTATAAAACACTCAACGTTTAAACGCTCAACGGTTTGCAAAATGTAAACTGACTACTATGTCAACATGGCCACATAGATTTACGCACGCACGCACGCACGCACGCACCACACACACACACACACACACACACACACACACACACACACACACACACACACACACACACACACACACAAAGACAAATCAGAAAGGGCAGCCGGGTCAGCATTGAAGTTCAGATGAGCAGGAATTATATGGCTATACAGACCAGATTTCGAAAGGATTGATCCATAATAAAATGCCACATCTGGTAATAACAAAGTTATGTTCATGTCTACCTACTCCGCTTCCTTTTATCTGCGCCAAAAATAGTAGAGCTGATCGGCAGGAACCGGCTTTAATTAGGTAAATCTCATCTTCCGTCATTGATAATTCTCAAGTAACAGCTTAGATCTGACCATTTCTTTCAGCATCCCTTAAAGTCCCTCTGTTATGTGCGCATGTGCATGCACGCGGTCCATCAAAGGTTAAACAGCCAAAGCGACTAAATTACTCATAGCGGGGCTGTGTTTCTTCAGACATATCGTTTTCATCCATCGCTCTGAGGAATATACGCCTTGCTGCTGTTTCAAATGCTGTAGTGGGTTTGCCGCCACAGCTCATTTGAGTGTTAAGTTTCGCTAATGGAGCTTTAATTTATAGTTCAACATAAAACGCCTGTTTAACCTCCGCCTGGCCCGGGATGCTGTCTAGCATCGGCACAGCAGGCGAGCTTCTTTCATGCATGCACACAATTCCACAGAAAGCTTTTGCCTAGATGACGCACACATGCTGGAATAAAGAATATCCTCCAGTTGAGGAGCAGGTGTGCAGTTCCTATTCTACCCACAAGCAGGCAGCAAGAAGTCCTCATTTAGCCTTTCACAAACAGTTCTCAATGCCAGGAGACTGAATAAAAACAATTGCCAAAGTACAGTCTTCTTCTTTCCCCGGGTGTCTTCCATTAGACAGTGGAAAAATGAAGCGCTCCAGAGCCTGCTGGATGATCCTCCACGAATCTCATTCCTCTCAGAAGTCTTTTCTTTAGACGTCAGTCAGACAAATGCTTAACAAGTATGTCAGATTACATCAGAGCAGCATAAAACTATATCAGTGAAAGATTAATAGAAACCTCTTGTAGGGCCAGATGTACACTGTGATATTCTGTGATATAGCCAGATGTACACTGTGATATTTGTGCAATTTCTGCTTTAGAAAGCTGAATTCTGAGATTGTAAAAGATCACTTATATTGGAGGATTTAAGTCGCTAGATGTGCCAATTTTTACAGAATTGCATATTATTGCATTTTAATTTTAGGCTTTAATATTTGTTCATAATGGCAACCAGTAGGAGCACAGGATTTAAAGGCCTTATTAATAAACCTACCCACCTCAGTAGACTGATATCCCAGAAGCAACAGATTCATACACTTGCCTTTTCTTTTTTCCGACCAAAAATTGGTCGAATTTGCCAAATTGTAGAACAACGACTTACTTCTGTTTAAGTAAAAACATTTTAGTTTTGTGCAAATTTTGGTGATGTAAAACAGCCAGTCGGGGATGGTGGATTAAAGAGAATCTATTGAAGATGGAATTTTGTTTTTATGTATTGATTTCCGTATGGAACTCTAATGGAATTTTAGAATATTCCAAAAAACATATTTGATACAAAATACAAAAGAAGATATTTTGAAGAATGTTTCTGCAGTAATTAGCATTGTTTTTGTGTTCTTACAATAAAAGTGAATAGGTGCCACTGCTCTTTGGTTACAGACTTTCTTCAAAATATCATCTTATGTGTTCTGTGAAGGAGTAATACAGGTTTTTATGAGATGAGGTAAGAAAATAATTTGAATTTTCATTTTCGTCTTAACTATCCTTTTAATTATTTCAGTGTCAAACTTTATATTGGGAGAGTGTATTTAAATATTGGTGGCTTCAGTGTATAGTGAAATCCCGAGTTTTAAATAAGGTGTCACACTATTGGACTCTGTAACGGTGAACCCAACAATGTACACCTCAAATTTTATAGCCAAATTAAACAGAGGCAGTGTGAAAACTCAATTTTTAAATATAAATGAATACTTAATTTAAATTTACAAAATATCAATCATCCAAGTAATATAATTACACATTACAAAAATTAATAGAAAGAACAATGTCTTAACCCCCCAAAAAATTAAAATTCACCTCAAAACAATAATATAAACAAAATATAAAGTTTCCAAAAAATGCCTTCCTTAACCAAAAATATCAATTTCAAAATTACCAGACAAAATAACAAAACACCAAATACCTGCAACCCTAAGGCCACACTCTCCACTGCAGCAATAAAACACACACTCCCTTCAATTACAAAGACATTCACATTTATTCTGGTGGCCAGCACCATTACCCCTTGGGAAGGGACAAACTCCCATGCACGTACACATGCTCACTTAAATATACAGAGTCTGAAAGAAACATATTGGCATGATGTTCAAATAATTCACAATAAACAGGAAATAACAGTAACAATTCGGCCGTATTGCCCCTGAAACCCCCATTCCCAATTAATACATGGTAGATTCACACCCTAAACGGAACCAATAATTCTTTCCATTGTTTCTTACTGGAACTCTTAAAATCACGGGACAAACATTACATGGGTAAAATACACATATAGGTTACAGGTGTTTCATACACTCTCTGATCAATAATTACAATGAACTCTTGTATTACTGAACAGTCTCTGTTTGCGTTTGTGCTTATGTGTGTGTATTAAAGTCCATGTTGAATGTGCGGCCTTTTCGTGGCCATCACAGAATCACTGTCCGCAAAAGCATAAAACATACACTATATAAATACTCTTGAGAATAACAGACCAGAAAACTGTGTGCTCTCTTTCTCCATGTGTGTCTTTTTTATTAACATGACATCAGCATCTACGTATGGTATCCCTTGTACACATTTCTCTCTGTGTGTAGGTGACATTATGGGTCACTGTCACCATTAACCAATAAAACTTCACCTCCCATTTTGCCGGTCACAACTTTGGAAAAGTTTACTGGCATCCTAAGGGGGTGATTCCTTTAACTCTGATTACAGTATTTCAGCATGTTCACTTCACACATAAACACATGGATCAACTGCAAGTGGGGTCAGTTTTAAGGGCATGGCCCAGGAGTAACACTTTCAATGAGTCTGGGGAACAAGCACATCTCTCTTCGTCTCAAAGAAAAACTGCTGTATGTCTCTGTTCTTCATTTTCCCCGCATCTGTGCTGCTTAGCTACTTTTAAAATCTCTCAATCTCTTAAACACACATACATGCTCTCCACCTGCTACCGGCCTCGAGGGAGACATTTATACTCCAATTATTCATAATATATGTGCGCTCATGTCTGTATGACCAATGAGCATGGATTTTATTTCTCATTCCTTTCCTCTTGTTGTTTTGTTCTTAGCTGACAGAGGAACTTCAGGAACGAGGTGCTAGTGTCGAGATCAGAGAGCTTGTCAGACTGCTGTCGAAACCGCATGTTAAGGTGAGAGTCAGCACACACAATTGTTGACATGAAAGGCCACCAGCTTATCAAGGTAATCTACACTTAATTGTTGTCTGGGGTATCTGATCTGGTCTGGTATGGAGTTTCCACAAATATTTATTATTACTATATATTCAAATTTTTATGATGATAATTTTGGGAAGGCAGGCAAAAAAAGGGAAAAATGGGAAGGCAGTCAAAAAATACAAGACAATCTTAAATTGTACCCATTGTTTTATAATTAATTTGTCTTAGTAAGTATTAACTGAATAAAATATTTCAAAAACATTAAAGAAATGTTTTCAGTGGAAATTTAAAATCCCTTAGTTAGTTTCTCCAAAATGTACAAGTATTCTTTAGATTAATGTAATATCATATATTTAACAAATGTATATTTATGATATACACCTACACTATATATGTGCGTGTTTCTGTGCCTGTGTGCGTGCTTTTGCATTTATGCTATATACACATAAACACATTCACATTTCAAGATTTTTTTACTTTCATATACACAAAATTTAGACAGTATATTTTATTAATTTCCAAGCTTTAAAATAAACTCAATTTAATTTGTCTTCTGAAGAACCGAAAGGAAGATATTTGGAAAAGCAACAATGGCAACTATTTACTTCTATTGTATAACCACAAAAACAATGCAAGTGAACAGTTGCCAGTTATACCCATTCTTAAAAATATTGTTTTTTGTATAAAGAAATTCATTCAGGTTTGATGTCAAGAGGGTTAGGTAGTTAAACAATGACAGAATTTCATTTTGGGAGGACAAATCCATAACTTAAAGCGTCTTAAAAGCAATAATAACAAATATAATAAAAACGTTTTAGGTGCATTTCAGAGAAGTTAGTCTAATCTTTGTGGTTTTTGTATTTTTAGGTGATTATGACTTTTCCTCTGAATTTGTCTGAGATGCATTCATAATTCTTTGTCATTCTGTTTTTATCCCTCTCTTTCCTAACCTCTTTTCTCCTTTCTCTGTTCTTAACTCAATTTTTATCGTCCGAATAAGAAAAGCACTTGCAGATGGCTTGTGGCGACAAGAATGGCGTCTCTGTATGACAGTAACTGTATCAGTCTCAATTAGTGTTGAAATGATCCATTCCCTACGACCAGACATAAATCAGAACCTATTAAACGATCTCCTTTCTCCTCCCTCCTTGATGATTCACACATGAAAAAACACATTTTACTCATATTAGGCCGCTTACAGACTTATATTGACATTGATGAAAGCGGCAATTACAACGACCACATCACAGGAAAAAATCTACTTTGGTCGAGGATGAAAAAAGCAGACGAATGGCTAGTTTGTGTAGACAATAGAAGTGTTTTGGCCTTCCTCCATCTGTAGGTATGGGTAGTTAGTTAAACAGGTTGACTAATGACTTTTCGGATGACAAACTTTTTCCTAATGAGAGCTGCCTGCCCAGTTACATTTCCCAGACTTTATTTGAACAAGTTCAGCAATTTGTTATTGCAGGAGGCCCGGTAAAGCTAATGAGCATGCACTCACACATGGCAAGGTTACCCTAAGAAAGAGGTCACTGCTTTTGTCTCTAGTTCACCGGTTCACTGTTTTGCTACTTGGCCTGGTAATGACCCCGCCGCCCGATCCCTAAGAGAGTGTTTACCTGCACAAAACTCTTTTTGTACCACGTCTGTAAGTGTGTGAAAGTGGAGGGTTGTTGTTCAGACTGGGTGTCTAGACTCCAGACAGACACTGTGGAAACAGAGAAACAATTACTGCTCCTCGTCAGTCGAATTCAGAGACCAGTGTTTTAAGTTAAGAGACAGAGAAATAATAGAGTTTACTTTTTATAATTCTAGCCGTAAATGCATAGTAGTAAAGATTTCACTATGCAGCCCTATTTCAAAGCTTTATAGGATTCCAGTCCTAAGTTTATTAGGGACAGAGATATATTGATATTTCATGGTAGTGAAGGGGGTGGACTTGGGGGTCTAACATTTGTCATCATCAGGCCCATATGTCTTTACAGCAGCTGCTTATCCATTTTTTTATTTTGAATGTTTCATGATTTTAAATATCTGCATCTTTTTCAAGTTTTGTGTTTGCCTATCATGGTTTACGAATTCTATGCTGGATGTTTCGTTTATGCTTCTGAAATTTACAAATGCCTTTCTGGCAAAAAACTCATCTGTGGGCCGGACACCTCACTCTCATTCGCTTGTGAGTTTTAGGTTGACAGCTCCCTGACTAGGAAGTCGATTTTGATTTTTTTTAACAAGAGGTCTTTACATGCTGTTATCTGCATTGTTTTGTGTTATTGTTTGTTCTTTACCTACTTTCTTATTTAGTATATTAGTATATTAGTTAGTAATTGGTATTTAAAATGTATTAGTCATGCCGGGTCTGGATCCCAGCCTCTCTTCCTACTCCTCTTTACATTCAGGTAATGAATGTAATTCAGATATTAAACAAAAACGATTCATGTTTTATTCATATAAAGTGATAATGATGAATGTGAAGAATTATATACCCCTTTCTTTACATCCACAGAAAGTACAACCATGAAAGTTTTTTAAGGGATACACCAAATTCATAAGGTGACACAATTTATTAGTTCTTTAGAATATTTTATAAATGTAGTCCACTAGCAAAAAAATCTTCTTTATATGGTGATCACTCCCGGGTGTCAGCCAGAACCCAAACAGATTAAACAAATTAAATCGAAAATAACAGTTTATTTAAACATTTACATAATTTAGGCATAAACCCCAAAAAATGAGTGAGAGTTGGTTACTTTGCTAATATACGGACTAAGAAACTATTTGAACAATAAAAAATTCAACGGAATAAAAAAGATGAAAGGATGAACGTTACTTTTTAGAATCCTTGGCAATGGCTTGAGTATCACCTTCCTGATCATCCTGTCAATCAAAAACTCGCCAGCCAATGAGAGTGAGGTGCCCATAAGTCACACCCCAGATAAGTTATGTGCCAGAAAGATGAACGTAAATTTCAGAAGCATAAACAAAACCTCCAGCAGCGAATCCATAAACCATCTTAGTCAAAAACGACACTTAGAGAGTTGATTAAAAAAAAACAGGTTATTTGAAAATCATAAAATATTGTGGCACTTTAGTTAAATTTTTTTCATGATCAAAATGCTTTTCTTCTTTCTTATTTTATTAGCTTTGACGATTTTAACATTTGGCACAAATGTTATCCCATACAAAAAAGACCTTAGCTGGGTTTTCACACGCAGGGTCCCACATGTTTTTAAAGTATGCTTTTGTTTATCATGTAGATATATGGTACTTTAATTTATGTTTTCTGATAAATATTTTCGACAATCAGTATATTTTGACGTATTTTGGCAAAACATTTTATGCATTTGGCACTTTAACACTTATATAAAATACAGTATGTTTGAATCACATATTTTTTAAGTCCAGGCGTTCTCAGAGTTAATACTGAGTGCAATACTGATACGCTAGTTTTAATTTAAGTAGTGCATTACATACTGACTGTCACAAGACCAAACTGTAAAAACAGATCTAGCCCAGTATCGACAGTATACAGTAAAAAGCTTTCTTTAAAAGTATATATCATGATTTAATTGCTTTCTTTTCACTTCCTATCTGCCACAGAAGATACTAGATGTTTTGAAGAATGTTGATAACTGGCCAAATTTTCATTTTCATCAGTTGTAAGTGTGAAAGGTTTAGTATTACATTTGCTCAATGATTTGGATCATTTGAAAGTGACTATTTTCTATTTAGAGGTCAATCCGAGCACATTAGAATTAATTCCAGATATCCCAGAGACCTGTTTAATACCCATGGATGAGAATTACTACTCCAGACATATGCTTCTCTTTCACTCTCTCTCTCTTTGTTTGTTTCTTTCTATCACTCTTCCCCATTTGTTTTGCTTCAGTCACATGTTGAGTGTGTTTTGGAGCTTGATCCCATGTCATAAAACAAACACTTTTCCCTCAACTCTGTCTTGTCTCTTCCATTTTTTCTCCTCCCCCATTATTTTTTATCTGTGGCACAAAACTGGAAGATGGTTTATACTGGAAATGTGAGGGAGAAAAGAAGCAAAAGACTGAAGAAAAAGTGTTTCCATCTGCATGAGACACAAATCTTTGCTAAAATAGTAAAACAATCTTTAATCTTTGGTTGAGCTCGCATCTCTTGTCTCTTTGTTTAGAGGCAGAGGTGCAAAATGTCTGAAACAACTGAGAACTTCACTGACTTCCACATGTCCATGCATCCCACTCCTTCTAGATCGAAAGTCCCTAAAGCTCTCGCCCATGCGTCCCCATGGGACACTCATAATTCCATGAAATCCCAGTCATTCATCCGCATAGCACTGATCCAATCATCTGAAATTTTTAAATTGGGTTTTGACTTAGTTTTGGTTTAAGACTTTTCCCGCTGGTGACGCTGTAACAAACAAGGGTTGTAGTGATATAGTAGTGGTAATCAATTCAAAAGCAGCTTTAGTTGTCAGTAGGAGGTAGTAATCTAAAGCAGACCTCTAAAGCTTTGTGATTTATACTATAGGATTCAAGCAGATGCTTTGAGTATCAAGACTGAAATGATAAGCCAACATGGGTAGTTACACCATATCAGTCAAATGAGTCTGTCACTACTGTTAGTCTTACTGTGTTTCCGTGGATTTTTATGTGCAGGACTTTTTTTATCTCTTTCCGCAAGGTTTGTTGTCAGTTCATGATATCGTTGCCAGGAAGAGCTACGATCCCGAACTTCCTCCTTTGCCAGATGACATCTGTGATGAAGAGGACTCTGTCAAGATCATCAGACTGGTCAAGAATAAAGAACCTTTGGTGAGAGCTCAGTAACTTAACCTTTCTCCCTCCCTCCCACACACACACACACACACACACACACACACACACACACACACACACACACACACACACACACACACACGGACACACACACACACACACACACACACACACACACACACACACACACACACACGGACACACACACACACACACACACGGACACACACACACGGACACACACGGACACACACACACGGACACACACACACACACGGACACACACACGGACACACACACACGGACACACACACACACACACACACGGACACACACACACACACACGGACACACACACACACACACGGACACACACACACACACACACGGACACGCACACACACGGACACGCACACGCACACACACGGACACGCACACACACGCACACACACGGACACACACACACACGGACACACACACACACGGACACGCGGACACATGGACATGCAAACACATGGACATGCAAATTTCCACATGCCAACAGGTACATGAGGTAAAACACATGTGCTATAATACAAGAACACATGTTAAAAAGCACCCTTGTGAACATGAACACAAATGTTTGGATGGCTGTCAGTTAACCTTGTCCTCGAGATTCTGAGTGACCACACACTGTATCATCAAGCTTAATATGACACAATCCACATTACTTTGCACTAATTCACTCTGTTGTTCAATATGTACACGTCTAGTCATTGGTACCACAACTTGGTAGCATGTACAAAGCTATGTGCTATTTGGCAGGATAGGATTGTGGACAACGCTTTGCCTTCTTTTTTAAACTGTCTGATTCAGGCAGTGTCTGCTTTCTTTCTGGAGCTTTAAAGTGAATGAATGAGTACAGACAAATTTTGACCCTGTAGAATGTAAAACAAAAAGTAAGTTCCCTTTCAGTCGGTCTCTCAACATTGTTTTTGAGACTTAATGGGGTTCATGCTTGAGAACATGTTATGTCTGAGCCTATTGAAAAGGTTAGTTAATTTGGCCAATGAATCAATTCATGTCCCCGCCTGGGATGGCGGGTATAGAAAGGGATAGAAGAGATCATTCCTTACCTTTTGATCTTCAGAACCTAGACGTTTATCTGGTGCCGACAACATTGCTCATGTGACGACACAGTGCAGCGGATTGTCCCTTCAAGCGATTCTCCTGTGCGTTTCAGCTATAAAATCTAAACCGTGGGCACAGCGTGTGATTCTGTAATAGGACGCCGCTGTTCTCTTGGGTGTAACGGGCGTATGAAGGTTGCATATCAGGACCAGATCTGCCTCACGTGCTTGGGTTTCCGGTTGATTGGGGATGCTCTCGTGCGGTCATCGTGTCTTGTCTGTCGGGATCATGACGATTAAGAAGTTGCGGTCACGGGTGGCCTTTTTCTCCCCACGAAATCGGTCACCAGCACGTCTGCTTCCGGTAGTTTGCTTGCTTGCTCTACAAGTGACAGCTGCCGCTAGTGACATGGGATATACGGGAATGGATGTGTCTCCGTTCGCTTTTGGCTCAGGGGTCTGCCATTTCTCGTAATGCTCTTCATCTCCCTCCTGTGGGAACAGTTTGCTGTCTCGCGATGACGCGCTGTCAGTTACTGCAACTGAGAGTAATCTGCCCTTCCAGGCAGGTGCAAGTATCGGATTTCAGTCATGCTCTTGCCTAGACTTCCCAATCTCGCGGCTGGATTTATGATATCATCGGAGGCACCCGGAGCGTGACGCGTTGTACCCCTACGTGCTTGTGCCTCTACGGAGAACGCATGCAGGGCTCCAGAAGCTCAGAGCAGCTCCTGTCTGATCCGGGGTCGGCAAAGGAGAGAGCCTTCTCCAAAGATAGCTTGCACCCTGGACTGCAAACGCTAAAGGCATATTGGTCTTAACCTTGTCCCTCTACGCTTGCAGCGAGACCTCCTAGTGGAGCTAGGTCTCAGCTCAGGCCCTAGGTGGCAACGTCTAGGATCAGTGTGGTGTACGCCTGCGAAAGGGCTATCTCCTCAAATAGGTGAGTAAGTGCGCTCTCTTTTTCGTCCCTCTACTCCCGCTCTTCACATCGTGAGTATGGGCACTCTATCCTTCAATAAACTCACTCTACAGTGGCAGGCCTTGAGGAGCGGCCCTGTTACTCTTCCAGGCTCTGGAAGTGTTCAGCCCTGTAGGGCTGACCCCTGACTTGACGTACAAAGTGGTTCCCCCATAAGGTTGACCCCGTTACAATGTTTTCTATAATTTGAGACTTCCCTACACGGTGAGTCCAATGATGTACCCCAAGTAGACCTTCACCTAACAGCTGTGCGCCCCGCAAAGTGGATCCATCCCATACGTTATCTTCCCATGATGTTCTCCCCCAAGCTTGGCGAACCATGTGGTATTCTTCACATGATACCCATCTACATTGGTGGGATGTGATCTCCGCAATGTAGGCTCTCGATTAGAGGGTTGATGTTTTCTCCAGTGTCATGAGACAGGCGGTTTCCCCACCAGTATGGAGCCGCCTGTAACTCGCCGGTGGGAGTCTCTCAATTTCTATGAGGAAGCTCTGTAGATGCAATTCCGCAATTACAGTTTCCACTGTAAGGTCAAGACTCACGTAGAGCATCTGCGGCTCGATGTTAGGACACAGTCGTAGTATGTGGTGTGATTATAAAGGAACTCCATTCAGTCTCAAACACAACGTTGAGTGACCAACTGAAAGGGAACGTATCCGGTTACCAATGGTAACCTTAGTTTCCAGAATGAGGGAACGAGACGTTGTGTTTGAGACTGAATGGGGTTCGTGCTTGAGAACCTTTAACATCTGAGCCTCCTTCCTTGAACTAAGGTTACCATTCGTAACGAGAGATATTACATTTTGAGGTTATTTTTTTCCTACTGTGAAAATGTGCTTTAGTCTGTACCTTTTACAAAATAATAATGAACAGTTATGATTTTTATATACAATGAGCTGTTTTTTCTACAGGATATACACTACATTTTCTTCTTACATAGCTTTTTTTTTACAGTAGCTTTATTCTGATAAACTGCTCTACAGAGCGTAATTCAAAAATATACTCTTTCTTATTTAACAAAAAATAAAAATAAAACTCTGTAAAATCAGCCATAGCGCTTCGAAAGAGAGGAATAAGCGCTGGACTGAGCCATTGGTAAGCAAATTATAACCTCACTAGATGCCTCTAAATTTCACAAACTGAAAAAACTTTTACAGCAACTTTACAGCATTTGTACTGATGACTAATCTAATAAAAAAAAGAGTGTGTCTATGTTAGAGTCAGCATAGGTAGTTATAGTTAATAAATACTGATTCATAATGTATTTCACAGTTGATGCTACAGAATGCATATTTTACAGCAGTCAATGTGTTTTTAGTAGGAGTTTGTATTGAAAATGAGTACATTCATACATTTCAGTGAGTACATACTTTCACCTCCGCAATTTGGAGTGCAACATAAACCTTTTATTTCCTCTCTACCTCTAACTGAAATTATATTTCATGGGTTAGGTACAGTCCAAACTATGGCTTAAGTCCTCCTAGGTGCCCTCAAAACATCTCAGTTTACCTTTTAAATATAGAAAAATCTACAGCAGTTCTTCAAAAAGATTTCAAGCCATTTTTCTTCAGTTTCAAGAACATGTCAGCTCTCTGCACTTTATATTGTGGATTTCTTTGCATTAATAATATATTATTAATTATAAGTTTTAAAATGCCTTTTTTTTGCATTGATAACATCAAAGATCTTGACTTGAGATTTCAATGTCCTTTTTTTCTTCATCTCTCTCTTGTTTACAATAGTAAACACCAGTCTGCGACTGAGCTCGATTCATGCCTTATGTAATTGTGATTAGTGAAATGGGTAGAATTCAGTAGCTCTGATGAATTGGTATAATTTGTCAGACTATGACATCATGGTGTATTTTAGTGAGAGGGGTAATGAGGAGAGAGAAGAGAGAGGGGGTTTAAGGCATTGGACGTTGGGGATGGAACCCAAATACTCACATGCTCTCCAGTCTGTTTGGTAACTTTAGCCTGCTGATTTATTAGCAGCAATGGCAGTACGATGAAATAATTGGACTTGGAAAGGCGTGCATGTGGGGTGACAGCAGCAGAAACTGAAGGAAGCCCAGTGGTTGGAGTATATTGAAAGAATGTGTTGTTTTGGAAGGTCTACAGTGAAGTTTAAAGACTCTGTGTGTTGGAGAGATAAAGTGTGTATGTTCTACTTAGAGTTTCAGACTGAGTTATAGAAATATTGTAGACAGAGGAGACGTTTGCCAACAGGGTGATTTGGCAAAAGAGTGTGTGCGTGCGTGATTTCATCACACAGCATGTGTTGTTTGGCCAGCAAATGTTCATCTAGGTGATTATTGCTCATTTTTAGTGGAGACTGGCCAACACAGTCTTTCATCTTAAAATTTAGAAGCCTTAGGTACATATTTCGTTTTGTGATAGTCTTTCTAAAGGGTCATAAGTCATTATTCACCTGTTATTTAAAATGTTACCTATTTTTCTGTACTAGTCTGATTTTCTTATGTCTTATTTTATTGCTCTGTTTCAGTAATTATCATAGTGTGCAAATTATTGCAAATTGCAAATTATTTTATTGAAATTATTATTTAGTTGTTGATTTCTAAAGATAAAATGTATATTTTAAAGATAAAAAGATAAATCGATTTTTACGCCTGAAATAAATGAAACAAACAGCTTATGCTTATTCCCTGTTATTTGTTGCTTTAACAACTTTATTCAAAATGTATTTCTTTGTTTACTGTGGAAGAAATGAAAGTCTTACAGTCAGGCATGACAGTCAGGTCAGTAACTGATGAAAATTTGGGAAAATTGTCTAATTCCAGCATCTCTGAATAAAGATTCCAGGTATTTAAATATCCAGGATCCCTCTACTTTTTCACTTATTTACTTTCTTGTCTCTTTGGCAAGAAATAAAAATAACTAAGTTAGACAAACAACAAATTTTGGGTGCTTATGGACTTTTCCTAGCTAACCGCTGATGTCTTCACGGCCTCATAGTTTGCATTTAAACTCAAAACTTTTATACTGTTACATAGGACTCTACATGTTTGAGATGTTCCATATCTCCACAAGAGTGCCGGCCAGTCCCTAGGACAGATTTTTTTCGATGTCAATGTCAAGATAGCCTTTGGAAAGTTCTAGAACACTTGTTTCCTGTATTATTTCTGTTGACTGTTCATGGCAGTGAAATCCACCCAATGGTAGAGCACCAAGTCTAAAAGACCAAGCAGCCAAAACAAGACTTATTACTTAAGGGGAAAAAATGTTTTTGAATGGCTGGGCTTAGATTTATAATGTTGAGCACAGAAACCAAATTGTAGCCAGCAGACATTCTGTACTGTAACAGTTCACACTGTTCTTATTTCCTCTGTGACCTCTCATTGGTTGGTGACACAGGGCTTCATTAATGTTTCCTCTCAAGATGTTTTGGAATTAGCCTTATTAAAGACGCCTTCGTAGGTTTTGACTAATGCTTTAATGCCGACTATATCCTTAATTATGTAATTGAGATGTTGCCATGGAGGTGTTTGCAGTTTTGGATATTAATGGGACTCCTGTGTGTAATGATTTGATTCAATGATTTGTTCAAATGGAGACAACCGTAGATGATTCTAGAAATACTTCTTTTTAAACTTATAAATTAATGGGTAGAGAATGGTGCTATCAATACCAAGCTCATGGATTTGATTACTAGAGAGTGTCTACCAAATGCATGAAGGTAAATGTATACTCTATGTAATTTTTCAAACCCAAGGGAACATTACAGAACCTTCTTGTAATGTCACTTTCTAAAAATAACAGCGGGACTAATTTCTTTGTACCAAACGACTGGAGGACACATATTAGTGCTTTTCATATACATCCATCTGCTTGGAATGGAATACATGATGACCTTACAGACTCAGTCATGAGACTACTAATGGAAGAGAACGTTCTCTCCGTTGAACAAGGACTGATATGTACTGGCCCCGAATAAGAGCCCTAGTTTGACCTGAGACCTACTATGTCACTTAGTTTCTTTGGTTTTTTGACTGTGGGATATATTTAAGCCAAGTAAAAAAAAAACTAATTGATAGAGAGTTTAATAACAGCTTTGTTTTAGTATTTAGTTATTACACTTGAAAAAATTGATTACTGTATTACAACATCTAAATTTCACCATTGCACAGCCCCCTTTGTGTCATAGGATAGAGAAGAGTCTATAGAATGCAAACTAAAAAATCTTGGTGGGAGCAGTACACCGTCCAGGTATTTCTCCACCACTGTTTTTTGCAGATTGATGTTTCGGACATTATATAGATTAGGCGAAAATCAGTCATGTGCAGTATTGTAGTCGTTGATTGGACGCAGCAAATAATCGTTACCAAACACAGTTTAAAATAATGTGTTTTGAAACTGCCCTAGTTAATCACGTGATAAACCTGGAACCAATCACATCTCACACAATTCATGTGACCCTGTGGATCAGCAGTTCAAATCATAGATATGTAAGGATGGTACATATATTCTGGGCTGCAACTATCTCTGCACTTCTGTGTCATGCTTTCAGTTTCACGTTCACTTCTAGGTGTAGAGCTTCACTCAAAGGTCTTAGTCAATGTGAGTCCTTATTTCAAACTTGAATTAGTGTATAATGGTGTTGCTAGAGTGCAAATAACATCCGTTTTAAGCTCAAAGTTTAATGTCAAGCAAGATATTTTATTAAACGGAAATCACATACTAAAGACGGCCAGTTTGGACTACACCCCTCTAGTTCCCTCTTTGGTGACATCATACCCGCGGTTACCCTCACCCACAGAAACATACATGGTCTTGTTGCGCTCCTACGGATAAGATGAATAGTTGCGTTTGTAGAGTGTGTTTGTTTGTTTGTGGCCATGTTGTTAAATCGCTAAAAATTTATGTTTGTTTGGTAATTGAAACGAATCCAATAAAAAGTGTAGTAATTAATAACATTAAATGTCTTTAATATTATCATTTTTATCAAGAATCAGACGATGAATCAGTTTACGATTACTGAGCGCATTCACACATGTGTTTGTATGCTGTGTCAGCTTTCCCGGTCAGACGCGATTTCTTTGCTGTCGAATCACAACACAGGGACTACTTTTCAAATCAGAATTATTTACATATTTCTGAAGGCGGGGAAAAAATCAGCCCTTTTAATGAAAGGGGAAAAAGTGGTAGATAGAGAATTGAATTATGTGATAAATCCGGGTTATCTTTACGCGATAAATACGGGCTGCTCTTCTTGATCTACATGACATCGTTGGGATCCATCATTCAGTAGCATGGCTTTCCACTGTTGTGCAGACGACTCCCAGCTTCACTTTGCATGCCATTCTGAAGATCCGAAGGCTTTGGTCCGCATCTTGGCATGCCTGAAGGACATCTTGCACTGAGTAAAGAACCATTACCCACAGTTGAACTGGACTGCCAGGAATTTGGGATTGGTAATCTTTTATCCAATAGTTTTGCCACCTCCACCACGTCCTGCAGATTCCTTCTCTACAACATTAGGAAGATCAGACATTTCCTCTCGGAGCATGCTCCACAAATCCTAGTACAGGCTCTGGTCTTTTCCTGGCTCGACTAGTGCAATGCTCTACTTTCTGGGCTCCCGGGCCTCCACCACCAAACTTTTTCAGATGGTACAGAACATGGTTGCAGGAGTGGTCTTCAAGGAACACAAAAGAGTGCATGTTATCTTCACTTTGTCAGATTACATTGACTCACTATATCCGATTGCATTGAATTCAAAGCTCTGCTCGTATCCTACAAGACCACCATAGGTTTAGCACCCCTCAAGCTTCAGTCGCTGTATGCGCCCTCCAGATTTCTGTACTCTGCTAATCAGCAACGTCTTAAAAAGTTAATAAATCACTTTCTCGCACCATCTCTGAATCAGTTCCATGATGGTGGACGATCTGCTTCTAACAACATATTTGGCAGACTCCGTTTCCAACTTTAAAAATCGCCCTAAAGCTAATCTTCTCTGTCTACACCTGCACCAATAAAACATTTTTTTCTTAACCACTCGCTCTCTCTATGAAAAAATCCCTTTATTGCACTTATACCGTCATGTTTTATCCAACTAGGATAAGTACTATTGCTCTTATGTATGCTTTGTTACCATGTTGCACTGATTGCTTCTCTTGTTTTCTCCACTTGTTAGTTGCTTTGGCTCAAAGTGTCAGCCAAATGACTAAATGTAAATATACAACATATGGAGAAACATTCTATTATATCTTGTCATCGTGTAAGTGTGGGGTTCCAGTCTCTCACCTCAACTCACGCTGTTTTTCTAATCTTTCTTTCCTTCCTCCTCATAATGTACATTCATTTTTCCAAGTATCCACGTTTCTGTCTCTGTATCCTGTTACGGAGAACACGGAGGTGTATGGGGGAGCATATTATCACACACACTGTGCTCTTTGTTTAGCGGGCTCTCTTCTTGTCTTGTTGAGGCATTTCCTGTAGCTTATGGAATAAAATCTGACTGGTGAAAGTGCTTTTTTCTTGGTGGGATAATTGCAGGCAACACTTTAAAGGCAGCCTAGAGCCAGCTCGGTGTGTGAAACCACATGCAATATATATTCCCCCAAACACATGGCTTGCTTTGATACTTATGTAATGTGTAAACATATATTTCCCTTTACGTACGTCATACATGTACCACTAACACCTGACATCTAATGCAATACAGTTTGTTGCTTAGATTCTATTTTTGTTGTGCAAACTCCACCTAACATTATATTGTATCCCATTCCAGTTAAATCCTGTTCCAGTTCAAATCTGTTTTGTTGCTTTACTTTTAAAAGTATTATTTTACATTAGATACTCTTTGTCAGCCTAGGACACGTGTAGGAGTGTTTTATATACAGCCTTAAAGGATAAGAGATATGAAAGATTCTATCCAGCATTCTGTCCAAGGCCTCAGGTCATCTGCTGTTTACCTCCCATTCCCATTTACCTTCCTGTCATTCTTATTTATTTCCATTAGTTTTAGGCCTGTTTTATACATCCTGGAATTCCTCAACCCTTATTATCTTAATGAGATCCAATTTTACTAAATTATTATTGTAAAGCAACAGTTTGACTCTTAGTGTATGCATGGATTTACATTTACTTAGATAATAGATTTGAAACACCTTACTAATGGAAATGAGATTGCATGTGTTTTTGTGATCAGAAGTTGTAAAATAGCAGGTGGCATGAATATGAATATTGATAACTGCAACTAATTACCTCTACCTCCATTGTGTTTTTTTAGCTGGTTGTTCTTTCCCAGTTTCCACATCTGTAAAGATGAACAGCCATGTGATTCTGAGTAATTCCTACTTTTGAGTGGCAGCTTGTAATGGTCTTGTGTCATTGTGTTTGCAGTTTAAGGGAGGTTTAAGTGAGTTTGTCTCAAACACTCACAGCATTGTTTTGTATTCTTTTTTTCAGGTTCGTCTTAAAGGTCCCATTTTTCATTTTTTTAAAGCTTTTATTGTGTTAGCAATGCGCAATATGACATGTGTTTATGTTTCGCATGTTACATTTTTTTATTTTACACCCCAATTTCCTTATCTGTTCATTGCTGTTTTCACTGTCATAACAACGGCTGATAACTTCTTGTTCTATGAAGTCCCTCCTGTAGAAATATGCGACGATTTCTAAATGTGCCAGCACTTCCTGTGTTGTAATTCAACTGCAAAGTTAGCGGATATGTCCTGGAAAGGTCACGCTTCTTACAGTAACCGCTGGCACAATCAGAACTTTTTGTGACAGTGAAAACAGTGGTATTCAAATAAGTAAATTGTGTATAAAGTACAGTTTTTTTAACATGTGAAACATTAACACGTTATATTGCACACTGTAAACACAATCAAAGTTTAAAGGAAAAACAAAAACTGAAAAAAGAAAATAATTTCGCTAACATGCTTTAGATATATTATTCACATGGCCCATTTGTCTAGATAGAAAAAATGCAAAAATCGCTTAATTTAACATTTTATTCTTCATTAACGGGTACACCACATTCTTAAAGTTTAAGTAATTGCAATTGATATAGTTTTTTATTTTAAAATTGGTCTATCGTAAACTCTCGATTGTTATAGTCTTCGAAAGTATTGGAATTGTTGGAAAGGATCTAAAGTTATAAACTAATCAGTAATGTAATCATCACATGTCTTATCACTTTCCAGCATACAAGTGGGTATAAAGATCATTATTAAAGTACATTACGTTATTCATTAATAACATTTTAGTTATATATATATATTAGAAGTTTTGTGGCCAATTTTTTTTAAATATAAAGGTGCTTCACAATGCCATAAACGATGCATTTTGTCTAAATGTTTCCATTAAGAACCATTAAAGTTCAAAGAACATTTCACAAAATGTTTCCCAATATACAAACACTGGATACGACCTCTCTTTAGGTCCTCGCCTGTTGCACGTTGCACGTGTCATTACACAGTCAAGAGAAGGGCTGATGTTTCTTCATCTGTCAGTCATTTAGATGAAGTGTCTCATAAGACTACTGCCATGGCCCTTAAGTTCCGTACAGACTTTTGGCCTGCGTAATAATAACAGTCATAAGCATTTATGTTCCTAAGGCTCCACAAAAGCAGCTGATCACCTTCCCGGCTGGCAGCTGTGGGTCACATTAATGATGAGTAATGTACAGAGCTGCGGCCTCTGGTTTAACTTTATTTTCCTCTGGTTTATTCTCTATGCTTTTTCTTGGACTCCTCGATTTCTCTCTCTCAACAGTAATTATTCAGGGGATTGTGGTCTGTTCAATAAAGTCTATTTATAGAGCCTGTTTTAATGGGTAGACTGACATGCAACAAAAGAAATAAAGCGTTGAAAATTCTCAATCAAAGAATCTACTCATTTCCTTTGGCTGTGTGTTGCAGTGACCTTACTGTGAGATTGAAGGCAAATCATGCAAGTTGGATTGTGCGGATGACTAAGAGAAGTTGGGTTTTTGATGGTTAAATTGTGTCTGCGTGCTGAGTTTTGTTGGGCAGACTAGCGTTTCTCCTGTCATCAGCAGGTGGGATTGGAGAACGTCTGTCATGTGGCATAGGTTGAAAACTAAAAACATCGACATAGCATAGTCATGGACAACCGTCACTGAATACTTGCCGGCTAATGTTAAATAATTATTTACGATTCATTTGTTAAATTTAAATTTTTTACATATAAACGCATTGATGTCTCTCAAAGAATAGAAAAGCATGCACGAAATACATAGAAGTATTTATGAGAAGTAGCGGTCTGGGTACTACATGTATTAACCAAAAGTTGATCAATGATTGATCAGAGGTTTATCAAATAATGCCTAATTTTGTAATAAGGTTAGTTTTACATCAAAAGTTTTGTTAAATTTCACATCAAATTTTTAGAATCTAATTAGCTTCGAGCAGATTATTGTATCACTGTTGTCCTTCTGAATCCTTCTAACACCATATTCTGTGTTTTTTGTTTGTTGGTCATAAATCATTGTTATTAGTCTCACCCCATTCTCACCTGGTTTCGCAAATATCTAACCAAATAAAATTGTGACCCCGCCTGTGAAAAGCCAGCTGAAGAAATTGTTTAGGTATTCAATTTTTTACAAAGTAACGTTTTTTTACAGAGACTGGTGCACTGCATCGTAGACGCCATTACTGGGTTCCGATCTCAGAACCATCCGTGCCCGCCAGCAGGGAGAGTTCACTCCGCTTGGGTTGTTACCTCCTCGTGGGCACTGGCCAAGGGCGCCTCTGGCAGACATATGCGAGATGTGGGCAGGGCTTACACCTGCGAAAGGTGCCGACTCCCCTACATAGGTGAGCAATTGTTTCTTTCCAGCCTCCCTACTTCCCCTTATTGGGATTTCTCACTCTCGGCCCATGAGTTCTTCCCTAGACAGGTGAGACCATGTGGTAATGGTCCCATGTCACCCCCTTAGTGTGGGATGCGATCTTTGAAAAGTATGCCCTCGGTCCGGAGGGGTAACTTTCTCCCAGTGTTACGGTGTCGGACGGCTTCTAAGGTAAGTGTTTAGAAGCACGTTCTGTAGAGCAGTTCATCCTGTTGGGGTAATGCAGAAACGGGGTGGCAAATTCAGTGAATAGTACCCTGCTTCCATGTGTAAAGCCTCCTTAAGATCCTACATTGCACTTTATATTATTTTGTACATGTCCTGTTTTTACATGCTCACTAATATGGCCACAGATAGATTTGTGTAAGAGTTTTAAATAGGACTTTAATGAGGTTTGTAGAAGTGAATTCTACTCTAATTGTACTCCTAAACTGGCCAGACATTCCAAAAAGTGTCTATTGAAAAGTTAAGGCAAATGTTCCACATATTTCACATTAAGTATGCAAAGTCAAATCTGCGGGTTCAGTCTCAGGAAATATGTGATGCTACAAGATATTTTGCTGAAAGTCACCTAGAAATAAAAGGTACTTTCAAAGGCATACGATATACATCCTTAAGGGGTCTATCATCTACTTTCACATTTTACATCTGCTCTCTTTCTTTATCCGTCTGACATGTGTGTGATAAATAGCGCTGCTGTATCTCATGTTGAGCCAAGCCAGTATATATTTAGTTAATTGCAGGTTTCTGTATCCTCCTAAAGCTACCCAGTCACCTCTTTGTCCTCCAGATCAACAAATTAGACCAATTATGTAATCACCAGGTAAAATTCAAAGACTTCTGAAACAATGGGGCTGCACTTCCCATCACAGAGCTTGTGTTTAACACATCAGAGAAGACCTTGAGCCGACATATTAGCCATGATGATGACATCCCGATGGAATTACAGGTGACCCAGTCATCAAAAAGAGCAAGTTATTCCTTTTTACTGAGGCACTAAAGATAAAAGACTATGTGTGGGTGTCTTTGAGTTTGCAAATTCAGAGGAACCCATTCACATGCCAGTGAAACGGCTTTCATGCGAGGTCAGCAGTTCATCTCGACAGACTTCAGACAGGCTTTCATAATGTGCATGTGAGCATGAGCTGCTGGATCTACAGTAATACACACCTTCAACCCTTTTCACAAATTCTTTAAAAGTAATAACAATAATAACCTCAGAAATGCTGATGCAGAAAACAGAGAAACAGATTTGGCTGTCTTAAAGGTTTGTGTGCGTGAATAGATCTGCTATCGCCATCATTCTAATTTTGCCATGTGTTTATGCGGTGGTGATGGCCAATGCTGCAGGAGAATGTATTGCGGAGGGATGACATCAGGCTGGCGCTTCTTAGAAAGTTTATGCCATGTATAGTTTATGCTTCAGCCTTCATGTCTGTGTAGCAATTTAAGTGTCATGTGTAGACGATCACAGAAAGGTGACGTAAAAAATGTTTCTTGTGGCTTAGTCATCACAAAAATAAACAAACATATTTACATTTTTCTTACATTAAGGCATTTAGCAGACGCTTTTATCCAAAGCGACTCACAAAGAGTCAAGGAGACAATGAAGCAGCAAATAGCAGTGACAAAAAATAGGTGAAAAAGTGCCACAACGAGGTTACTAAGTGTCACAAGTCAAGATAAAACCTGTAGGGGTGGAAAAAGCTTAAGTGTGTTTTTATATTTTATTTTTTTATATATAATGAGTGAGTAGGTTAGAAAGAAGGTTTCCTAGTGAGTTAGGTGTAGATGGAAGAGATAAGTTTATAGGCGTTTTTTAAAGAAAGAGGCCGAGTCTGCCAAGCGTGATGTAAGAGACAGATTGTTCCACCTTCGAGGAACCGATGCAGAGAAGGTGCAAGAGTGCGATTTCTTACCCTTTGAGATGGCACCACAAGACGTTGCTCGTTTACGGAGCGCAGAGATTTGGAGGGCATATACCTGTTAATCAGTGAGTGAAGATAGCTGGGTGCTGAACCTGTGGTGGTTCTGTAGGCGATAAGGAGAGATTTGAATTAAATGCGAGCTGTTATGGGGAGCCAATGCAGTTTCATGAAGAGAGGTGTGACATGGGTTCTTACTGGTTCCTTGAACACCAGTCTTCCTGCTGCATTCTAGATCATCAAGATTTAAAATCTTTTAAAAACATTAAATTTTTTTTTTAAGTGGAAATATTAGAATAATTGATAATTGAAATCCAACAGTTAATCTTTCTAAAATGTACAAATATTCTTGAGTTTATGTATAGAAAATATAAGTGTTAAGGTAAAATATATATATATATATATATATATATATATGTGTGTGTAATGCACACTAATATTTTGAGGAAACTAATATTTGAGTTAATCAGCTTTACATATTTTTTCTGAGATAAACACACAATATAAACATTATAATTTAATCTATTTTAAAGCTTTTAATTTTATTCACTTTTTGTGTGTAAATTATGTTACATAAAAACACAGTAAATTTATTTTATTTTTAGTGTTGACACGCTCACAGAAAGTCCATGATTTTGTTTTTGTTTGTTTCATATAAAATAGAGAAATATTACAGTGTGATGTTTTGTGCACATAAAATATTATCACTGTTTATGTGTGTCACTGGTTGCCACAATAAAGAGGGATGAGGACACGGGAGCTATCAGACTGGCACGCATCATGAGGGGCGGAGCAGCTGACAGGAGTGGTAAGCAATTACAAGCGCCTTCCTTACAAGTATTCATTCTGTGTAATAAATATAATGTGAGTTTTGTTTCTTTTCTTGCATAGGTCTCATACATGTAGAAGATGAGCTGAAGGAGGTCAACGGCATCCCTGTAGATGACAAAAAACCAGAGGAAATCATCCAAATCCTGGTACAGTGTGTCTCATAATCATATAATTATGATTTGTCTTTGTGCAGATATGCTTTGGTAAAATTAAGTGACTATGGAAGTGTAGAATTATGATATTATATTTCATTTTGGATGAGATGTTATGATTAATGAATTAATAATTTGAAGTAATACCAAAGACATTAAAGAAATAGTCATCCAAAAGTTTACATTTTGTCATTTATAGATATTCTTTTTGTTTCAATCGTGTCTGACTTTTCTTTGTTCTGCAGAACACAAAAGAAGATAGCTTGAAGAATGAGGTTTTCTCAACATTCTCATTTACTTCTATTGCATGGACCCAAAATCAATGCAAGTCAACGGGTAAAACCATTGTTTGTTTACCAACATTCTTTAAGATATCTTTTTTTTATCATTTTGGTGTTATCCCTTTAAATGCCAAAAGAAAATACGGTTTATTTTCATCTTGTTTTTTTTCTTGATTTTATTTATAGTCACAGTCAAAAGGTGCTATCACATTTAAAGTGGTCCCAGCCATCAAAGAGGAGGCACCAAACAAGCAGCCCAAGGTACCGTTGGATTGATGTATCTCTTATGTGTGGTTTTTCTCAGACTGGAGGAGTTTAGTCTGAACATTTACCATGGCCTGCTGCTTTAATGGATGAGCTCATCTTCAAAACAAATCACTTGCACTAAATCTCTCAGCTTCTGTCCAGCTTACACACAGCTTCTGTCAGTCTTCTAAACCCTTTCAGGCTGCTGTGAAGCCCACTGTCTACACATCCAACTGCTTTTGGGGGCAGCATCTTGTATGAAATAGAATGTCTTAAATTCCAGATTTCAAATTACGCTTTGTTGTTAAGAGATTTTGGTAATGTAGCATATGATACACTTAAAAGCACCAAACAAAATTTCTCCTTTTTTTATGATCTGATTAAGAACGAAAGTCACACAGGTTTTGACAGAATTTTCTTTATCGGGTAATCTTTAATACAAAAAAGAGACAGAATAATGTGCAAGCAAACATTAGCTTGAAGATTAATCTCATTATGCATTGCCTAACTAGGCGGCTCACATTTTAAGACACTGTTTTTATGTCTCTGTCTGCAGTTATACATGCTGTGTGGGTCTGTTTTACTCCTTTGCTGTTGTAATGGTTTAAATATGTTTCAGTTTTGTATTCAGTCATAACCTGCGTGTGTGTGAGTGTGTGTTAAGCATTGACCATAGTTTACCGTTTTCCGCACATGTAATGAATATGTTGGAGTGCTGCTAATTGGCTGCACATGTGTAAGAGGGCTTAAAAAGTGATGGAGTGAGAGACAGAGAGATGAAAAATTCCCCCAGGATGTATTGGTGTGTTTGTGGGGAATGTTTTCCTCTCTAACATCATTTTTCTATATGGCACACACTGCTTTCTAAATCATTACAAGCCACAGCTCAGCGCTTAGGGATGTGGCTTTTGTTCTCCTTAAGACATTTTTACAATAGTCCTTTATATTTATATTGTTTGTTTTATTTGTCTTCGTCATCATAACAGTCCTGTAAGCACTTACACTATGTTTGAGAAACACTAATGAGAATTGCACTAGTTTTCCAAGCAGAATGTACTGTACGTATGGTTATGGAAAGTAAGAAGTGTAGACTCCGGCACTGATTAAGCTGACCTTTCTGACCAATTAGGAAGAGCCACAGTCCCATGTGCCAGTTCTCTTTCAACTATCCAGAATGTACCTTGAGTTAGTCAAGCTTTAGGGATGAAGCAGATGTGATTCGAATTGAATTGCTTTGTTTTTTTGCTCTCTCTCTCTTTTGGCTTGTTTCTTTTTATGCCTTTAATCCACACAATCATTTTCTTGTTTTAAATGTCTCTCTCTCGCTTTCTTTGTAGATGTTTGTAAAAGCACTTTTTGACTACAGTCCAGAAGAAGATAATGCGATCCCTTGCAAGGAGGCAGGGTTGGCGTTCAAGAAAAGGAGATATCTTGCAGATTATGGAGTCAAGAAGATGCCACCTGGTGGCAGGCCAAACATGAAGGAAATGGCAACCCGCGGGCTGGACTCATTCCTTCCAAACACTTTCAGGAAAGGATAGCTGTTGCAGTTTAGTTTACTAAACCACTATCTTTGTTCTCAATATCACCTGGTTTAAACAAAACGGTGCTCCACGACTCCATTATTCTGTCCATTCTGTCCTATCGCCTAATATATTTTATGCACTCCTGTCGTCCGTTCATCACTCTTTCTCTGTCCAGAATTCTTTCACTCCATTACAACCTGACACTTTCTCTCCTTACTATGAAAGGAATTACTTTTTATATTCTCCTCTTTGTTTTTCATCCTTGTCATTTTTTCCCCATTTTTGTGCAAGGGCTCGCCCATTCTGTCAAAATACTTTGGTTTTCCGTGGCCCTCTGGCCTGGAATTCCTAATGATAGACAATGATAGCACTGGTTCACATCCACTTTGGACATTCACGCATGGAAAACTGCACATCGGTGGTGCTCTGCATAAAGTGAACCCTGACATGCATGCTCATGTGTGTTGAGTTAGCTAGCGCGACAGTTCCTTTTCTCAGTTTTTGTGAAATAAGTAAATAAAAATATTTGTTAACCTGTCAAATGTACAGTAGCACATACTATGCTTCTTTCTGACCTGTCTTTTTGTCTCACTCTCAAATGCTCTTTTGTGACCCTGCCTGTGAAAATGAGCATCAAAGTTTGATTTTACCTATTCATTTCATTATGATTTCAATCTTTGGCCTGGTCTTACTCGGTCAATAATTAATATATCAACATCATATATCCACACAATGTTTCTTTAGTATAGTAGACTGATGTTCTACAGCCCTGTTAAAGAGATTTTTCCAGCCTCATTTACTCGCCCTGTCCTTTCTTCATCAAGAAGAGAGTTTGAAGAATGTTGATACCCATTCACTTTTATTGTATAGACCCGAAAGCGGTACAAGTACTGTGGCTGTTTAGTTTCCAAGATCTAGTATTATATATTTAGTTCTGCATTACAAAGAAAGCTATTTAAGTTTAAAATGACAAGAGAATGAGTGAATGTTGTTATATTTTTAATTTTCTGTGAACTATCCCCGTTTTTTTTTTTTTTTAATGAAATGTAATGGTTTTCTATTTTTCAGGAGGTTTGCAGTATGGAGTCCAATGACGGTCAAACTACCACAGAGGACCCCCAGCAAAAGATTTTGTAAGGACCACACTGAAACACAAAAGCCATTTCTTAAATAATGATATACAGAAAATTTTGCTAACCAATGTTTGTCTTTCAGGAAAATTGCACCTTTCACAAAAACGTTAAAACAGTTTTATTCAGTCTTATGGATCAATGTGACTAATGGTAAACTTATGGAACAGGAACCCTTCAAACATGCATGAACACTGTACACTCAGAAACTACCTATCATTCAAACTAGCACTAAAGCAGAAGTGACCTTTGACCTGTGAGAAGCCCAGTGCAATGCAGACAGGTAGTTGAGACGCTAAAAACAAAGCAGAGGTTAAAAAAAGGAAAATTGGTGAAAAAGAAGAAGATCCCACACTCATCTGACTCCTGTAAGGCTGATATGTACACACATGTGTATTCATGTTCTGTACATGTGCATTAATGCACATCCAGACAACAGCTTCCTCTTCTGGCTTCTATTAATCTCCCATGTCTGATATTTGTGAGCGTATGTGTGTTTGTACACCACAGCTCTAATCCTTTCCAGCATCTGACAGTAAGGTCATTTATAAAGCTGTGCTGGCTTACTAGCTAAACACATGGGTGCATTTAAGTCTTACCACGAGACAGACGCACAGCAACACTATCAACATGTTACTGTCATCCGTAAAGCTACACACACACACACACACACACACACACACACACACACACACACACACACACACACACACACACACACATATGTGAATTTGATTGAATAATACAGTCACTCTGGTTTCTTCTCTCTAATGCCACATGCCTGGCCTCCCACCTTCCATTTTCCCCCATCACTCTGTCAGACATTCCAAACAAAGAGAAGAAGGAAAAGTTGATGTGCGGGTCGGTAAGGTATTGGTATTGATGAGATTTCCAGGACCACCCCTGGAGTCGCGAATTCACCCGCCCCACTCTCACACTCTCATAACGAACAAGCATAAATATTATCAAATCAAAGCGTTTTTCATTGCCAAGTTTCACGCATAACGTTTTCGATGAATAGGATTTTCGAGCATTGCGTTGAATGCGGGAATTCAAAAGAAAATGCACAATTCAATGAAAGAAGAAGCGGTAATAAAGTCCATGTCTTTCCTGACCAGAACCAGACCTTAAACAAGACAGATCCAACTAAAATTGCAGAACACTAATCTTAGTTTGCCTCACTTTTCTGGAAACCTCTAAAGATTTGGTTTAAAAAGAGGAGAATGTGTGGGTGTGGTGTGTGCCAGTTTAAATAACTGTGTGTGTGTGTGTGTGCGTTTGTTTGTGTAATTGATTTTATGCCATTGCAGGTGCATAAAGGTGTTCTGGGAAGAATGAGTGTGTTTGTAGGTGCGTGTGTGTGTCTGTGTGTGTGCGCACAGTTTAAGAGTGAGACCATCTGTCCAATGGCCTGAAAAGCAGTGACATCAGCCGATATTTCAAAGAGCAAGGAGGAAGGGACTCTCTGCGTGACTGAACACATGCTAGTGCTTTATGCTGCAGATATGTGCACTTATACAGAGCTTACTTATCAGAACAGCATGATCATGAGCGAAGCTGTATGTCATGTCCATTGCAGAGCACCCACCCATGGTTTATTCCCCATACAAACTGGTTTGCATGGTCATTTCTACAGTCATAAAAAGGAACAAAAGTTACCTTCTCTATAGCTGAGATGGTATCCTTAAAGGTTCCGTTCTGTTTCTTTGTTGGTATACATTACATTAATGTTGTACCTTTTTGGTCTACATTTTTGTACCTTGGGGGACCTTCTGTGTACCTTGATGACCTGTTTCATACCCATAAAATATTAGGGGTAAGAAGCATGTAACTGTACCCTTAAGGGGCAGTCGTGGCCTGGTGGTTGAGTGTTTGAACTGTGATCCCAAAGTTGCTGGTTTGATACTCAATACCAGCAGGGCTACCACGACTGAGATGAGTCCCTTGAGCAAGTCACCATTCTCCCCTACAGCTCCCTTAGGCATCGCATCATTGTGCCCTCTGCTCCGGGTGTGTGTTCACAGTTTGTGTGTGTTCACAGTGTGTGTGTGTTCACTTACTGTGTGTGTACACTGGGTTGGGTTAAAAGCAGATCACAAATTCCAAGTATGGGACACCATACTTGACAACACATCACATCCCTTCATGTCACGTCACCTTAAGGTTGCACGATAGGTCCTCAAGGGACAGTAATATACATGTTTTTCTAAAAGTTTAACCCTTAAACACTAAAATTCCTGTATGTTTACGACATTAAGTACTGGAAATAAAACTAAGTTTACACTTTTTTAAAGTAAAAGGTTTATCTGTAAAAAGGAAAGATAACAATAGTTATTATTTATAAATAAATATATATATATATATGTATTCTTTAAATATATTTTTAATATTCCTTTAGACATGCTGATTAAATTAAATTTGGAATTGTCTATAATTTGTTTCCACTGTATATTAAAAAGAACTTTGAATGAGGTTTTTAGAACAACATTCTGTTAATCAAAGATTAAGGAATTATTAAGGTTAAGAACTGGGAATAGTCCTGAGGTTAATTTTGGAATGATAATTCCATTTCTGATCTTGATTTTTAATCAATTAATTCTTCATTTTAGTCTAATCAACTAGGCAACATATAAAAGAATGTTTTGTTTGTTATTTTTATATAACGTGGAGTCAAGTTTTTCCAGCAGTCACTGACAGCACTCAGAAGAATCTTGTTGTTTGTTATACATGTGATGCACATGTAAAGTGATATTTAAATTGTACGCGCTGCATAAACCTAACATGTGGAATTGCCAATCTTTGCATGTAAACACACACAAAATAGACTGGCCTGTGTACATACAATATGATGGTTTCATGTTTGGGAGAAGCTGCGCTTTTCCATTATGTGCCCTGTTTTTGAGTTTTGTTCGGCCAGATACAATTTCAATCCAATTGTTTTGTCATCATAGCAGATATGGAAGCAATTTAGGCACCCCTTTAATTCACCCGCACCATTCCCAGGTATTGGTAATAATCATCTATTCATTTTTGCTTTATCTGAATCTTTATGGAATTATTAGGTGGTGTTTTCCCCACATATCAGAATTTTTTATGTAATATAAACTGTCTTTGTTGTCAGATGATTGGAACTAATATCTCTCGTGACCTCAAGGAAAATGCAGGTTGTAACAGCTTGATCCACTTAAATTATAATTCTATTTAAAGTTTTGCTCTAAAGTCCCTACCTCAAAGATTTAATGTTGTAGAATATTATCAACAGCATTGATGACATCTGTAACAGGTGTCTGTTTTGCCTGTGAATTATACACATTTGATTTTATTTATTTTCTCTGCCTAACCATCGTGGTTGCAAGACTTTATAAGCCCCATGCTTGCCGGTTCATTAATTCATTGTTGACTTCATTTCATAATCATCTTTCTATCCTCTGGGTCACAATAACAAGAAGGCAGATGACTATGGATTTGCTTCAATGATAGCACATGAAGGAATTTAACTGCCCTCCAACCCTTTTCTTAATAGTTTTCCTGCAAGTGTGTATGACAAGTTGTGTTTTGCTGGTAGATGTTGCCTTTTACACATGTGTGTTTTGATTTAAGCTTGTTTAGTAGAATTAAGACCACATGAATAGGAGGAAGCTTTTAAAGTGAATCCAAATGTTCCTGTTTCTTCAGGCCTACATGTACAGGCACATGCAGACACACGCGTATTCTTTTATTTAAAATGCCTTGTTGCTTGTAAGTCACAGTTCTCGAAAAGGTTATATTCTTTTTATATTATATATAGTGATTGATCAAAGTGATCTTGTCATTTCAAACCTGACATTGACTTTGTATCTTTGTTAGAAAACAAAAGAAGATATTTTAAATAATGTTGGACACCGTTGGCACCCATTCACTTACATTGGTTTTGTCAAAAGCATTGTTTGGTTACCAACATTTTTTAAGATATCATCTTTTGTGTTCTGCGGAAGAAAGTCATACAGGTTTAAAATGACAAGAAGGAGAGTAAATTATGAAAATGTTTATTTTTACAGTTTACTAATCCAGTCACATGACGATATCGTTTGTTCAGTTCTTTCTTCTTTAAGATAATAAGGCCATTGAATGGGGTTTGTTTTTCTATTCTATTCTTTTCTTTTATTCTTTTCACTCTTTCGATTTGTTTTGAACCTTTTGTTTCCTTTTATTTCTCTTCTTTCAGTCCCAGTGGTGGACATTGAGGGTACAACTTTCAGCCCAGCTGTTAGTTTAGATTAGATTCCACTTTATTGTCACCGCACATATAAGGTACAAGGCAACGAAATGCAGTTAGCATCTAACCAGAAGTTAAATAAGCAGTAAGTACAGAATATATATGTAATAGGTACAATAATTATACAGAAAAGATAAGTATAGATAAGTATTATGGACAATTTACAGGTTTAAAATACTTAGCAGATATACAGATAGGTGTGCTATGAACATCCTATCCAAATGGGTTACGTAAAAGTGTATGTACATTATAGACAGATCTATGAACATATGAACATAATTTACAGTATTATAGTGGATGGAAGTGCATTGGAATATTAAAGTGTGCAATGGATTGTTCAGAGTGACTGAGTGAACAGACAGTAGTGCATGTAACAACTGGTCTATTGTTATGATTATTTTAAATAAATAAGTAATCAGAACGATGTATTGTTGATGGGTTGGTGTTAAGGGCTGTCAGAGGGAAGTGTCAGAAAGGAGACAGCTGTATGGTAAAAGCTGTCCCTTGGTCTTGTGATCCTTGTCCGTAGTCCCTGAAGCACCTCCCGGAGGGTAGGAGGTAAAACAGTCTATTGATAGCGTATGGAGGAGTCCTTGAGAAAACTGCCAGCTCGTGGAAGACAGCGTGTCCTCTGGATGTCCTCAATTGCAGAAGGTGTTGTCCCTGTGATACAGGTTATTGTCTGAGCAATATGTGGATAGGTGCTGTACCTCTTCCCTGTAGGCAGTCTCATCGTGAGGCCAATCGCTGTAGTGTCATCTGAAAACTTAATGATGGAGTTGGATCCATGCACGGGCTTGCAGTCATGGGTGTAAAGGGAGTAGAGAAATGGGCTTAGCATGCAGCCTTGTGGTACGCAGGTGTTTAATGTGATGGTAGTAGAGTGGATGTGGCCTGACCTAACAGTCTGAGGCCTGTTGGTCAGAAAGTCCATGATCCAGTTGCAGAGGTAAGAGTTAATGTCCAGGTCTCCAAGTTTAGTGGTCAGCTTGGAGGGGATAACGATGTAAAATGCTGAACTGAAATCAACAAACAATATCCGTACATAATTGTTGTTATTGTCCAAGTGTGTGAGGGCAGAGTAAAGAACTGTAAATACTGCATCCTCTGTGTTCCTATTTCTGCGGTAGGCAAATTGGTGTGGGTCCAGTGTAGGTTGTGAGTGCTACGGGACAATAATTGTTCAGGCACATTGGGAAGGAGTGTTTCCGTACTGGTACAATGGATGTGGACTTAAATTATGTTGGCACAGTTGCTTGTATGAGGGACAGATTGAAAATGTCTGTGAATACCCCTGCAAGCTGCTCTGCACATGCCCTGAGCACACGTCCAGGAATACCATTCGGGCCAGCAGCGTTGATCCGGCTCAGTGCAGTGTGCACATCTGTGGAGGTGAATTTTAGATGTCAAAGCTGTTAGATCACTGGTTTGGGACACTTGTATATGGTAACAGAGTACCCTAACAATGTGGACATGCTTGATTAGTGTTCATCGGACCACAACCTTCTAATGGAGTGTAGCAGAGCGTGTTAACAGGGCCAAGAGTTCAACACCCTACTGTATCGCTCTCTTAGACATGTACGCATGCACTCACATTCATGTATTGTAGATTTGGCTCACGAATTGTTGTGACAGAACAGGCAAGCGTTCAACAGCCTTCTTAGCATGTTTGACAGATGCGTTATGTGTGTGTGTTAATCCTGCTCATTGTTTACCATGTGAATACAGTGAGGTCAATAAGTATTTGATCACCCTATGATTTTGGAAGTTCTCCTGCTTAGTAATCATGGAGAGGTCTAGAAGTTTCTAGTACATGTGCATTTCTACTGTGAGAGACAGATTCTAAAAAGAAACATCTGAAAATCAAATTTTATGATTTTTTTAACAATTTATTTTTAATAACTTGTCAAATAAGTATTTAATCACTTGAGTAAATAGATTACTATTTGGTACAGAATCTTTTGTTAATAATTACAGAGGTCCAAATGTCGCTGTAGTTCTTCACCAGGTTTGCTTACTCTGCAGTGGGGATTTTGACCCACTCCAGTTTACAAATCTTCTTAAGATCTGTCAGGTTTAGCTGGGCAACACAAAGTTTCAGCTCCCTCCAAAGATTTTCAGTTGGATTTAGGTCTGGACAGTGGCTAGGCCACTCCAGAACCTTGATATGTTTTATTTTGAGCCACCCCTTGGTTTTCTTGTCTGTGTGCTTTTGGTCATTGTCATGCCAGCCACAGCCTATCTTTAATGCTCTGACTGAGGAAAGGAAGTTTTTGCCCAATATCTCACAATACCTGGCCCAGTTCATTATCTTCTTAATACAGTGCAGTTGTCCTGTCCCCTGTGCAGAAAAACAACCCTAGAGCATGATGCTTCCAACCCCATGCAAGGGACATTGACAGTCATCATTATACTCTTAACAATTTCTGACATTTTCATTGCTCCAACTGTAGTTCTTTTTTTTCAGACAATTTCCCCCGAACTTTTCCAGCTTTGTGAAGGTCTATAATTTTGTCTCTTGTCTGTTCAGGATGATCAAATACTTGTTGGCCTCACTGTATGTTGGGCCATTATTGCATTTTTATGGATATTCAACTTGATGTCATTTTTGATGTCGTCAACATAGGCAAGCTAATGTTTGAAGTCCAGTTGGAAAGTTCATGCTGCTAAGAGGTTCATCCACCTGGTTGAGCATCCAAAAATAATAAAAACTGAAATAACTGACATAAACTTTGTTTAGATATGTTGTGCCTTTAAATGAAATGACAGTGTCTGTTGTGTTGATTCTCCACTAATAAAAATTTGTCCTGGTTCATTTTGCTACCCTTGTTCTTATTCGAAGAGGAGACTGAATTCGCCAGCCATTATAATGGACTTCATATTGGTGAGCTCTTGAGGATTTTTTTGTGTTGCCCCCCATATCATACCCATACTCTCTGTCATGTGTGTCTGCTCCTTCACACAAAATCTGTTTTGACATGTGGCTGCACGCTGTTTCATGTCCTATAGTATCAATGTCTAACCTCCCTCTTTCCAAATATCTTCCTTTAGTATATGGTAGATGTGATTACATCTTGATTCCCCTCTTGGCTCAGTCTATGTTTTCGTTTGTACTTACATTTTCAGCAATAATTGCCACTGTCACGACTGTAAACTTCTCTTAAGTGCTTTGTGTGATTTATCTAAGATCTCCTTTTAGTTATTTTTAGTAGAAGTTCATGAACGCTCGAGCATTGTACTCTTATTCACAAATCAAACTGAAGAATCAAAATCTAAATACTGCACACTTATCTGAAATCTAAGCAATCGTTTTTTTTCCAATCCTGAGGTGTAAATGGGGCAAACATGATCATATAACCGTGCTTAGCAGCTGTACGTCCCGGTTTCCCTGTGTGTTGGCTGTGTTTTAAGTTTAAATAGCTCTTTATAAATGTTAAACATATTGCAGTTAAAGACACCGGTTTGTTTCCAGGCTTTGTGGTGGAGTATGGGTCCGACGGGTTTTTGATGTGGTGCGCTATGGACACTGGGCGGTTTGAAGGCCGGTTTTCAGTCAGCCAGTTAGTCTGGTTTTCATCTCTAGCCTCAGTGTGTGGAAAAAGAACGTGCCATAGCATTCTTATTATCTGTCACCACACAGACTAATGCAGTCTTAAATACCTGCCATCGTACATCCGTTTGAGAAGGCCATGTACGCTCTCCTCTCCTGTTCTGTTGGGACTTTCTGACTCAAAGAGATCGATTGAGCATTTCCTTCCGCTTCTTTTCCGTCACTATTTCATTCACTCACTAGTAGACATTAGTCTGTTTGTGTAAGCCACAGCCACATTTCTAGTCTTTTGTGGAAAGTTTGTAAGTAAATCGGAGCAATCTGTCCAGACAAGCTCACATTTTTCTCTGCCCTGGTTTCTTCATGCTTTTATTACCGACTTTTTGACCCCAGCCTCTCCTCTTCCTCCTAAAGGCCAGAACACCTCTTGGGCTGGTCCCCGGACAGTGCTTCAAGCTTCCGCACTCCAGCCATCCATTACACATTTTGTGTAACCAGAGACTTTTTCAAGGGAAGAGAACATCAACCTTTAAAAAAAACTTGCTTGACTTTACAAGGGCTGTCATTGTGCTCCGAGTGTTCTATAGTCGATGCTGTTGTGATTTGAACCTGGTGTGGTAGTAATGTAAAACCGTGTAACAGACTTTTCTGGTGCTGTTCCAATCTTGTGGCACTTTTGCAAAGGTTGTGTGTCAAAAATTAGCATTTTAGTCCATCAGCTCTCCTGTCCATTCATGTCATTCAGCAGTGGGGTTTTAACTTTGTTCAACTGGATTGTGCACACATTCTGTTGGTTGGAGGATTTTCCAGGTGCATTAACATTTTGGAAGCTGATTTAGATACAGTATCGACAAAACTGTGCTGTGAACAACAATGATTTTGGAAAATGTTTCAATTCTTAATATTTAGCAATGTTTTAGGTGTTTTTCCTAAAAAGCCAATGCTATAAATATGTATTAATGTTTAGTGTGATCAATTGGAAAAAAATGTGTGATGGCTTCATTTATTCTTTGCAAACAAACACATACTAATGTATTAATTTCCTTACAGTGTCCGACAACAGCCTACCATCTTTTTCAAGCAAAGTTCTCAGAGGTTAATCCCAAATATCTAATCACAATATGAGCACCCGCATAGGGAGAAAACAAGAAACTGGTAATAAAGGTTCCAGGAATCAGAAGAAAGAACGACAAAAAAAAGAAAGACGTTTGCACATGAAAACGTTCAGGAGGAGAAGCTAAAGCTGGGAAAGCCATCATCCCCCAGAATCCAATTAAGTAGGGAGTTATGGAAAAACAGAGACGTGTTTTAGTGCAAAATGAAAAACGCTCCATTTCCAAAATGAGTTTATCTCATCTGTCCACAGGTTCACTCCTGTAGGAGGAGCACAGAGGCCAGGAGCCCTGAGGCGCTAGCTGTGCAAGGCTTTTGATTACCACGCTTTTTTCCCAAATTGACCCCTGTTCAGGTGGATACACTTGACTAAAAACAATCAAAGTCACTGAGATCTTAATTTCAATAAGTCGTTTGGCGCAACTGCCTATCTATAATTTTGCGTGTTTAGGGAAAGTTAGATTAGAATTAGCCATGGATATTAAAAGCCGGAGCAGATGTCTGATTCAGAACCATTATACAGATCATTGCATGATTGGAACTGTATGCATGTCCTGTAGTGGTCAGTCATTTCATGGATTGTGTGTCTGTTGATTATGTTTTTGTGTATGTGCTTGTAGGCGTTTCACCATCTTTGTAATGGAAGCACAAGGAGGTTGATGAGACTTACAGGAGTAATGTGTCCTCTAACTTGATTCTTGGATTTATAGCCAAGATGTCTCAGGTTAAACATTCTATTGATGACTGAACTAGCTTGACCTGACGGCCCACTCTGTTTGTCTGTGAGTAAGTGCATGTGTAGTACGATATAGTTTGGAACAGAATTTCACCTGTTCAGAGTTTTCCAAATGGAAAATCAATGAATAAATAATTTTATTCAATCTAAAGTATCATTGTTTAAAAGTATAATATGTTTTATCACACTAGCCGTCTATAAACTGACAATCCTGTAAATGTGTTTCTGACTATTTTGTCTCCCTGCCCTGTTTTGGAGAATGCATCTAGCCATCATCGTAACAATGAGAAATTGCATTAGACATGTGCAAACTTTGAGGATTTCCAAGTTTTTATTTTAAATCATTATGTTTATGTGAATCGTACTGGAAAGGGAAACACAAAAGTAAATATAAACAGTGTAAATGAGGTCACTTCACCAAATGTAACCACAAATTGTAACCAGGACCCTCAGTTAGACCTCCAACCATTTGTAATGTTCCTTTGCCAACTAAAACAGTTAAACTTTAAAGGATAGTTCACCCAAATTAAAAATTACATCAATATTACTCATCGTCTTGAAATTTGTTGTACATGCTTCTGCAGAGCACATAAGAAGATATTTTGAAGAATGTTGGTAACTGAACACCAATGGTACAAATTCACTTCTAATGTATGGACCAATGCAACTCAACGGCTTTCAACACTATTTTTCAGAATATCTTATTTTGTGTTCTGCAGAAGAAAAAGTCATACAAGTTGGAAATGACAAAAGGGTGGGTAGATGATGACAGAATCTTCATTGCTCTGTCCCTTTAACTATTCCTTTGACATTTAAGCAAATCTGGTGCTTATTATTTATTTATTACTGGTATATTAAATAATCTGTTTACATTTTCCTAAACCCCTATTTCTTATTAAGGACATAAAATGAAACAAATGACAAAATCTATTAAAATGGATTGAATATTTTTTAAATTGAGTTTTGGTTTTACACAGAGGAAAAACAAATACACGCTCCTTGATACAAGTCTATTTTCCTCTGGGCAAGAGGACCGAAGTGTCTGTATTCAACATAAGCCTGTAACACTTGGGCTGAACACGACTTTCCACTTATGCAGCACAATGGAATCCACTCCTACAGTGTGTTTCCCCTAGACAGTGATTCTTAATGAGTTCAACATGTCTCAAAGCAGTGCCCAATGCATATTTCAAATAGTACTACTAAATTCTATTTTTTACCATTGTCTGTGATGATAAGCCATCTTTTATCCTCTGATTTTATCAACACATGTTGAGAAGATAAAGGGGAAAATATCTGTAAGAATAATGCATTTGTTTGAAGAATACAGATTTGTTTTATCTGTAAAGGATGTTGCGATATGGAATAAAGAATGCCTGCGTGTGAAAGGCCTTGATACATGCGATAGCCTAGAAGTTGCTCCTGAAACTTGGGAATGTTTGATGTTGGAGGTCTCCTGGACGCCACCCCCGGGGGCCTGTACAGTGCCGCTAAGCCCTTCAGCAGATGATTTTTAAAGGGTGTGGGACTGACTGAAGGCCATATGTCTGTCCATCAGAATGAATCACTTGCATGCATGCGACCCTCCATGAGACTTTTTTCTTAAGATGTAGGCAGGGGACAACTCCTGAGGGAGAACGTTTGTGATGAAATTGGTTCTTGCATCAATCTTTAAAACTACTCAGTACAGCAACTCTTAATAGCCTAAATTTGGTTCTGCCTATGAAAACCCAGTAATTTTTAGCTATTTACTTAGTAAACATCATTCTACACAATGTAAAGAACATTCTCTGAGAACAGAACATTGATATCTTTAATATTGATGAGTAAATCCATGTCAAAGATTGAAATCATATAAAAATTAATAGGTAAAATCAAATTTTAAAACTTGTTTGGTTTTTCATCTCGTCTGGTTTTCACCGGCAGGGTCACATATTCGATTATATCAACGTTTTCACTCAACCTTTCAGCACCATACATGAAAAATTGTTTTAAAGCAGACACTATTGGCAGATATTCAGTTTATGCCTCACCTACAAATCTCCAAATTGTGTCTCGAGACCCGTTATTTCAGTAGTTCGTGTCGTATTGCCTGTTACATTAAAACATTTATGTTTTTGGCAGACACATTTATTATCTGCGTATTACGGCATAGTGTTTGTATTCTTTCTTAATATATCATTTCTCCTACATGCAACCTTCCGCATCCATACAGTGCAGTAAAACCTTGGAAAAAGTGGGTTGGAGAAGGTTATTACCAGTATTTTATGTTTTTGAATTCCTAAGTGTCTTCTCCTCCACATCTACTAAATTTCTTCCATGGCTGTAAGATATTATTTCTGTGGAAAATGGGCAGTCGGGAGCCACAGCAGGTTTCAGGCGATTGTGTGTGCGGCAGCAACGCGTGTCTTTCTGTGTTTACACTGAATTTGGGCCTTTTCATTGTTTTCCTTCTCTGTCTCTGTGGAAGAATAGGTTTGATTTGTGATGTGCTAGTTGGTGATGGTAAGTCGCAGAGCCCTGAGTGCCAATTGGTTCGTCGCACTGTAGCGCACGCTGTTAGGAGGGGCATAACTCCGAGGCGGGCATATGTCTAGGTGTTTTACGTCGGTTCTTGGCTGGCTTGATCTCTCCGTGATGTATGTACTTTATCTCTGTTCTTAAAAGCAGAAAGATAAAGAGCGGTTCTTATATACATAAACTGTATGTTCAGTCACACCACATGTAGATTTGTCTCACTAAGCCACATTGTTGGGAAAATTGCGATTTACAGTTTCCTGACAAGAAGCAGGTCCAAAATGCTGGACTGGAATAGATTAATTTCCATGCTTTCCTTCTAATTCTGCCTCAATCAGTTACGGGGATTGGGGTTCAGAAAAGGGGGTAGGAGCACTTTCTATCTGAGCCTTGATTTATTTATCCTCATCGAGGTGGAAGGCAATATTTCGGCTATTTGGATGGAGCCGTCTATCTGGCTTTAAGTGATTTTGAAGGCTCACGATTATGAAGCCCCTCCAACCAGGGAACAGCAATTTGTGTTAACTTGTGCACCTGCTCTGCACTGGAGTATTCTCTGGAGACTTTTTGCACCCTGCCCAAGAAGAAAGATATGAAAATTAAGTAGAACAAGCCACTCTTGTGTTTAAACTTTAAAGGTCACAGTCAGATCTTTCTTAAGGGAATGATGTCTTTCGGCTTGGCAGCTGGTGCGTAACACTTTACCCAGTCAAACGTTCCCCTGGTAATGTTGGTATACATCAGGAAATTAGACACAAACACACACAGATATTTTAGCTCCAGAAGAGTTTCAGTCTGATGGCTGTCCTTCAATAAGCACATCAATGATTCCTAGTGGAACTGTGCCCTGTCCTAAATGCCACCAAAATCTCACCGTGGACACATAGCCACTTGTGTTATGGTAGGACAGGCATTTGACTTACGGTGTGTTTCATTTGTAACCCGACGTAGGTCCCTACTGGCCCTTATTAAGGAACTGTGCGGAAAAGAACAAACTGTAAGGAATGCAGAATCTCTCCATGGCTGCACATCTGTACTCCGTGGTCTCACTGCTGTGGAAAGTATTAAGGGGACTGGATTTTTTTTGTCTCAGTCCATAATTTTTTGAACTGCTGTAATCTTACTTGAGTATCTTGCATCATATCCTCATGTTCATTAATCACAAAAGAAAGAAGCGGAGTAGAGGCAGGAGAGGAAAATGTCTTGCACAGAGATGGGGTATAAGGTGTCTCTGGTTTGGGGCTGTGCTCGTTCAAATAGCATCTGTCATGAATATAAAACCATGCTGTGTAAATGAGGGGTGCATTATTACTTTTGATACAGTCTGGTGTCATTAAAGCCAGACTCGTGCTGTCCGGAGTCATCAGACAGTAAATTTTGCGGTGACGTTCCATGCTAGATTTAGGGCATGAAAAGACACCCATGGTAATGACCCTGTACAGTGTGTTGAATTGGCACACATCTTGCATTGTCCCAAGGCCTTAAGATATTATAGATATTATAGTCTGCTTGTTTTGTTACCTGAACATGAAGAACCGCAGGTTAGAAGGAGAAAGTTCCCTGGTTTTATCTTAATGGATTTATATATGAAAATAATACTATGCATAAGAGAAACTAATACTTCTTTCTGAGTTCTGTGGGTGTCAATATCCCATGGGCTTGGTTATGACCTTAATTAAAGTGATGGTTTATCCCAAAATAAAAATGATGTCATCATTCATTATGCATATGAAGAGGTGATGTCTTACCACAGGAAACCCGGAGACAGATATAGACTAGTCGTTTTAATCGGTAAGTGTGAAAGATGTCTTTAAATTTCTCTGTTTTGTTTCTGGGCACACAAATCACATCATCCCTTAAGCAGATCTTTGTTTGTTTGTTTGTATTCATCTGCTCTTTGTATTTGTGTGAGGGAGGGAGTTTGTTTGTGTAGTTGGTTTTCTGTTATTGAGACCACTGCACAAACAAAACATTATTTTTATGTTCCACGCATGACACTCAACTGCAACCCATAAATTCGATTCTGCTGTGAGACTCTGACTCAGCCTGGCCCTATGAAGACCCCTGAAGCTGACGGGCCGAGGATTAATTCATCTTAGTGGCACTTCATTCCCAGACATGGTGTTCTGTTGGAACATTTTAGTCCTCTTTAATATTATTCTGCAGAGAATTATAAACACTGAGTTTCAAGGGGAAAGTGAGGGTGTGACCCCAGTGAGACATTGAGTTTATAGAGTAAAGAAACTTAAACCAAAAATAATTTTCAGATTTATAATTTTTTGTTCTGTCACAAAGGCCAGAATTAAGTGTTTCATAAAGGTGTAAATAATAAAAGATAGATTTATAAGACTTTAAGTTTAAGGGTTAAAGGTTTATACGTTTTGATCCAATTCAGCTAGTTGTTGAAGTACCACCATCATTTTTTTAATGCATTGCTTTTCCATTATTATGTTATAAAAAATATTTCACTCACAAATCTGTGAGAAGTAGGACATGGTTAACAGCAATAGACCAGGCCTCATGTTTAGCTTATGGATTCTATCCCAGTATTGTTGGTGCATGTTATTAATGAAGTGAGTGTGCATACATGAATGTGTGACGTAGTCTGTTTTAATAATCAGGGCATTTTGCTTTCAGGTTGCCTCTCTGGTAATTTGGCGCAACCCTGATTCAGTTAAAATAACAAAAATATTTTTGTTTTTCCTCGTAAGGTAGAGGACGGCGTCATGTTTGCTATCAGACCTGACAAAACCAAGGAGGTCGAAACTGTCTGCTGTGTGTGTTGCTCTGTTTTCTTTCTGAACTGTCATTTTATCCCTTGAGTTTCTGCTTTAGCTTTTTCCTGGCCTACAATGTTTTTCGTATTTTCTTTGTTTGACATTTGCTTTATTTCGTTTACCTGATTGGCAATAGATTTCCTGCACTTTGCTTTAATGTTTTCATCATCATATAGATTTTCTCCATATAGTTGTTTTTCCTTCTATTGTTTTTGCAGTTTGACTGAGAGGGATGTGAAAGCAAGTTCATGCTCCCAATAGGGGTTTACTCATGACAACAGGGTCAAGCGAAATCACCCTGACCAAAATGATCTTGTTCCCCTCTGCTTTCTCGAACATGAATGACCCATGGTTCCTGGTCTCAAGCGGCTTTCCAGACAAATCAAGATGTTATCTGTTTGGATACATATTAATCGAGTGGCCAAAGTCAACATGTTTTACATATGCGGAGGTTTGCGAGTTTTCCGTGGTGTTTTAACTGAAACCGGATTATTTCACTTACCATCGGATCTGTTTTTTTGTACGTTAGAGTTGAGATTGAAGAGATTTTAGTTGATTTTTCTGAATAATGGAGGTTTAGAACCTGGCAAAACCAACTTTGTCAATGAAGTTAATCGGATCTGATACAATGCATCTCTTCTATCCCAATGTTCTGAGGCTTTCCAAGAATCTCTTTCTGTGCTATTGTAATTAAACATGGGCTAAAAATTGTTGATTTGTATTTAATTGAAACATACTTGAGAAGTTGGTAGAGATCTTCAGTTGTATGCCCAGTGTCTCTGGGGGCATGCTAAAAACATTTATGCAAATCACATGTAGTCTAAAAGAAATGTCATTGACTTTTTAACAAAACTAATGGATATTGTTGATGCTGACCCAGTCCAAAGTATAGCCTCTATCATTTTGATCTCCTGAAGCTAAATTTCATGTCATTTGCTCTTTCATAGCCTGGAAGCTATTACACCTTTGGGTTAGTGTTCTACCCAATAAGGGCCATAATGACTACTGACACTTTTACAACCCTTGCAACCTGCTCCCTTGAAGGCACGAGTACTCAAATGTGTTACATTATTAGCTGTTGTTAGTTTCTATTTAAACTGAATCACAGAGAACAGAATAAAGCAATAGTTCTCATGAGTCCTCTGTTCGTTTTCTTTGGATCATTGAAAGTAAACTAAGAGGTGAGGAATACAGCCCCCCAGGTTTCATAATATATACCTGCTGTTCCACGACAGAGATGGGTTTGAAGTGTCCCTCTGATTTTAAACCTCATTTTACATTTCCTTCATGTGTATGTTATTACCCGAAACAATCTGTGAAGTTACAAATATCAAAGTTCACGATACAGCGAGGATTCTTGAAATCGGTGGTGTGTCGCCAGAGACTCGTCTTGAAAGTAATTGGATTAACGTGATGTCACCTCGTCACTGGTTGTGATGTAGTAACTGAAATTAGAGTTCACCATTAATAGTAGACATAACTTTTTGACCAATCGGAGTACATTGGGAGGCTGGCCTTAAAGAGTAAGGAACTAACATAGAGTGTATTTACTGACAGGAGAAAAGTCGCGAAGCATCAAACTTAGTAATAAAACTAATGATGCTTTTTTAAGATTTAATGGCAATTGTTGTGGACTCAAACAATACAATTATTAATAGTTTAATCACTTAACAAGGGACTCTTTAAAACAGCACAAGGTATAAAACAAATGACTTCCTAAACCTTTAAAAGAAATGTCCACTAACTTTTCCCATACCAGTGTGGTCGCATCCCATTTGAAGGCTGTTTAGACAGCGGGGAGCTGGCAAGCTGTTCAGCACTTGAACCTTGCTGCTGGGATACAAGCAACCATACATCAGAGATAGCACAGGGCCACTGCTGAGATGAATGATTCAGGGCTTTTAACTCATTTAGTACACTTGACGAGTGAATGGAAGGGCCGGGGATCACGGCCATCCTTCATCCCATAGACAAAGTTTCTGTGTGGGTCTGGAATCAAGTAGACAGGGCCTGGTGGGGTCTGGAAAGTAACATCCACAGAAAATAAAAAACATGCAGGTGTGTGTATAAAATATGGCTAATGGAAAACGCGATTTATTACTTTTTCCTGTCTTTTTGTAGGATTTTACTCATGTCTGCGATGTTAATGTGCACTAAATATGGCCTTTTTGAACAGAAGCTTCACACTGTCAGTGACCCTAAAATTGTGTAATAAACACTTGTATATCCTCACTGTAATAAATCAGCATCTCTCTCTCGCCTCGAGTAGAATGAGGACACGATCACTGATGAGTGTGCGCAAAGAAGAAAAAACACATGATGCAACAAATGAAAATGTGTTCTGTCTCTCTTTTTGAGATGAGTGGGAAACCATCTGTTTTCTGTTTTTTAACATATAGATTTTGATTTTCATCTCTCAGCAATCATTACAGGCTAATAGAAAAACCACACTTGACTTACTGGATTGTATAGTGTGAATCTTGGACTATCTTTAATGGGGGCTTGACATGCCGAATTGCACTAGGGAATCTATTCTCTGATCCTCCGTTTGTTCGCTCTATAAGTGGTTCATCTCATGTTGGAGTCAGACTCTGTGACTACAGGAAGAAGAGTTCAGAGATGTGTTGTGAGATGCCATAGAGGACTTTTATTGTATCCATTCTCTCTTTTTTGTCACCTCCTATGTCTCTCTTTCTCTATTTGACACTTCTTTGAGGATGATGAGGAAAACATCTGTCTGTTAAGAGGACAGCCTTTTAAAGAGACACCAAAGAGCTTGAACTGAGCCAGGCATTTGACATAGAATGCTTTTGTCAGACAACACTTATTATTATTTCCTGTCTTTTGAGACCACAGCATTTTCTTTAGTCATGTTGTGCGACATTTGTGTGTCTTTTCTGTGTGTGGCCTCACAAATGTTGCTTTGTGAGTTTGATGTTAAGGAGTTTTCTTGGAGTCGGATCTTACCCAGTGTTCCTGCAAACACTCACAAATGACAAAATCTCTCTCTCTCTCTCCCTCCCTCCCTCCCTCCCTCCCTCCCTCCCTCCCTCCCTCCCTCCCTCCCTCCCTCCCTCCCTCCCTTAACCTGTTATTGATTACTTTGGTAATTGTTAAAGAATTCAAGAATTCCTTTATTTAATATTGCTTTATATTATTCAAAATCAGAAAAAGTATTGTCCCCTAAAGATTAAGTGTTGTGGCAATGTTAAAGTAATAATTTAAAATGAAAATTTACATGTTAATGATATGACTTCTGCAGAAGAGTAACCACACAGCAGTTCCACCCATTCACATTTATTCCATTCAAGTTAATGATTGCCAGTTACCAACATTCTTCAAAATATCTACTTTTGTGTTTTTACAGAACAAAGTCATACATGTTTAAAATATCAAGATGTATGTGATGACAGAATCACTTTAATACAATATTACCTGTACTTTAAACACGGCAAAAGGAGTAAATAAATGCTACTAATATTTAAGAGGAGTATTATTATTTCTCTCTCACCCTATCGTTCTGTCATTGATAGTTCAGAGCAGTGCTTATGACTGTTCCAGCCATTCTCTCATTTGCTTTCCTGCCTCTTTTGGTCTGGGGAAATTCACCAGAGCAGACATTTCAGAACAAATGATCTGGACTGTGATTTATGTATTAAAACAGGCTGGCGATGTGGAATAATTGCAGACTATTTACAGGCGGTAAAAGAGAAAGTGAGAGTTTTGAGGGAGTCTGAGACTGAGATAGTGGCCAGAAAACCCATAGCTGCTAATATAACGGTGGGATGTTTGTTACATTTAGGTTTGGCTTAAATAGGTGTGTCTGAGTCAGGCTGTGACACTTTTGAAATTCAAGTGGTATAAAAATCCCATCCAAAGTTTGGTACTTCAATGCTGCCTTATTGATAAAATTTGACCTTTGTATTAGCGTGCATAACAAAGCTTAGATTCCTCAAGACCTTACGGTGGATACAGATTCAAGGGATGAATTCTTTGAACATATCAATTGCATTTCTGTCTTCTATTGTCTTTTGAATGTAGATGCTGCCAACTTCATTTAACACACACCGTAAGTATGCGCCGATCATTAGAAGGCGTTTCATTTTATTCTTTACAGTAAGATCAGCCTCGAGCGATTGTTTCCCATTAACAACGACCGGGTCTTTTCAAACGCAAACCAGCCGTGACAGCAACGCTAGCAAGATGAAGAATATGATTAGTTGAGAGCACTTGAACAATTTGACTTCTCTCCAGGGTTTACTACTATTTTCCATGATCTTAGAATGAAATTCAAATTCTTTAGCCACACCAAAACCATTTCTTATGCCACAGAGCCCATGCCAGATGAAATATATACTTTTTCTTTCAGCAGTACAAGGGAGGTTTTTTTTTTAACTTTGTTTGTGAGCACTAGCAGTCGGAGGTATAATAACATGTTATCTTATATCCGTGGTGGACTGCTGTCATTGGAGGGGGATGCGGCTTAATACATTTTGTGTTAGGTTGCTTAACGTTATCATTTACAACCCGACCTTACTCTTTATTTATATACGTTTATAAGATGTGGCTTTGTGCGATAAATTACAGTAGGATGTTGTAAATAAGTCAACAGTTGATTTTGTCAGTAGTACATATAGAAAGAAATGCTATAAAGAACACAATAAATAGCTATAATATATAGCTAGAGAAAGAAAAAGCAAAATGAAAACTGAGAAATAAAATCCTGGAACAAGGTGAGTTTCAATGGTCTTAAAGTTAATAGATTTTTTCGGAGCAGTTGGCAGCACGCAGACATAATTTGTCAGCTGTGTGTCGTACAGCGACCTTCGACCTGCCTGACACTTGTTAAACGCTCCAGTGTGTACCTCTATACGGTAAACTTTGACCTCCGCTGTACCAGCTGGAGACGCGCTGGCTGCAATGGCATGCGTCTTCTGATTTAAAGGCTGAAATTTACGGGCAACTGAAAGCAAGAGTGGGGTTTTATGAGGGCCAGTTTAAACTCTCATGGGACTTTACAAGTTCTTTTGGAGCACTCCCACTGACCATTTTAAACCTTGCCGTGGGGAAAGTGAAGACCGGCATTGTGGTTCTGGTGTTTGGGGCAATAATGTCCTGGGTAATATTGGGGATCACTAATGAGAGAACGTCTATGGTACTGAACTGTGACAATGATGTTAAAATTAACAGTGGACGAGGTCAGTCAATTCATCAGACATCTTTATTCATTTTCTGCACTGATTTTTTGTCTAAAACAGTCACCAAAGTAAAAGTTCTCCCAAAATTGAAACATCTGTCATGAATTACTCAGTTTTTGTTTTGATTAACAGAGATAAACATATTCGAACAAATGCTTGTAAGCAAACAGTTCTTGCATTGGTAATTAGGAGTGCGCCAGAATTGCTGTCCTACATCTTCAAAATATTTTCTTTTTGTATTTAAATAGGGTAAAAAATATTACATTATTTTTTCCTACTATGGTAGTCAGTGAGTTCCAAGAAAGGTTTGGTCACAAAAAATTTTCAGAATATCTTTCTCTATGTTCATCAGAATAATGTAAAAGTTTGGTAAAAACAGATTTTTTTTAATCAAAGAGCACAAATATAATTTTTTTTATTTTGGGTTTTTTCCCTTTAACCTTGTGGTTTTTTGTCAGTAAGAGGTTTTTGCATCTTAATTATTCAGTTGTAGTCTATGTTGTAGTGTGTTTGCAAAAAACTAAGTCCACATTTTAAGTGTTTATCTTTGTAAACCTTTAAATCAATTATCAACCTTTAATTCGCAACAATTTGACTCTGAAGTCCTGCTTATTGAATTTAAAACAATTATCAAAGGTTCCTCTGCCAAATCAAAGCTTGTAACTGTATTTTAAAGCACATTTAGTCAAATTTTAAATATTAAGGGTGTGTAAATTAAGTTAGATGTGTCCCCGTGATGAACCCCCTGTTGAGAATCACTGCTTTAACTTGTTTTATTTCTCAATGCAAGTTTAAATGTTCTGCAGATGATGTTTGTTTATATTAAAAATATCTTTTAACCATCACAGAGGCATCTTCTCCTTGCCTTGCTATTTTTAACAAACACCTCTCGATCCAAAAGACAATCTGAAAGCAATGGAGTGGAGTATAATTTCAACTCCAAACATTCTTTTGAAGCAGACATTCACAACAACATGTAAGTCACATATAACTTTTGTGTTATCTAGAATGAAGATTTGAATGTTTTGCCATCATTTTAATCTGACAGTACTATTATTCACTGTATTTCAACAGAGGGTTTGTTTTATTCTCAAGATTGTAATTAAGCATAACCCTGATACAAACAATCCACAGTAAGAGAGGAATAAATCTAATAGTCTGGTTCGCCAGTTTTTGTTCAACACATCATTCTGAGCCCTGACTTAACTCAAATAAATCAACAGCAAAGTCCAAACACAGCACAAGCAAATTCAGTAGAGTCATCCGTCTCGACATTCATAGACGTTACGGCAAACGTTCACCATTTCTGCCTTTCGGCTGCCCATGATTACGTTTTTCCACTTAATTTCTCCCTGCTCGTGTGTATGTGTGTGCATGCGTGTGTGTGTGTTTGTGTGTGTGTGTGTACTAGTGATGTGAGCTCAGATATCTTTTCTGTAAGTGAGAGTGAGAGGGTGCTGACAGGTGGTCGGTTTCTGAGTGTGTGCGAAATGGGCTCTTTATACCTCGTGTTCGTAAGCTCAGATTTGTATGGATGGCCTGGTGATTGATTTGTTTCTACAGAGGATAAAACAACATAACAGGAAAGTGCATTGAATGTCACTTCGCCAGCATGCGGCCTTCTTCAGGCGTTCTTAAGCTGCCGTGTGGTGGAAAGTACACGCAGCGGTTTGTCCCGCTGTAAAAGAACATCAGACTGACTTAAACCACAGTTATCAATGCAAATTAAAGGATAAAGAGAGAAGAGTTGAATGAATAAGGTTGGACAACTGTAGAAGATTTTTTATTTGTTCTCAGTCTAGTTTGAAAGACTGAGCAATGTCCATCAGTCTGGGAAAATTCATGTTCTCAAGTCTGAACATGACATTCCCAAGAAAAACCCTACTCATGGCTAAAAACGGAACACTCTACGGTAAATGAACCCAAAAGCCACAGAAGCAGCCTCCACCCCATCATCCAGCATCCCGACAAGAAGCACCACAATGAAGAAGCACATCTGTTTTCACATGCACTTTATAATAAAACAGTTTTTGGGAATTTTTGGTCAAATTAACACTAGCAAACCGCTTATTAGCACCCAACTAAATCAACTTTGCTCACTATGAAACAATTTTCAATGACAGAGTCTACATACTGCTAACATGCTGAGTAGGAAAAGAGGGCAGAGAGTCACATTAGAAACTCTTTGATGTTGTAAAAATTATCGTCCAATCACAAGTTGCTGACAGAATGTGTCAGCCTGAAACATGCAACTGCAGTTATAGTTTCTAGTTCAAATAAAAAAGAATGTTTAATGAACATTCTGACACTTAAAAATGAACACCCCAAAATGAAACATAATTGTCCTTTTGACTATGTTGTTTGTATTGCTTTTATTTCCATTTACTAGAAGTAAGTGGCCATGGTTTTGGTTATGAACATTCCTTAAAATATCCTTTTTTCTGTTTTTCAGAGGAAAAAAGGTAATACAGAATTGAAATGTCAGAGGCTTGGTAGATTAGGATAGCATTTTTATTTTGGGGTGAACTACCTTTCAAGGTTCTACATTCTTTGAATGTGCCATATAAAGAAAGTCATACTGGTTTAAAATGATTAGGTAAGTAAATAACATAATTTATACTTTAGGCTGAACTATCCCTTTTAGTAGCTTTTGACCAGGCTCAAAAATGTAATCATGAATATTGGTGGGTTTTACCGCCGTCTGCTCCGCAGTCGGTCGGCCTGGAATTTTTTCCACGTCGATGTTAATATCGAAATTCTAAAAATACACGTGTTCTGTGACATCGGAGAATAAGCAAGTGATCAAAGCGTAAGAAAAAATAAGAGAGAGAGATTAAACGGTGGAAAGTGTTTGTTTGCTTTTGCCGTCTCAGGAAGTGAGCCCTTGGCATTCAAGTCGGCCTGTGCTGTGAGAGAAACAGGTGTTACTCATTTAAAGTGTAACATAGAAGATTATATAAAAGAGCTTTGTGTCAGACTGTCTGGATTGGTCTTGTGTGTAAGAATGCAAGTGATGGTGAAGGCGCTGTCTGCATGGCCTTTTGCTCGGAAGGCATCATAAAGCTTTAAGAGTTTCCTGTTATTATCCTGTCATTTGGCTTACTTTTATACATGAATCCCACAGTATTCAAGGTTTTAACAATGATCTTTTTGCATTTATGCACATCAATCATTGGGTAAAACTTGCTTCTGTCATTTTGTGATATTGGTTTGTCGTTCATGGCGAATATAAGGGAAATGTATGTTCGGTCCTGTCCAGGAACAAGGTGTGCCTTCTTGACGTACAGCCACACGTGAGTCTCTCATATTACTTTACTCTGTATATCTCCATTGTTCAGTCTAGCTTTTACATTCCATACTGTCCTTAAGACGCACTGAATTGATTATTTTTTGACATGTGGTTAGGATTGTATCTGAAAGTCTTCAGGTCTTGGCTTTGTCTAAAGCTGTCCCATGTTTGGAAATTCTTTGAAGAATTAAATATCAAGGTGTAGGCTCAGAGCAAGCCCCTGTTATACATAACACACCAAAACCACGGTGCTGAAAAGCCTCTGTCCTTAACCATATGCAACCAGTGAGGCTCAGAGGCCGGCCTCTTACCAAACAAATACATTTATAATAAATAAACACACATTACCCCTCTCACACATATAAATACTGGCGAAGTGCCTGCATAGACACACACTGTTATAGATTGTTTGTTTGATCTGAGTGGATAATGATATGTGGTTGACAGTGAAGACACCCTTTAGATGTCTTTATGTATTGGGTTATATGAGGTTTAACTTTTATATCATAAAATGATGACTTAAAGAATAGAAGAAATGACGTAGAAGACACATTTTGGACACTTTCAATGTCAAGTTATTGTTGTTTTATGGTGAGCCACACATGTGGTTACCCTGCTAAAACACGTTAGTGAACTTCAAGTGAACTGAATATATACTTTTCATGAAAAGCACTATATTGGGCTATTGAAAATGTGACTATAAAAGGCAATTGTTAAAGTGGTGAAATTTGTTTAATATGTACAATTTTAAGGTAAAGAATGTCATACTTAATATAAAGTGATAATTCACCAATAATGTAAATTATGCCATCATTTACTCATTCTCTTGTCATTTCAAATACGTATGATCTCCCCCTGGACACAAAAAAAAGTATTTTGAAGAGAGGTGATAACCAACAGCATCTTTAAAATATCTTCTTTGGAGTGTTTGCAGTAACCCAATGCTTTATTCGTATAAATAAAAGACGGTCGTAAATGTGTTTCTGAGTCAATCTGAGAGCTAACAGTAGTGTTTTAGACTTCTGTTTCTGTTTTGTTGTCTGGATGTTGCTGTGTGTGTGCGTTCTGTACATCACAGTTCTCAGAGTTTAAAATGCGTATTCACGTATTCAAGCACTTATTTCCATGTCAGCCAGTCATGGCTTTATTAATGTCTACTGTATATAAAAGCTTAATGGACCTCAGCCGCATACAGTGCATGACACCGCACACAGAACATGCCTTTTTCAAAGCTTGGTTCATGATTATCTGTTTTACTAAATGCAAACAAAGTCTTTGAATTCTTTTGTTTTGTCCTGCTATTATCCTCCTTTATTATTCATCCATCTTGCAGATATAATGATAGATTTTTATCTAATTTATGACAGATTTACTAATGGCTTGTGGCTCTTTTATACACTTTAAATGCTGTGAGAACTTTTTTTTAAAAATGACCGTCGAATACACTAAAAAAAAATGAAAGGGTTAAAACCAGCACTTTTTGCACTGCTCTTGTTGGATTTTGTTGATCATTATGGGATAAAATATTGCACCTTTGCTTTTTGTAAGTAAATCATTCGCAGAAATTTCCATTTCAATTTCGAAATTGGGCTCACTCCCTATTTTGTTTAGTAAATCTATCCCTTAATTGTATTGTAATACCTGGAGAAAAGCTGTCTGTTACATTTCTTATTCCTCTCAATGGCACTTTCTGAAAGTTCTTGAAAATGTTTTGGTTATACAAATGTTCTGAAGCAATTTAATAATTTTAAAAGAGTGTGAAATTTCAGTCATTATTCATAATCATTTCTTTAAACAGCCCGCTTAATCCTGATGGTCAGAAAAAGTGAAGTGTATATAGTGGTGAATAAATAAATGACAATGTTTTATGCCAAGAAACCTTTCGACTAGCATTATAATTGGTAAAAATGCATAAGAACTCTAAAATATGAATCCCTAAAAGCCAAAGATGGATAGTCGGTGGAATATCTACCCAGAAATATATGGTGAAATTTGATGACCTGATCCGTATTGTATCCAAATGGAGGGCTTTATTTTCACTCGCAAAGTCAGATCAGTCCAGCTCAGTGTGAATCAGCTGGGTTGTTTTCTGTCAAAATGTACAAGGAACTAAAGGCAATAATGTTCAGAACTATCAGTGTCAAAGTAAATCATGGTGCAAGAGTGATGCTGCTTTAATGAGTGCATTTCAAGCTGCTTCCCTTTTATTTTCCAATCTTTCTCACATTCTCTCCTCCACAGACGCTAAGGCATCTTCGCACAGCTGAGTTTAAGCCATATGTGGTGTTTGTGAAGCCTCCGTCCATCGAGCGGCTGAGAGAAACCAGGATGAACGCTAAAGTCATCTCAGGCAAAGATGATAAGAGCTCTCCTAAACCCTTCTACACACCACACATGCTAAATACACACCACACATGCTCCCTGTTCAAAAACCATGCTAGCTACGTTATGCTTAAAGAAGGAATGCAAACCATAACCCAACATTATGACCATTAGTAAAGAATGCAAATACTGCTGTCGACTACACTGTTCAAGATTTAATAACACATATAATGTGCAGATTCAGACAGTGTTTATGTATCAACTGGGAAATACCATAAAAAATGCAAACGTTACAAAGACAAAGGTTTAATCAAAGGATCTATACTATATGTCACAGATATCAACAGTTACTGGTTCAAAGATATGCAAGATCTCTGTTTAAGTGTTTGAAGCAGTTTTATTTTTAGTCCTTGACTTTTCTTAGTCAAGTAAAGACTATTTTCAGGATTGTCACATCCCTAACGCTACATATTCTTCATGAATAGACACTAACAAATGACAATATATATTTTATGTTCTATAAAGATCTGTCTTTGGATTGATTTATTGTAAAAAAAGCTATGACTTTCAAAGTATTTTATTATTCTCATAAAAAAAAGATTGCATCACCTTCTGGCAGACAACTGCCACGTCATTTATTGTAGTAATTTTTTTGTGCCAACCGTATTATTGAACCATAATTCTTTTTCACATGTGTATGTGTTTTTGTGTAACCAGTCCCTGAGCGGCAACCCGATATGAGACCCCCTGAGCTCATACCACACCTGTATTTCGTTCGACTTAAGTCAAACTGAAAACAAATGAACGCAATTTACACTTATCCCAGACCCTTACCCTGTACCAACTTTGGTTTGTGCGCACCTGAGATAAGGTGAGAACATACAGGTAGTTCAAAGATGTTCCAGGGTTCATCATATGTGCTTCTCACATTGAATATGCAAGAGAGCCGAGCTTTGTTTTTTACAAGGCACTAGACCCAAGGAACACAATTCCACCACACGTGGAGATTATTCGAGGCCTCTTGTGTGGCTTTCACAGTGAAGGTCTTTCATATTGAACAATTTTTAGAATGTTCTACAGGGTCTTTACTTCCATCATGTATTACCTCACCTTTTTGTCATTTCAAACCTTTGTGATTCATTTTTTCCACAGGACAAAAAATAAGATATTTTGGAAAAAGGACTTTCAACATTCTAAAAAACAATTCATGTGGTTTAGTAGATATCACCAAAAAACTTTATATTAACCCTCTTAATAAAACATTAAATGGATTCAGTGGAACATTTCTCAAAAACGTACACATTTAAATTTATGTGATGAAAATATAAGTATATATTTAACAAATATGTATTTTTAATATAAACCAATAATTTTGGTGAATTAAAATAGTCATTGAATAATGATAATATAGTTAGTTGGATTTACTTTTTTTACTTGCATGTACCCACATTTTAAACTGCATATTTAATTAATTTCAAAGCTGTAAAATTTACATATTTAATAAAGTATTAAGTAATTTTAAAAAGCAAAAGTGTATTATAGACACAAAACTAAAGCAAGTGAAGATATGCCTTTTCAAAATATCTTCTATTGGGTTTTACAGAATAAAAAAAGTCTTACAGGTTTGAAATGTCAATAATAAAAAAAGAGGCAGAATTTTTATTTTTGTCTGAATTATTATTGCAGTCCTTGTATGGTTTGACTGCTAGCTAATCATTTTTACACAGCAACTTTAGTCTGTTTATGCACTATGAGTTCATACTGTCGAATGGTCTGCCAAAATGTAAATGATTGCAGATACACATGCACAATGCACATTGTCTACTTTTGTTTATCTTTAGCTCGCTGGGTGCATGATACATGCACACACAGACACAAAGTGATGTTAACTCCTTCCATTTTTCTTCATTTCTGGTCACATCAAGTGCTGAAAAAAGAACACATTTTTCAAACCACTGAACGTGTGACAGACAGAGCGGCATATTCCAGCAAGTTTTATATTCCCCTGGAGTGTTGATCTATCTGAATCAGAAGCTCCGACATGCCAAAGTTTGAAGTTAACGAATCAAGCAATATCCTCTGTTGTCAGTGGGAATCTTGTTCTGGATATCAGTGTCATAAAGGGAACCTATCAAACCTATCCTCACTCTCCAGTGTGACTGTCTGCCTGCTTTCAACAGGTCAGCCTCAAAGCGCCTCGCTGAGGGTTCTATAGGGAGGAAAATCCCTACTCGGTTGGCAAAAATGTAACAGAGATGAATTATCGATTCTGACAGTGTTAAAGGCACCCAGAATCAGCCTGTTATAGGTGCGAATGAAAAATTGTGTTTGATGAAATGTCACAGACATAATTTATCTAAGAGGTGCTGTATTACTTTCCCAGAGTAGTGCCGGAGACTGCGTCTGGTAGAGACATGAGGGCAGAACGCTGTCGGCAACAGGCATCCCATTGTTCACTGAAACCAGACTCTTCTACTCTATTGTTCTCCCTCATAGTATTGCTTATATATCATTTCTGTCTTTGTGTTTATGTAAGTTCAAAATACCACTTCAAAATGTAGCGCAGAAGAGCAAAGGATTTAAACTTTAGGCATTAAATTGTAATGTAGGAAACATAGCTAAAATTGAACTTTTTTTTTAGAAAAGTCAAGTCAGTCAAAAGATGAAGTGCCTCCATGTTGGGAATATAAAAAAGAGACCTCTTGGCGACCCAGAGATGTCCTTTTTTGAAAGGTTTAATGATAAGGGCAGGTGCACTTTATGTGAACCAATAAAACCGATTTTCCGTCAAGGGCCTTGAGGATCGCGAGATAGGCAAGGCTCGTGCTGCGGAGGAGAGAGTACTAAAGAAAGACTTTCCTTCTTAGAGAAGATTCGAATGAGAGAGTGTGCTTGAGCCTTTGGGTAATAAACAATTGGAGGGAAATGCAAAGAAAAATATATTGAAACCTTTGAAAGTGATCGGTTTTGGAATTAACGCTTCCCTAGAGGCACAACATCTGTTCAACCTCAATTAGCATGAGGTTTTTATTTGATGACAGAATGAGGAAAAGGATATGTTCAGACGGCGGGCCAAACCTTTGACTACTTAGGCCAAACACGAGCAAATCCACTATGTTGAAGCAAAGCTTTCTGCTAGAGAAACAATGACTGAGTCAGCGGACTTTTGATGCTAAATAACTGTCAGATTGACTGATGGATGTACATTTCAGAGCCCGACGGCCATGTGACAGAACAGAAGTTGAAATGTTGACAAAGTCTCTTGATCAAGGGAGGCAGACTCGAGGAGAGAATGTCTTAGCTTCTAAAAACCCTTTAGATCGTTCATACATATTCAAATAAAGGTTTAAATGTTGTTTTTATTTCTATGTCTAATGCACATTCATTATTTTAAACCATTGCTTAATATTTTCTCTGTAAAACTTCCACGGTTAGTGATGCCATTTCACCTGTGGATTATCACTTTTGATGTAAGGATGACAGATAGATTTGGGGTTAATTGATGGTTGAACTGCTGTATCCGCTCTCAATTTTACTTTTAGTTTTAACAGCGACTGGAACTATAAAAGTGGGATTAGGTGGAGGTTGAGTTAATTTGCATATTTTGTATATCTTTGTATTATGGTGAGGTGTAGAGTAATGCCATGTTCTTACTAAATGCAAACAAATGCACATTCATACACAAAAAAACATCATGCGACATGGAGTCTTTGTGTGTACTACAAACAGTGAGGGTCAGTTACCTTTTTGTGCGAAGTTCTCGCTTAAGTCTAAATATTTTAAATATTGACCATGGAGGACTCTATTATTGACTCTAATATTTAAGTCCAGCGGTTACCAACCTAGACTTTCATATACTGCAAGATCATTCAATTTCTGCATTAAATTAAATGTAAATATAAAAAAATTAAATATAGATGGAATACATTTGTGTGATAAATCCCCATTTTTAATTTGGATCAATTTAAGTTTCATTTCAAGGGCCAATATTTCATGAATAATAATTGATTATGTCAAATAACTTCCAAGGCCGTATTATGCAATGCATAGACCACAGTTTTATACCCTGGCTAGTATTTATTCCAAAACTCAAAACACTGGAAATAAGGATCGACCAAACTATAACTGCCACCTCACCAACTCAGTATATCTGTTCTTCATCACTTAGATGTTTATTGCACTTGGGTTCTAAATAAGTTTTATTGAAAACTAAAAATGAATAGTTATAATTAAATGAAATCCTATTTTAATGCATACTGTGGGAATGCTGTAATAAAACATGTGTTCTCAAACATATTATGTCTACTTCACACCTACAATGTTTGTTTTCCAGGATGAGTACTTTCAGGAGATGATCAACACCTCTCAGATGATGGAATACCAGCACGGTCACCTCTTTGAAAAGGTCATTGTGAACGACGACCTAACTACTGCCTTTAACCAGCTCCGGCAGGCTCTTAGGAAAGTGGAGACAGAAGCTCACTGGGTGCCCATCGGCTGGACTCATTCCTGAGGATAAAACATATAAGGGAAGAACACATCAATCAAATGTGCAGGGAAAAGTGAAGGACTTCATGAACTCTAGATTTCTGTTTTGAGTTATATTTTTGAATGTAGTCGGTGACTGGGATTATGTTTTTAGAGTTATCTTAAGTTGTGAAGTGGTTTATCTTTTCTTGGCGAACTCAAGTGTATGCTTGTAGGTTTGTTTATGTTTGGTCTTGGTGGATGTAGCTGAAGTGGTGTAATTACGCTCGGAACGTAGGCAAATGTTTGCTTGTTTAGACAGAACATGTGTTTCAGACTGTCAGTCAAGTGGACTGGTGGTGCTGACCGCTCCTTTGCATATTTTTAACATTAGTTTAAGGGATGATTATTATTTTGTGTTTTTATGCATTTTTGTGTCGATGTTTTGTTTTGTAAGGACATTTTTGAGAAAGTGCAGTTTTGTTTTTAAACTTGGGTGTTGCTTTTTAGCACACTAGAAGAAAGACCTGGAAAAAAAACATGGAAAACATGATGCTCAGAAGACCTAGATTAGGTTAATTAAATTAGAAAATTAATATATTTTTATTTTTTTTAGCCCAATTGTGATTTATCAGAGCTGTGAGCACTGTTTTTAATGTTCTTACTGCTGATCGAAGGTGCATGGTCCCTGTACACAGTGGTTTGCTAAAAGTATTACCACTGTGTGCAAAAACTGACTTTCTTTTTTTCCTTCTTTTTGTCCAGCCCACAGTGCCAGCTGATGAGGGCAGGCACTTACAAACACATAAGGCTGATTAGAGGTCTCTCTCAACTCAAGTCTTATAAAATGATCTTTAAAAAGAAACTTAACAGCAGGTTCTCAGCATCGTAATGGGAATGACTTGAAATGAAACAAAGCATTTCCATTATTGCAGTAAAAGCTACTCCGAAAATGTAAACATCATTAAGTCACCCCTGCATGATGAAAGGCAGTAATACTTTCATGTACAGTATGATTTTAGCACGGATGACTGTTTGTACTTTTTGTCCTTTTTAGAGTTTGTTTGTGTTAATTGAGTCCAGCAGATAATGCAGCAGCTCACCGATATCACATTTTTTATGACATGGCGGTAAGTAGATGAGAATTTTAAAGATGAATCAATATGCAAATGGCCTTACCTAATAATATACTATATGCAGTACATGTATATTTGTGTAATTTTTTCACAGTCTTATTTCGTGCTGTTTCATAGTTTTAGTTTGTAGTCAAGTACTATGGACTGTTTTAGTTGTTTAGTCTTACATTCCATGTGAACACACTCTGTAGCCCTGCCTTTAACACTGAGGTGCATCTCAATGTCAGTCTTGTCTTTTTATATTCTACATCATCTTTGTTTGTACTGTACATGCCTGTACAGTAGCAAGACTTCTTCTCAGGCTTTCAACTTTTCCCAGTGAGAAATATGCAAAATCCTGTATTTGAATAATGTACCTTTGCATCCTCATCTTCATGGTCTCAGATATCCCTTGTGGAAACCTACACTGTACTCATCTCAACAATTCATGCATTTTACTGTTTCCTTCAGCTGATAATCACGACCACCTTCTCCTCCATATGGACATTTAAATGTCAAGCGATTTTGTTGAACTGTACACTTTGTATTAAAAAAAAATAGCATTGAGGATTGAGTTCTGTTTGTATCCCTGTTTTTCGGGTTATCACCCTGTGCTTTCTTTAGTAGCTTATTCATGTCAGCAGTCTCTGGTCTTCAGACACAAAGAGCCACTGTGACAGACTCATCGTTCAAGACTTGACGTTTGCAGGAATCTTACCGTCTGAGGAAGTGCCAAAACAAACCATCAGCCAATACAACCGCCCATAATCCTCCGGCTCCCACTTTATCATACAAACCTTGCCACTGCCGCTCAGAGTTAGAGAGAGGGAGAGAGAGAGAAAAAGCTGGCCATGCAGCGGTAACAATGTTCTGTGCATATACAATCATATTTTAATAATCATTCTGCGACATAAAAGGCAACATTTCATTACAACTGTTGTAGTCCTTATTTAGAGTTGGTACTCAACCAACTTTTTAGAAACATAAAAGCGCAATAAATTCCAGACTTATAATGGATGATGATATAACAATAAATATATATCAAATATGCATTCACGAAAATTGAGAGTGGGTTTAAGAACAAAATGCAAAATAGGATATTTTTGTAGAATGTTAATAACCAAAAGCCATTGTTCCCATTCAATTTTATTGCTCTAGAGTTCACCTGTGTTCCCCTCTGATTTAGTTCTTCCTTTTTAGCATTATACAGCCAAACTTGTGACACCAGTAACCAGTGTTGCCAGATTGGGCAGGCTCCTTTTGGTCACGTCTGACCGGAAAAGAATTCATTGGCCGGGTCTTTAAACTTTGGGCTGGTTTTTGATGCAACAGGCGGGTTTTTATTTTTGAGTATCTATAAACAGTATTCTTTATTATTATTTTTTATTAAAACTAACTATAAAATAAATTATATAATGTAGGATGATGTCTAAATTAGGTATGGTTCAGGTTAGGTTAATTAAGGTTCAGGGAAATCCTGTCCAAACAGACTTCAAGCTTGATTGACGGTTGTTATAGGCTAATTTGTTATATCATCAAAACTGCATTATCATCATCAGTGATCATCATTCATCATCATCATCATGCCAAAGTGGGGTAAATATAAAAAGTCCTACAGAAAGGAATGGGAGAGCTACCAGTCTTTAAAAACATGGATTACACCTGTGGTAGGCGATGATACAAAGGCATTTTGTAAATACTGTCAATCAGAAATCAGAGCACAGTTAAATGATTTGAAAGAGCATGCTAATACAAAAAACACGAATCGCGCTGTGCATCAAGTATAAAAACTTTTACTGTGTCAGCGGGAGCAGCAGGGCAGTGTCCGATCAAAGATGACCAAAAGCGGCGTGAAATTAGAATTGCAGCTTAAAATGCTTGGCACAGTTCAATAAATGTGGTGGACGAGTTGTCCCCTTCTGAGGTTTTCGATGTGGACCTTGTGTTTTATTAAAATGATCAGTTATATAAAAAAAAATATAAAAAAGATGCACTGGATATACTTGAGGCGAGCCTGGTGCTCTCCAATCTGCCATTTGTTAGTCTGGTTGTTTAAGAAGAAAAACAAATTGAGTGTTTTATTCTATAACAGTTTTAATAACAGTATGTATTTTAGGCTGGTATTTTTTTAAATGGACGGGTTTTAAGCTGTAGTTGGGCTGGAAATCTTTAGTCTAATCTGGCAACACTGGCACTAACCATTGTTTCTCATTCATTTTGACTGCATGGACACAAGAACAGTGCAAGTCAATGGGGACTGACACATTTCAAAATCTTTTTGTGTGTTCTGCAGAAGTTCAAAAAACAATGAATTCCAGATTAATAATGTATGATGATAAAATGATTGTTTAAAATTCTGAAAAAAAAAGTTTAAGTAGGATTTAAGAACACAAAACGTAAAAGAAGATATTTTGTAGAAAGTTGGTAGCCTAAAATCATTATTCCCCATTCAATATGCAAGTCAATTTAAATATCTTCTCCAGAGAAAGTCATACAACATAAATTCCAGATTATAATAAATAATTATATAAGGTTTTTTTTTAATACATGCATATTTAAAGCAGTCATTATAGTGGATTTTGAGAACAAAACACAAAATAAATATTTTGAAGATTGAAAAAATTTTGCTAGCTAAAAACATTGTTCCCCATTTAATACTATTGTATACACAAAACCAGTCCAGGTCAATGGGGACTGACATTCCTCAATATATCTTCTTTTGTGTCCTGCAGGAGAAAGTCATACAACCCAGTGAATTTCAGAATTAAACCCTATTGTAATTGGGTCTAACTCTATTTTTTAATGTGGTTCTATGACTAATCTTGCAACAACAAAATAAGAGAAAATAGTTCTGATTTGAAACAAGAATCCAGTACAAACTATGTAATCCCAGCTCACATATCCAATCCAAACTTAATATGACAATACATTCCACAGCATGTCCTCACTCCCTTTCCACCCACTCCTCCCAGTTGTGGCCTGGTGGATCGTGTGTTGGACTTGTGATCCCAAGGTTGCTGGATCGAGACTCGGTACCAGCGGTAATACCACGACTGAGGTGAGTACCTTGAGGAAGGCTACGTTTGCCCCAACTGCTCCCTGGGCGCTGCAGCATGGCTGCCCACTGCTCCAGGTATATGATCACAGTTTGTGTGTTCACTAACTGTGTGTGTACACTGGGATGAGTTAAATGCAGAGCACAAATTCCTAGTATTGGTCACTAAACTTGGCCACATGCACCTAACTGTCACAGGATGAAGCGTGGGAACGTCGACATGTCGTAACGCTTGTGTTAGGACATGTTTGTGTGTGTCAGGTAGAAACCATTATACCACACTTCTCTGATTACCATCTTTGTCACAACAGTTCTGTCAAAGAGCCAGTGCCACTTACAAGCATGATGGAGCTCAGCATGTTTGGCAGGAGCTAGATGGAGAAATGAGAGAAGGAGAGGGACCGGTGGGGGAAACACAGAGTGTCTACTTAAAACCTAATCACCGCCGGTGCCGCCGTGCATTAGCACTTGTCTGTCTGAGGTTTGACCATTGTGTTGAGAGCGTTGGGATGCCTTACTCACTTAACACACCTCTTGATCTCTGTGACTGAGATCTGGAGGTGAAACGGCCAGCTGCCCCACTTTGGTTTCCAGTCATTTTATCTGCTCAGAGATGAATTGAGTTGCTACACTTTTCTGTTGTCTCACTCTGTGTTAGAATTTCTCAGGATTCTCAGAGCACTTAGACCTCGTCTGATGATGCAACGCTTGGTATATTACTGTAAGCTAATAGTGTGGATGAATGATGCTCTTAAAGGAATAGTCGAGTGGTTGTAAAGAAACAAAGACACTCTTGGCCACAGTTAGAATTCTCTGTTTTTGGGTCTTGACATGGACATTAGATACTTTTTTCAATCTGTTTGAAGAAAGTGAAAATGTGACCATGCTTTTTTGGAGAGGGAACAAGGGATAAGTTGGTTTAGGGTGTTAGAGGTTTAATGAACAGCATTTAAATAATTTAAAAATATATATTTTCAACCAATTTTAATTAACAATGGACAGTTCTGAAAGCATAAGGTTAAAATTTCTGTTAAATTAAAGACAAACATTAAAAAACTTGAATATGATTGTATTTTTATATTAAAGATAGCATTTGCAAAACTGTATGGATTAGTTATTGGCAATATTTAAGTTAATTAATTATTAATAGTCATAATATGAAAGAACATTGTACTCACCCCTATATGGAAACAAATTCACAATTTTTGTTGGTTCTTCAAAATATCTTCTTTCACATAAACAAAGCCACACAGGTCTGAAATGACAGAATTTTCATTTATCGTTGTACTATCACTTTTATAAAGTTTTACACACCTCATTTTTCCTCTAATCTGAGTTGGCGCACACTGTCTAAAAATGCCCTCAACACATCACTTTTAGCCTCCAATGTATACATCTGTCACACCATTTGTGCTTGTATATATTACTCTCCACGTGTTCATTTTTGCATCAGCCCGTTTGTGTCTTCTAGCTGGACACGTAGAGTAAAAAAGACAAGGAAGTGTGTAACCGGATTCAGTTTCTGCCACACTGCCAGTAAAAATCAGCGAGTTGTACAGAGAAAACCCCATTACAGCTGACACATCTTCATTTAAATGGTAAGACAATTTTCTAAATTATACACCACTGACTTGTGTTTATACATTATCTTTTCATTCCTCCATGCCATCACTTTTAACATTATGTCATCTTTTGTGACTCACTATGTTGGTGGGGGATTCTCAACAATCAAACCTATGTTTTTCAGTCCAAATTTTTCTAAAGCCTTGGGAGCTACCCGGTGTGGCCTGCTTCTTTCATCCTACTTCTGTCTGAGCAGAAATTTTGAAGGCACGTCCTTCCTTAGCTTTCCATAAATCTCCATTAATCATACCATTTGACTGTGGATCATTTAGTGTAGTAAGACCAAGTCATGTCACAGCGGACATTCCCACACCGTCCCCCTCCTAAAACCATTAGACGTAAGACAGATGGTCCTCCCTCCTGATACATGCTCCAATCATTTTGATTTAAAGACCAATTTAAAGCCGTCTAACCCCTACATCCGTATCCTGACCCTCTGTCCTGTGGATGTGATACGTTTCTGTGATCTTTAGAGGGTGGATGAGATCAACAGAGATGTAGGGGCGGTCGCGTGGGTGGGTCACTGGGGTTAGGGGGTCTCTGGGCTACAACTTGGAGTTTAAATTGTCTCCAAAAAGAGACCCTGGAGGGAACCGATCTCTCTTTCGCTGTTCATTCCTTGCCTTTGTTTTGATAAATAATCTCATTTTGTCCTCTCTCCAATCTCTCAATCCACACATTCCTCGTCTTCTCATATTCTTGTATTACAGTAAATATCTCTCTGTCCCTGTTCTGGACAGGACGGGTGTGTTGGATTTAAGCCTTGCATTGTGACATTACTGTCTGGCTTGTTAATACTTTGTCCTCATGCTCCGCGTCTACGTTGGCTCTGGTTTTCTCATCTATCCTTAGGGAGACAAAGAAAAGGGTAACAAGAGACAAAGAGGAAAGATATTAAAATAGAGGCCAGTAACAAAGGGTGGTGTGGGTAAAGCATAGATAGAATTCAAGCAAATAAAAGTCATGGGTTCTTCTTTATTAACTGTACGTTACTTTATGTCAGAGACGTCTGGGGCCCGCGTACACTGTTAAAAAGTGCTTCATGTGGCTTTGTAAATATCACAAAAATACACATTTAAAATTGTTTAATTAAATCTTTTTAAAACATCTTTTTGGAAATTATAAAAATAATCGAGTAAGAATCTAACAGTTAATTTCTCTTTAATTTACAAAAAGAATGTAAGTGTGTGTAATGAAAAACAAATATTTATTCAACAAATATTTAATTGTTTTATACACCTACAATTGTGGGTAAATTCTTATAGAATAATTTTGTTTATCAGATTTTCTTAATTGTCTTACATGCACAAAATTTAGTCTAGTGTATCTGCCTGATTTCAAAGATTTATAATTTACTTAATTTTTGCTGTGTAAATTGTTTCATGCATTAAATGTAACCTTATAGTGCTCCTTCAACGGAAAACTAATGACAGATCGGTGCATTCTGCACCTTTTGTATATTCACACACTGTGTATATATGTAACTAATGATGTCATCACTGTGTCATCACTTCAAAAAGTATGAAGTGAGAAATGTGGAGGTCAGTGGTTCATTCATACGATTATCAGCAATGTTGCAATCCAGTTGATGTATCCAGGGTTGAAACAAGGTTCAGGAACCCGTCGGCTAAAATGTAATGACAACGTTAAGGCAACGATAAGCAAAACCGAGGTATTATGCTGACAACATTTGGACAAAAGGCAGGGGAAGCATGACAGTGTAAAGACAGGCACGCTGATGAAACGCACTGACTTTTACAGCTACACCCAGACTGTTTGGGGAAATCATTGAGAATGTTTGGAGAATATATCGACAATGTTTGCAGAACAATTTGGCAGAGCCTTGAGAATGTTGCGGTAACCCGGAGGCTACCAAGAGAAGGCACCCCTTGTTTTCTTAAACTTTCTTTCACTGCTCTCAATGGAGCTCCTTCACCTCTAACATCAGCCATGCTAATTACGGAATCAGGACAACCACAGTTACAGTTAATACCTACACAGGGAGAGCCGAGGGGTCGGGAGGAGACAAAGATTGGGAATGTGAGTCTATATATGTATTCAGATCTTAAAAGTCTATAAATGTTTTCTACACCTTATAAATTATTTAGTGAAGTGAAATGTATGAAGTTACAAGGTAGGAGACAGAAAATATGGGATATGAAGTAGGGAGAGGGAAGGGAACCATAAGACCATTAACCATAGGGCCACAGGCCCCAATTTTTTGTATTTACAATCGCGATCTTGCACAGACAAATCCGACCTCTACAGCCAACCATCTTGAAGATGAAAAAAAAACCTTAAGACGAAAAGTATTAATACTTTTTTCATCATACACTGTGTTTTTACATGAAACAAAGAATAAAAAATAGAAAGGAATTCATTTTAAAGCTTTGAATTAAATTAAAAATACTGCTTTAATTTTAAGGATTACAACATACAGTACAACATCTGATTAACTCAATTATTTGTTTTAAAATTCCCCCCAAAAATTAGGTGTAAATTACAAATAAATATTCGTTAAATAAATCATTTTTGTTCATGTACATAAACTTTAAAATAATTGTAAATTTAAAAAAACTGTTGGTTGTTTAATTTAACTGCTTTGACATTATTACTAAAAAGTATTTGATGTTTTTAAACATGTTTTAAACTTAATATAACTTAACAGATATTTATTTTTTTACAGTGCACTGCAAAAATGGGTTGTTGGAATTACTTGATTTTATCATATACATTGGTTTCACATTATTATTGTGTTGTTTAAACAAAATCTTGTTCAAGTTTTAGGGGAAATTATGTTAAAAAATAATTCATATGTATAAAGTTCCAACAACTAATTATTTTAGATATTTTAGATGTCAATGTTTACAATCAAGTACCAAACATTTTTGTGTAAGGTCAGGTAAGTAAATTGTCACATCCATAAATGGACACATGAAAATAAAAATATAATAACTCATTTTACATTTTATGAAGACTCTTCCCTTCTCCATTTGTTGGGTATTATTGCTTATGGCTTGCACATTTCATTTTAAAAATCCTACAAAATATGTTGCATCTGTAACATGTGTCATTTTTTTGTCACATGCGTAACTCATTATGTTCTTCCAACTTTAAATTTAAAAAATTTTGCTTAGACTAATATTTGTCTGATGTCTGGAGTCAACCATCAGGGGTTTATTTAAATACAAACATATGATTCAATATATTGGTAATAAATTAAATGCCCAAATGCTCAAAAAACACAAGTGAATTGACAATTTATTTTCACTTTTTTTCAGGGGAGGAAGCTTTTGTTTAATGGAAATGTTCACAAGCTAGATGGTGAGACTGCATCTTCTCAACGCAAGCTAGGAGTATAAATGTGATCTGGCCCCTAAAGTTAAACACACACATGCATACACAAACATTGGTACAGTGTTTGTTTCCTAAGACTGTCTATCCTCAGACTTGGATGTGGCAACACTTTAGGAAATTGTGACACTCGCAATCATCATCAACCAACAAAAATTCCCATGCAGGTTACACACAAATACTCACAGAGTCTGTGCAGAAATGATTGGTTTAACAAACTCGTCAGTTTTAACATAACACATGCTTCACACAAATTAGCCACTGTAGCCTCCCCAGAGAAAGTGAAGCCAAATTTTAGTGGACTGTGTTAGATCTTTGGCCCAGGTGTGTGTGTTTGTATTCCTCAATCCAGCGTTGCCTATTAGCTCACTTTTAAAATCCCGACCGAACAGAACAAAGCTGCAAAATGTTGTGTTTCCAATGCTGGTCACCAATATGTAATGCAGATGTGTCCAAACCAGACTTCTTAACAAGCAACTTAAAAACCCCATGAAATCAAAACAGACAATTGTTATTTCTTTTTGTGATGTTTGTTATGAATGATTTATCCATGCTTGTCATTGTTTTTTTTAATTAATGTACTCTCATAATCTTTAATCAAAAACATAAAGTTTCCCTACAAACAACGTCTTTACTTTTCATGAAATGTCTTAAAGCATGGGGATGCGCTTAACTGACTGTCCTCTAAACTGTTTCTCCCTATTAAATATATGTCTATAGAGATCAACAGTTTTTAAATACCAACATTTTCAAATATCTTCTTTTATCTTATTTTGAAGGAAGATCGTCTCTGTGACTAGTGTTACCTCTGTGCCCTGATGGAGGAAGGAGACGTTGTGTCGAAGACAACAGAATGGGGTTTGAACTTGAGAACTTGAGATCGACTCTAAACTTGAATTTGAAAGGCCAATGGAATTGGTGAATGAAAGTTGCATGCCATTTTGTCGAAGACAACAGAATGTGGTTTGAACTTGAGAACTTGAGATCGACTCTGAACTTGAATTTGAAAGGCCAATAAAATTGGTGAATGATAGTTGCTTGCATTTACATTTTACATTTACATTTTGTCATTTAGCAGACGCTTTTATCCAAAGCGACTTACAATAGTCGAGGAGACAATGAAGCAGTAAATAGCCGATACAACAATAGGTGAACAAGTGCTACAACAATGTTACCGAGTTACACAGAGAGCGAAGTTACAAAAGAATTTTTTTTTTTTTTTTTTTTAGTAGTTAGAAAAGAAGTGAGTTAGTGAGTTAGGTGTAGCCGGAAAAGATGAGTTTTTAGGTGTTTTTTAAAGATAGAGACCGAGTCTGACAAGCGTGAAGCCAGAGGCAGATCGTTCCACCATCGAGGAACTAAAGCAGAGAACGTTCGAAAGAGAGATTTCTTACCCTTTTGAGCTGGTACCACAAGTCTCAGCTCATTTGCGGAGCGCAGAGATCTTGAGGGCCTATATCTTTGCATTAGTGAGTTAAGGTAAGTGGGTGCTGAACCGGTGGTGGTCTTGTAGGCAATGAGAAGACATTTAAATTCAATGCGGGCTGCTACAGGAAGCCAATGCAGTTTTATGAAGAGAGGTGTTACATGGGTCCTTTTTGGTTCCTTGAACACAACTCTTGCCGCTGCATTTTGAATCATCTGCAGAGGTTTAGTTGTGCACATCGGGAGTCCAGCAAGCAGCGCATTGCAGTAGTCTAGCCTGGACAGGACCAAAGCTTGAACCAGGATTTGTGTGGAGTGTTCTGTGAGAAACTGTCTGATCTTCCTGATGTTGTAAAGCATGAATCTGCAGGATCTGACAGTCGCGGCAACATGATCTGTGAAGTTGAGCTGATCATCGATGATTATTCCCAAGTTTCTCGCAGACCTGGAGGGCACAATGGTTGATGCTCCTAGTTGGATCGAGAGATCGTGACGAGTCTTCGAGTCGGCAGGTATGACAAGAAGTTCCGTTTTCGCAAGGTTAAGTTGTAGGTGGTGTTGCTTCATCCAGAGGGAGATGTCGCTCAGACATGCTGAGACTCGGGTCGAAATCGTCTGATCTTCGGGATGAAACGCAAGGTGGAGTTGCGTGTCATCCGCATAACAGTGGTAGGAGAAGCCATGCTTACGAATGACTGATCCCAGTGATGTCATGTAGATCGAGAAGAGCAACGGTCCAAGAACTGAGCCCTGAGGTACACCGGTGTCAAGATGTTGCGGTTCTGAGACTTCACCTCCCCACGAAACCTTGAAGGATATACCCGAGAGGTAGGATACGAACCATTGGAGAGCCTTGTCTGAGACGCCCATTTCCTTGAGAGTCGAAAGGAGAATACTGTGGTTAACGGTGTTAAAAGCAGTGGATAAGTCTAGCAGGATGAGAACGGATGATATGGAGGCCGCCCTTGCCAGTCGTAGGTCTTCAACAACTGAGAGCAGAGCTGTCTCTGTAGAGTGTCCTTTCTTGAAGCCTGACTGGTTGCTGTCCAAGCGGTTGTGTAGAGTAAGATAGGCCGAGAGTTGATCTGAGACGACACGTTCCAGGGTCTTTCCGATGAATGGCAGTAGAGAGACTGGTCTGTAGTTCTCTAGAAGTGCGGAATTCAGCGAGGGTTTCTTCAACAGCGGGGTGATCCGGGCTTCTTTGAAAGCAGTAGGAAATGTGCCAGAGTTGAGCGATGAGTTGATGATGTGAGTAATTGCAGGAATGACCGAAGGAGAGATGTCTTGCAGGAGATGGGTGGGGATGGGGTCCAGCGAGCAGGTAGTCGGGTGATTCGATACGATGATTCTCGCAGCGTCGTTTTCAGTCAACGGAGAGAAAGAGTGGAGGGAGGTGGTCAAAGGAGCCGGAATATGGTCCAGCGGTGGTGGAGCGGAGAACTGATTGCTGATAGCGGTGGTTTTCTTCACAAAGAAGGATGCAAAGTCATCAGCTGTTAGGTCCAACGAGGGAGGAGGGGTGGGAGGACAGAGTAGAGCAGAGAAGGTCTTAAAGAGAGCGCGAGAGTCAGTTGAGCTGTTTATTTTCGCCTGGTAGAACTGAGTCTTAGCGACCGAGACATCCTCAGAGAAAGAAGAGAGAAGAGTTTGATAGAGAGAGAGATCTGCAGGGTCATTAGATTTGCGCCATTTTCTCTCAGCTGCCCTGAGCTTGGTTCTGTGTTCCCGGAGGACATCAGAGAGCCAAGGTGTTGAAGGATTGGCACGGGCTGGTCGAGATGTAAGCGGGCATAAATTGTCCAAGCAGGATGTTAGTGTAGAGCATAGGAGGTGAGTGGCATTGTCAGTGCTAAGTAGAGCAAACTGATCAGGAGGAGGGAGCATAGAGGAAACAGCAGAGGACAGGGTGAGAGGAGAGAGCGTGCGTAGGTTACGCCTGAAGGTAACAAGAGAGGAAGGGGAAGGAGTGTCGGATGTTGTCACGTCGAGGTGAAGTGTGACGAGAAAATGATCGGATGTGTGCAGTGGTGTTACTTGAGTGTGATATGTGGAGCAGTAGCGTGTGTAGACAAGATCAAGTGTGTTACCGGACTTGTGGGTCGGCGACGTGGGCATGCGAGTGAGGTCAAACGATGCAGTGAGGTTGTGCAGGTCAGTAGCTGAGGATTTCTCCAGGTGGATGTTGAAATCTCCTAGGATCACAAGAGGTGTCCCATCCTCCGGAAAAGATGACAGGAGAACATCAAACTCCTCTAGAAAATGTCCAAGCTGACCTGGGGGACGATATACTACCACAAAAATTATATTGAGTGGATGAGTTACAGAAACTATGTGTGACTCAAAAGAGGTGTTGCCACCCGAAGGTGTAAGTGTTTTAAATCTCCATCCAGTAGGAAGAAGTAGACCAGTTCCCCCCCTCTACCAGTAGAGCGTGGGGTGTGGGAGAATGCATAGTTGGTAGACAGGGCAGTCGGTGTTGTACTGTCTTCTGGTTTTATCCAGGTTTCAGTGAGTGCTAAAACAGAGAGACCAGAATGTTTAGCCATGGCAGGAATAAAGTCAGCTTTGTTGACAGCAGATTGGCAGTTCCACAAGCCTATAGGAATAGTGAGTGCAAAAGAGTCAGATGTAGGGATGGCACGCAGGTTATCAGTGTTGCGTGTCCTACGACGTGACCCAGAGGGTTTACGAGTATTAGTCACAGTGAGAATTTTGTGACACATGGTTAAGTGGTAAATAAAAGAGGAGAGGAAATGAGAATAAATAAGAAGAAAACAAGAGCTAAGAGCTAGTTCAGTAATTAGAAGTACTTGAAACCAATAAAGGCAATAAGTGTTTAAAAATACAAGCAAAAAATACGGAAACGCAGATTTTTAAAGATACAAAAATACTCAGGTGCCCTGTCAGTGTCTCTGCTCGGTGGAGTCGCGCAGGTAGAGTCGTTGGTCTTTACTCTCGTCGGTCTTAGTCGCGCAGGTAGAGTCGCTGGTCTTTACTCTCGTCGGTCTTAGTCGCGCAGGTAGAGTCGCTGGTCTTTACTCTCGTCGGTCTTAGTCGCGCAGGTAGAGTCGCTGGTCTTTACTCTCGTCGGTCTTCACACGAGGAGGGCTGCACACGAGGGCTGACGCTCACGCTGACGCGATAGCGCAGATACAACGCTTAAATACTCACTTAATTATGCAATCAGTGAAAAGAGCTGAATGCGCCTTGTAAATTATTACAACAATAGCCTCGATGGCCTGGCAATCATAAACCAATGGCTCTGACTGAAACCACAAATAGCTCTGCGATGACGATTGCAACGGATTTAAACAATAACAATAACAATAACAACTTGATGGCTCTTTATGGCACAGCAATGAATTTAACTAAAATAAAACAAATTAACACTTGCTCAATGAAACTAGGACTGTATTTCTATCTAAATAGCTTACACTTTCGTTAGCAACAGGTTGTACTCACGCAACGGGTAATTCAATAAACAATGTTGAAAACGCAAATTCTCCTACAAGTGTACTCGAGCTGATCTACACGCTTCTCCTCTACACGCTTGCCATTCCCTGAACTCAATAGTTCATCGGCTGATAGCCCATCGGCTGTATGGTGCAGGGAGCATGGGAGAAATATGGCATGCAGGGATTTTATCACCTCTTTCGAAGAACCAAAGGTGATGAATTATCATCTTCAGTTTTATACCTGTACAAGGCGGGGAATGGCATGCAAATTTCATTTGCCTAATCATTGGCCTTTCAGGTTCAAGTTCAAATCAATAGGTTCTCAAGTTCAAACCTCATACTTTCGTCTTCGGTACAATGTCTCTTTCCCTCCATAGGGAACCGGGATGACATTAGATGTTTTTTTACACATTTATTTTGATTAGTTTTTACTTAAAGTAAATAAAGAAGTTAATTATTGTGATATTTATGAAGTCACTGAATCCTTTTTTTAAGTGTGTGTAGGATTTCGCGAATTCAAGTAAAATACTTTTTTACCCCAACATTTTTCAAAATAACTTTTTTGTGTTCTACAGAAGAAGGTCAGATGTCTTTGACATGACAAGAGGGTAAGTAAATCATGACGGAATTTTAATATTGTGGTTAACTCTTTCTTTAAGATCTGAAGAAACAGAATAATGAAATGTCAACTGCAGGATTCAGCAAGTACAAATCAGAGTTTTGATTTGTACTTGCTAGTCATTGTTTTTTTTAATTCATGTACTCTCATAATCTTTAATCAAAAACATAAAGTACTTGCAAGTACAAATCAGAGTTTTCCAACATTCTTCAGGACATCTTCTTTTGTATTTCAAAGAAGAAGGTCACACAGGTTTGAAATTAAAAGAGGGTGAGGAAATCATAACAGAATTTTCATTTGGGGTTAAATGATACTTTAAGACCTAAAAAAAGGAACAATGAAATGTTAAGTGTAGGATTTAGCAAATTTTAGCTGAAGGGTTTTCTTTTTCCAACATTCTTCAAAGTATCTTTTTTTGGTTAATACAGGTTTAAAATGACAAGAGGGTGAGTAAATGATTAAAGAATTTAATTTGAGGTGAACTGTCCCTTTAAGGTCTAAAGAAAATGAATGATGAAATGTGAGTGAATTGAGTTCAGCAGAAGAAGAAAACACAGGTTTTACATTTCAAAGGGGTGAGTAAATCGTGACAGAAATTTCAATTTGAGGTGTTCTATCCCTATACAATCGGAAGCTTTATTTAAAGGAACTTCAATCTATGCAGAAAACTTTTTGGCGTCTTTATATCCATTTTTTGTCCCCGGGACTCAATTTCCATGCATTAATTTTAATGAAAGAAATTGATATGTTGACACAAATACATTTTTGTGTACAAAAGTCATTTACAACAGGGATTTTTAAGATCATGAGAAACACTTTGTCCAGCACTATAGTTTTGTAACTGAACCAGCACAAACCAGTCTGTTCCAGCACCCTGGTCTTTCCAGCAGGAAGACTGTCAAACTGGTAAAACTTCAAGTACTTCAATAGACCTGATACAGATTTTCAACTCTTAAAAGTTACAGTGTGACACAATCTTTGGATCAAAGTACAGACAGGACATGATTTGTTAGCAGTGGAAAATACAACAGGCTGCATCAGTTGACGTATCACATGCGGCAGAGCTTCACACATGTGTCTAACTGAATCCTGCATGACCCTACCTCTCACTTTAACACCAGAGAGCGTTCAAATGAATTCACCGAATCCTCCCCTACAGCAATATTTTACCCTAACAGGTTGTCTTCAGCCCTAAACGTTTAAAGCCTGTCACTCATAAGAGAACTCACGTTACACATTCACCTCAAACACAACTTAAAAGAAGCTTTTGCCCCCAACGCAAGCCTGGAACCACTAAAGCACTAAATCCTGACCTGCGAGGTAAAATCCCTCAGTAAAGTGAGGTGCTGTGAAATGCATGCAAGGGCAGTCCGGTTTAATTAGGACTAAGGAGGCAGATGTTACGCACGCTACTATCTGATGGGGTGAGAGGAAAATAAAAGACTTTTAGTCGCAACTCTTAGCTCAGGTAAAGCAAAAGCAGACTTTCTAAATCCAGGGGTTTTAAAGTCATGGAACGCTTGTGATTTGTAAAAACATGAGTGTTTTTTGGGAATGGAAATTAAAACATAGAACTTTCTATTGTTGATAGTCATATTTTAATGGTTAAAAATAGCTCTTAATGAATGAAGACCCCATGAAAAGACAGATAAAAACTCTTGTACTGGAGCCATGGAAGTGTATGGAGCTTCCAGAAATGTAAGGAGCTCTGGCATCGTTTGGTTATCTATATTTATTTTCATTGAAAAAATCATGTAATGGATCGAAGGCCATAAAAATGTATTTACAGACGAAACATTTGGACATGGGTATAATAACTCATATATTGGTTTCAATTGAAACTTTTATGATGTGTCAATGTTTGCTTTTACGTTAGCGAATAAATGTGTAAAGGTGGCATAGAAAGTGGTTAACTAAGGAAATAAACATAAAAATTATAAGTCATTCTCTCACCAACTTTTCTTTACAATCGGTGTGACTTGCTTCTTAAGAACACATGCAAAAGAAAATATTTTGAAGAATGTTGGTTACCAAACAAGGTATTTTATTGACTGTTGATATCTGAACAATGGCAGTACCCATTCACTACTATTAAAATGGACATAAAATCAAAACAAGTAAATGGTAACCGCCATTGTTCAGCTAACCACATTCTTCAAAATATCTCATTTTGTTTTAACAAAGAAAGAAAGTCGAACAGTTTTTAAATAACAAGAGGTTGAATTTTTTTGTAAAATGTCCTTTTAAAATGGCATCTGAAAGTCTGTGAGTAGGACATAAATTTGTATTTTAACTTATTAATAACTTTCGGGTTGTTTGGGGTTATTTGGGTAACACTAGTCATTAATATTAGTTCATGATAATTTTTAATATATTAATATATATATATATATATATATATATATATATATATATATATATATATATATATATATATATATATATAATACATACAGTTTTACTATACATCCTTAAAGATGAAGATAAAGAATTTTAAAAACAAACTGGAAAAAAATGGTGTTGTAGTTCATGCAGGTGTCAGTGGATGCTAGTATATGTTCAAGTGCTTGGTTTTCATTATACAATGTTTGAAAAGTAATTGTGACAAACTAGTTTTGTATTTGCGAGTCATTAGATTTGCAGATTTTTTTATTTTGTAGACATTTGGGTTTGTAGAAATACGGGTTAAGAATCATTAAAACAGACTCTGAATTGTATCGTTGGCCAAGACTCTGCATCCATTTCTGGAAGATTTTGGCTTTCTAGAGTGAAATGGAGAAACAGTTATAGAGAAAAATTCTCTATAAAGCACTTTCATTTTATATGTCTAATGTAAATTTGTTACGCTGTTCATTAAGCCCATTTGAAACAGTTTCTGAAGTCAGTTGTCTAAGCTTTCAGACGCAACCTAGTCATTTTTCAGAAAGCGTATCAAAGTTTTGGCCATGAATACTATGGATAATGATTCTGACTATAGTTTTGTCTTATTTCATATATGGAGGTAGAGTTGTGCAACTCTACAGATCGGCCCTGCTAGTTGCATCAACCACCTGATGCATTCACGCTCAACTCTTAGCCTTTTGGCACACATGCTCCACTAAACCTAATCTTCCACCTGACGTCTGTACTGAAGCTGTTTGGATGGTGTGGCTTTGATCAGGCCTGTGCTGTAAGTGAGCATGACAGAGTTTGTGATCTGAGGAAACACCAGTGCTGTCTTGTGTGACTTTAAGTGCTTTTCCATGGTGCCATAGCGTATCACTATTACACTTTTTCACACACACAAAATCTTCAGCTTTTTCTTTTTGTCGTGGATTTCTCATTCTCCATTCTTTGTTTTTTGCTCTTTATCCCCTCTTTCTCCTAAATTGCATGAATGGTGCCAGTGTTGAGCCTATTAGACCCTAAACTCCTCACCAATGACCGTGTTAGATAAACAGCCCACACCACAACACGCACGGCAGCTTTCACCACATGCTCACAATATACCAGCACATCTGTGTGCATTCATCCTGCGAGACGGGAGGGCAGGGGAGAAAGGGAGAGATCGAAGCAAGTCTGCAATGCTTGCCCCCAGAGTTTATAAAACAGAAGTCAAGCCGTATTAAAACACACGGCACATTAGTGCCATGGGCTGTGCCAAACCCTGACAGCCTTCCACCGCACTTTCAAAATAATAATTACACTGCGAAAGAGAGGAAAGTACATTAAGATCTGTGCTTTGGCTCAAACACGGGTAACTTTGAAATGGGAGAAGCATTGGTTATCAGCGGGACGGGGAGGTGTGGGTGTACAGCCGGATGCAGGCGTCTTTAGATGGGGATGGATGATTTTCGGGTAGGGTCAGTTCCAGAAGTCAAAAGACATAAAATATTAAATGGGTCCAAAAGTGAGATTACCCAAAACATTTAGAAGGGATGGCTAGAGTTCAGTTCTTTATATCAATGAATCGGAGAGGTGTACATTACTGGTCAAAAGGTTTGGAACATTCAAATGAAATGTTCCAAAATGTTTAAAATGTTAATAGATTATTAAAGAAAGAACAGTCAAAAAGAGTGCAAACTTTAAATTAAAGGAGGCGTATCACACGCAGTTTCACATTGTTTTAATCTTGAGGACCTGTAGTGTAGAATTTTGTTGTTCATTGGTTTTAAATAAATGGACCAGGTTGAACCAGGTTGAACATAACTCAACATGTTTAACAGCTTAAAACACTTATAGGCATTATTCATGAAACATCTCATGAGTCTTTAAGAAGCTGCTTGATGAAATGATAAGACATTTCTGGTAATTCTAGTCTAAAGGTTATAACCAGTTATAACATTTTGTATTGTAATATTATTATATGTTTAATTTTCTTTTTTTAATTCTAGTTAGAGTCTCGTTTTTATTTCATAATTTTGATGAGTTTATTATTATTTTAGAATTATGTAAAAATATGAAAACTTTCGCCTCTTTTGTGTTTCGAGAACAGTATACAAGTTCCTGTGTCTTTAATATTGTAAACTTGGCAAATAATTTGGAAAACTTAGCTGATATATTGTTCATGTTTAATGTATTTTCTGCAGAATAGAGATCCAAACTATCCATTTTATATCCATAATGGTCCAAATCTCTGAATTTTCAAATGTTTGGAAATATTCAATTTTATGATTTTCTTTCTCAAAGACATAAATTGAGGTTTGGGGTTTCTCGGTCAGCTTATTTCATATCTGGTGGAAGTTCTCATTGATTTCTTTTGAGGAATTTGGGTTTGTTTAACAAAGATTGAAATAGCTAAACAAACAAACACGACCGAAACAAGCCTCTCCAGAACACGGCACCATCACAAAGAGCCGTTATTGGGCTTCTACCGCAAATCCATATATTCATAAAACTCCTTTTAGCATCTATATTTGACAGTCAGCCTCCCGCTCCAAAGAAAGCACAGGCATACAGCGGCTTGACATACACACACATCACATGAAAGCCACAATTGTAGGTTTAGAAGCGGGCCAGCACTGAGCACTGATATTCATTGTTGCAGAGAAAACATTTCGTTGGTATCTGATGTTGTTTTCTCAGCAGAGAGAGAAGTTTTAGTGCAAAAATAATTGACTTTATTGCCTCCATTTTATAGCGCCGGCCCTTTACGAACACCCAGCGCGGTGATTTGTAATGTGTTTACCTTTCGGCAAACCTTTGGAAATGTTGGCGTGGATTTCGAGATCTCAAATTTGTGTTTGTTACATATAAAAGTTACGACTGTTATTTTAAACAATGCAATTTTTAAACTTTTTGGAAATCTTAATGTAGTTTTTTGTAGTCGGATTATAAATAGGTTATCTGTCTCTGTGTTTTATTGCAAAACAGCACAACATACAGCTCTCCTAAAAAAACTAAGAATAAAATAACAGCAGGTGCTAACTTCACTTTAAAATGTTAACCAGACATTTTTTATAGTGAGGGTCAGTGAATCTCTCCAAAGCTCGCCAACGAATGCTGTTTAACAACCTGTTATTCCAATATGAATATCTCTCATAAATCATAGCCAGTCTTCTTATACCGTCATAACTGCTTTGACAGTCCTGGAAGAGGGATTGGGTGGGTGGAAGGGATTTATTCATGCTAAACAGAGAAGCACCAAGCACACTGCAGCCGTGAATCCCATATCCAACTCATTGATGCATCAATATCTTTCTCTGTCCATAGAAGTGTGGTTGACTTTGGCACACGTTACCTTCGAAGTGTCTGCTTGTTTGGCCTATCAAACAAATGTAGAGTAAGACTTTAAGCATTTTCTCATTGGCTCATACGTAAACGCATTAACATACGCTCACAAACTTGTACTGCTGCCTGTTTAAACACCCTATAAAACGGACTATTATTCATAATGAGCAAATAATGATGGCATTCATACAGCGTTGGAGTTTGGGATGAGATATAACCGGTTTGCGCATACAGAAGATTGCGAGGGCGACGCAGAAGGGCCTCGACTCGGAGTCGGTCTGCTCTGTAAAATTTTCTCATAAAAGGAGTTATGACCGGTCATCAACTCTCTTGTTCATGACAAGTCAATCTTAACATCTCACTAAAATCTTACAAGAACATGTAGGCTTTCTTAAGAAACGCTTGCAGCTGGGAAGTAGCATGGCGTGCTGTATTCTTTCCCCCTCTGTATTCGTCTATCTCAATCCATCTACTCCCGCTGATTCTCCTTTTACGAGTATGTGACAGATTTTGCAGGTGTTCATTACTGTGACCGATGTCACCTATGATTCAGCCTTGTTTAACTGTAAGTAACCCTGCTGAACCGCTCTTGGTCTTTCTGTGCAGTAAAAACAGCGGGCAGATCGTTGAACCATGTGTATTTTAAAATATACAATAGATTTTCTCCCCTCATGTTGTAAAAAACCTTTGAGACTTTCTTTTTTCTACAGAACACATATGACATATTACAGAGGATATTTTGAAGGACGTTGATAAACGGACAGCAGTAGATCTCAAAATATTTTCTTTTGTCTTACATAATTACTGGCAATAAGTATAAAGGGGAAATATCCATCATCCCTTAAGAAAATCTTAAAGCCTGAAAATGTAATGGTCCTTAGACTTCCCAGTTGAAAAAGACAGAAAACAGTATTGAAGACTTCTGTTTTACTTTGAATTATGTGAGTCACTGCAAAACTGTCCTTAGATCACTACATTACATCCCTGCAGGAGGAAAGTGTAACTACATCGGACCAGGGCCTTTATCGCCCACACAACTTGTGTGTATTTCTCCCTGAACCTGATTTCCCCTTGTTAATGGGCTGTTTTGAGAGTGGAGAGTGAGCTGTGGACGGATGCAATCACAGCCTACATGCTTTAAGACGAAGGCGCGCCTCGTAAATCTCAGGCAGTTGGTTCCCGCTTTAGCTCAATCAGCATCTCAGCCGGGCTTTTCCAGACGCCGCCTTTGTTTATTATGCCGAGTCTGACTCAAAGGCTAAGAAAGTTGAAGGAGTTGACAGGTGCTTCTGACCGCAAACTGTGGTCGTTCATGTTTGGAGGAACTTCTGGCTCTCCAAATAATTGTGGCTAGCCTTCATCAACTTAATTTCCAACAATTAATAGGTTTAATGAGAGGGTGACATGGATTATCATCACATTGTTTGACTCTTTGTTCTTGTCTGTCTGCTTTCCTGTCTCCTGTTTTTGTTAACTCTTACCCAGGACACCAAAGATATCCTCAGGTTTAACATCTGGTTACTGAAGCTTATCGAAATTAATAGGCAGACCAAAATTGAGCAAAGTTATAACTTTGCATAAAAAAATGCATATAGCTTTGGAATGCTTTTACGTTTCATGTTATATTAAATGTCCCTGGAAATTCGTCATAATGAGCCACTGATCTGTAGCAAGAACTAAAATCATAAATTCAGAATCCGAAATATCAAAAAAGCACTGTTTAAGTGAAAAAGCATGGAAACTTGTGTAATGTTAACCTGTAGGTCATCAGCATGGTTTGGCACATACTGTAGAATAGATCAAGAGGCTAATACACCTGGCAGCTGGCCTTCCATCTACATGATCTGAAAAGAGAGAGAGCTTCTGATCAGTTTGGGTTCAATTGAAAGCTTATGAGTGAGACCTATCAGAGTTAAACCCAGCGTGAATAATGCTGTGCTGAATTATCTTATTTTTCATTGGCAGGATGGATAGGGTCAATCAGGAAATTGAGTCTTTACTGTGCTTGTGTGTTATTTTATGCCAAACCATACAGTAAAGTGAGATAAACAGATAATGGAAAAAATCCAGAAAATACAATTTTTTAGAGAGTTTTTCTTATAAAATATAGTAACTAATCTGTATTCTGGAGGCACGCAAACACAGACAGAAAAGAACAATTTATGATATCTGTATTGCCGTTATAATGCAACCAATGCCAACTATTTCTGCACCCCATTACATCTCATTATGTACGTTTGTATATATACGTATATTTGTGTGTGTGCGTATGCACGTGTCTTTGTGTGTATTTCTTTGTATTTGTTTCGTTCCGTTGAACACAAAATCAGAATTTTTGATGAATGACAAGAGAATTTCTGGGGCATTTTTGACTTACATTTTTATTTTTACCACTTTGGAAGTCAGTGGGGTCCAAGAAACTGTTTGGTTACAAATGAAAAGCTCTTTTCCAAAACACTTTGAAAACTTTTAATAGTTTTCAGAACATGACGCTTTTCACCAGGACCCATACATTTTGTGAATATTCAATGTATCCCGTTTAAATTTTTGTTGGTTTAGAGTGAACAGATTAAACAATGATTGTTAAATAAATCAACAATATTGTAGATTATAAATTCAAAATTCATTTTTTGAGAAAACGTAACAAATCCATCCTTAATTTAAGTCTCAGTTAACTTAGATGACATAAATCACATTACATTACAGACTCTTAATCCTATAAACGAAAGAAAATCAAATAAATGCAAATGTCGGGCTGTGTTTTTTTTTACCCTCAGGTGGAGTAGGTCTCACTGGCTATAACAAGGGTTAATCGAGTTTAAAGCACTCATCTGAAAGTTTCTTGAAAATGCTTCAAAGCATCGCCATCTTAGATTGTATTAAAGAAATATGATTGGACGAGAGGACATATTGCTAAAAACGGATTTGGGATTTATAAAGTTTCGTAAAAAAACTGCATCTTGCAGAAAGAGGAACATATGGTGATTTGGCATGAAACTTTGATGGAGCAGAGGAAAAAGTTCAGTACTCCAAAAATGGCTTGACAAACTAATTCTTTTTTAAATTTGGCTTTTATAGCGTGTTGGAAAAGAGCTCAGGGTTGAAGCAAAGTAATTGATGACAGAATTTTCACTTTTGAATATTTACAAAAATGTTTTTTATATGAATCCCTTTATTTGTATATATAGTTCTTATTGTTTATTATTGGTGATTAAATCTTGTAAAAGTGTTTTTCTCTGGTAAGTTTAGATCTTACCTCAATGTATGAATTAATGTTGTATACAGACAATGACCAATAGTGGCATGTAATGTATATACAATGCTACTGATTATATGTGATTATGTGATTATACTTTCATAAATCATCACTGAAAGTTCAAGATGAGTTGTGGTGGAGAAAACTCGTTAGAATATTTTAATAAACAAATTAAAAAAGCTTATTGAAAATAACTAGTATAAAACTAGTATAATACATTCCTTTCTTATTTTATTTAATCACAATATAAACCATTAAGTTACATTTGTTATTCTATATCTGGTTACTGTAATGTTATACAATACTTTAAAATTTAAAAAATACTAAAACGGAACCAAACGTCAAGTTAAAAACGAAAACGCGTTTCTCACTGACAAGTTTGTCCCTTGCGAGCCTCCGTTGTTTTATCGTATCTAGGTAACCGGACCAAGCGGTAGTTGGTGTCTATGGTTACACAGCAACTGACTTGAAAGTTACCCAGCTATATAGCACACTAGAGGGGAATAAAATAATATTATATCGTCCAGGATTATTTAGTCACGTCTCTGGGTGAGTAAAAGCATGTGTTATAAAATAAAACCACAGTTGAAACCAAAAATATTTGATTAGAAATATTATTTTATCTTGTTTGCTCCCAATATTAACCCATGCGTCAGCAACATGAAGGGATTTGGGCATGGCTCCAAACAAACATGCATTTGAAAATGTTTGAAAATAAAGTTGTTTAAAATGTTTCTATCTGAATGTGGAACTTTTTAAAGCTTTACCTGTTTTATAGGTCCAGGTTTCAGCTTGGCTTGTGTACAACATGGGGGTGACACTTTCCAGGGCAGTTCAATGGGGCAGTTCTGGGGCAGATAAACTGGAGGATACCCCATTGAATAAAGCCATACTCAGTGAAATTATGCTTTTCACGGAGGAGTTCGGAGCCAGACACCCACAGGAGGCCAGACTTGTGTTCAAAGAGCCTTTACAATGGAAAACATCTCTGGAAGCTTCTGATTTTAAAACAGAATATGACATCAGGTAAAACGATAGCCATAGTCATATAGACTATATCCAGACTGAACATTCACTTTAGACAAATTACACCTCATTTAATTCTACTGTTTCATAGTTAACTGTATATTGATATGCTTATCTGGTGATATGTTCAAAAATCGCTTTTCTCGATAGCACATATGAATCCATCTGTTTTTTGACTCCCCTGTCAGTCTGCTGGTTTTTCAATCCATCCTCTGCTGTCTCATTTTCAGTGATGAATCAGTGATGTCCCAGGAGTCTGATAAGGATGGACATCCCCTTCTCCATCTCACTCCACCTGACATCACAGTGTACACATTTCACCACCTCTCTAATCTTCTGCAGCTGACCGAAAATAAAAAGATGAAAGAAGTTCAGGCCTGTTTAGAGGGTGGGTATTGTTTACCATTATCAAATAGCGGCACATTTGTCAGTCTAGTGCCCACATTAAATGCCTTATATCTTGAATGCTGTGTGTGTTTCATGATGAAAATAACGGGAATATATGTGTTTGTGAACACTTAGCTAACAAGGATGCACTGGTAAAGATCCTAGGTTCAAGTTCTGCTACAGTGGAAGAAAGAAAAGAGGATGATCTGAAAGAGGAGGATGAGCGTAAAATCAAGCTGTTAAACATCCTGAATGATCTGGACACAAAACTGCTCAACATTGCTCTAGGACAAATCAATAGGTGGGTCATTACAAGGACAACTAAAACATTATGGAGGTTACGATTTTAAATATGAAACATATCATTTAGGAATAAAAAAAATCAAACTTATCAGAATTGAGTTCTCTTCCTTGTACAAATACATAGAGTTAAATAACATAATTTTAGATTTACATTTATTCATTTGACAAACACTTTTATACAAAGGAACTAACAAGTAGTGTGCACTGGCAAACTAACACTGCAGAGTAAACAGGGGCAAGGTGGCAAGCTCAAGGGCACATATTGTTGGAATAAATTATTTATGTATAGCAAAAACGAAGAAATAGTGGACTTGAGATATGAAATATGAGAGGTGACCATTACGGATATTCTTCTCCTCCATAATGTTACATATTAACATAAAGTTTGATTTTACCTAACATTACCCTTCAAATGTCTAACAATTTAAAAGATTATTTAAAATTTTTCTACTTAAAAGCTTCATGTTCTCTTGTGACGTTGTTACATACCTTTTTTTACTCTCATTACAAATACATCTTTTGTATATCGTTTTTGCATTTAAAAATGTTTTATGGTTAATTTCTATTAAAATTAAATTCATTAATGTCTTATTATGTATGATTAATAAATCATGCCTTTGCTTTTTTTTTCTTTAGGAGTAACAGTTTGAATGATTACTGTAATTAGAATTTCTAAGGCCCTTTTTTTGCAAAATTACATTTTAATAGTATTAATTATCTTTTGAACATGGCCTACCCTTTTTATAATTAAATCACAATGGGTATCTTTAAACCAAGCTTTCTGCATTGTCATGTAAAGGATTCATATTTAGAACACCACTGCATATACAGTACATTATTCTAAATGTTCAAAACAATGTTTTCATTTGTTAATAATGTGTATTTTTTGTTGTGTATGTGTTGGCCCAGAGAGGGCAGACTAAGCCCGGCAGCTGTTAATAGAGAGGTAGATCACTTAAAGAGTTTCTGTGGGATAGGAAGAAGCCGGGTACTGAAGTCAGTTCTCTACACATCAGGTTTGCATTATCCTCTTTTCCCCGTCTGCATCAATTCAGCTTAATCTTATGTCAGTCACTCACTTATTAGACTTATTTTCACTCTTAACCTGACTGTCTCACATATACATCTTCCTGTCTCCCCCTCTGTCCCTCTCACACACACTCACTGGAAGCAGGTTGCAAGTGGTTCAAGTTCGTTCAGATGCTGAGAGATATAAAGATAAAGCTTTGTCATACATATGTGTATATTTTAATAGTATTTGAAAATGTGAAAGTGTGGGTTTAAAAATGAGAGAAAAGTCTACCTTAAAAATTATAATACTACCACATGTTGTAAAAGATGGCCCGTATTGCATTTGTTTCTTATTCAACACACATTTCCTTGCATTGTTTTACATTTGTCACATTTCTGAGAATTCTTTTATCACTATCTATCCCTTTCTCAATTTGGGCATGATTATGTGTACTTGCAATAAAACAAGAAACAAAACAAAAGCAATATCAAATTAAAATAAGATGCTTGATCAAGCTTAAAAATCTAAATTTAATACAATTATAAGATATGCTTGCATTTAGGAAAAATCACTTATAAAATAATTATATATATATATATATATATATATATATATATATATATATATATATATATAAACACTCACATAAAAAAAAACGTACACAAGTAAAAGTGACAAAAAAGGAATGAATGTGTAGAATCCCTTTCTCTGTTTAACCTCACACCACCACAGTAAGTGAGCAATGTTGGATTTCCTTTAAATGTAAACCCTTTTTTGAAGAAAGGAGAGTGCATATTTTGATTGATGGATGTGGTTTCTTTTGAAAAATTCGTCCCAGTATGGCGGCTAGAATTAGAATCTTCTATGCAAATAAAGAGGGGAGAGAAGATGCGCTGAGTGGTTTGGAGCACGTGGAAGCATCGGCAGGGTTTTTGGAGAGAGGTGATTTATTTTGGGGTGATGTGTATGTCATCAGTTTAGTCCTGAAGAGAGATCAGACACATTCACTGGCAGGACTGCATGCAAGGAGTGTCCATCCACCCCAGAGGAGCATGCACTCTGTGAACCTTCCATGAGTTTTATGGCAAGATTATTTTATTCTTAGCATTTTATTTAATCTACCATGTGTTCTAAAAAGTCACTTTTAAATATTCAATAATATTTTAAATATTTTTATGATCAATAATAAATTCAAAGCATACAAAATAAAGTCCAACATTAGGAGTTTGTTTAAACATTCCCTCAAACAACATTTTGTTTTTGTTCCATGGCCAGTATAAATATTAAAAGTAGCCAGTAAAAATCTGAACAATTGGCCCGAGCAGGTCTGCAGAAATATCCTTACTGTTGTTCTTTGTTCTAAGTCAGTGTTCAAGTCAGACCATCTTGTTGTCTCTGATTGATCCTACAGATTATGTGTTCTCAAATGGTTGCCGCTCTCCTCCCTGGAGGCAGATGGATGGAGAAATCTGTTCTCTCATTATTGAGACCTGTGACACAGAACCCAAACTGTACATCACTTGCAGCACTACCGGAGTTTTCCTCAATGAGGTGAGAAAACTGTAATTTCATGTTATTGGTGAATCAGGTATAGTGAGTTCTCCCTCATAGGAATAAAGTGATGGAATTCTGTATCACCTGCCATCAGTATTCAGCATCAGAAATAAATTGATAAAGTGCATCTGAGATAACCTAAACGCATATCTTAGCAAGCCTGACTGGAATCTACAGAAGATGGACATGTATCCCGTCGGAATGCTAAATTATGCAATATGGCATTTCTGATTCTGAAAGCTGTCAACTAGTCAGGGGAACAAATTTTCTTAGATAATTTTGACATAGAGAATGTGATAATGCATTTGAAAGGCTTTATATAAAGACACTTTTCCCAATCTTGAGGTAAGCGAAGTTGAGAAGTTATACTTGACAGCTATGTGGTCACATTCCAGATCTAGTTCTCCAGTAGTGTTACAGTAAGTGTTTTGACCGGCACAGTAAATGTGTGTATGATTAATCAAACACAGCACTTTGCACACTGATCCTGAATTATAGCTTCTTTTCTTTTGGGGTCTCTAGTTTTCGACCATGTCCTACTAAATGCTTGTTGACACTCACCTGTTCGGTGTAAATTTGAGGTCAGCTTAAAACCGCAGTACATGACAGTGATGTTAATTGTAAAGATTAGACATTAATTCAGAAGACTTCAGTTCCAAACCTTAGAGATCAAGCTTTCAATTACAATTAGAAGCTAAAGAAGTGTATGGGGGATTTATGTGTTATTTGAGACAGCCGTTGTATCCCAGCATGCATAGACAAAAATAAAGGTGCACCACTGGGATGTAGCCTATCTTCCGTTAACAATGTGTACATTTGGTTTTACAGGGAGTCACTTGGGAAGCAGGTGAGGAGTCTTATAAGAGGAAGAGTGATGTCTACCAAGATCTTGTCATGCTGTTGAAAAACAAGTCTACACACTTTGCCAAGTCTATGAGTGAACAGGTATTTTTAAACCCACAATGGAGTACAACATTTTCAACACATCTTTGTACTTAAGCTCAATAATATTGTTAGATTGGATGCCTTTAAAATTATTTTGACTTGTCCTTCATTTGGAAATTTAATAGGCAACACAGAAAAAAGTACACATGGATAGTTCACTCAAAAATCGAAACCACTCATCATATTCTTACTTCGGCAGACATAAAAAAATATTTTTTTAGGAATGTCCGTAACCTAACAGCACCGGTACTTTTTACTATTGTAAAAATGTCAATGGATAACCATTCTTTAAAATATCTTCTGAATGTCATAGAGGTTTAAAACAACATGGGTGAGTAAATAATGCCAGTGTTTTGGTTGAACGATCCCTTTAAAACACTTTATTCAACAAATTCTATTGTAGTAACCCCAAAGCATTCCTTCAGTACTCCAGATAGCAATGTTTGAACACATGGAAAAGTTGTCATTATAGTGTCTACTTCACACCACAAGGATTTGGATGTTCTCGCCGTGATCTGGACAATACAAACATTTGAACGTAAGAGACAGTTGAGCACCAATCATCAAAAAGTCTTCTACAACACTTTCCACATAACTGTGGCATACTTATATCATCAATCTCTTGATATTAAAATAGTCATCAGCGCTCGATCGCTGCATGGATTTCTGCAGTTTTCCCGGTACCTGAGACGTGTGCTTTGACAAAGCTTATAGCTCAATGGTGGTGGTCTGGATTACACAGCAGGAGTGCTAATCAGAGACAGATAATGTTATAGTTTGAGTAACCATAGTCTGACAGACACGATCAGTTAGCTGTCGTGAAAACAAACCTAAAAGTTTGCTCTATTAGTTAAATGAAGTGGATGTTATTGACTGTCCATGAATAATGTATTTATTCTCAAATGACCGGAGAGAGCATGTCTGGTGCAGGTGTACCAAGAGTTTGAAAATCAGAACAAATGGAACTGATTTATCGGTCTAGTACATACTCTAGAACTAAAAATGACCGGAAGATTTGTCCCTTGTTGTCATTTAGTAATGGAAAATATAGCCAACATAGACCTCAGGAAATAATCCAGTAGCAAGAACATTAGACATAGACACAGAAACAGCACAGCTGTCTGTCAACTGGCAGTGTGCTTCTGTGCTTTTTTCAGCCTGTCTAGTCTGGAATGCAGTCTTAGATTAATCACAGCTGAGGAGATCTGAGCAAAGGGGATGAGGGGACAATCCAATGTGTGTTGAAGCGTCTGCTTATCCCAACATTGAATGTGAGACATATTGAGAGAAAGGCAGAGAGAATTTGAGAATGTGAAAACAAGCCAACTCGGGATAAACTTAACAATACATTAACAAATAGGGTATCCTATGATGGTCCCAAGATGATGCAGAAATAGTTTTAATGGCTTGAAAAACATTTTTTTTTATTAATGACACTAAAATGTGTTTGTTGGAAAACTGTTTTTTTTAAAGACTGGCAACATTTACAACAAATATTTACTGAGATATATTATAGTGAGTAGTTATATTTAATGATTATATATAATCCTTGGTTTTTCAAATGAGTTTTTGTCATGCTGATGGTGTATTATTCAGCATCCACCTTTCCTCTCTTAAGAAAAAGTCCTTAGATCCACCTTCATGTTTATGCTGATCGTTGGCCGTTTAATAACTGACATAATTCTGTCCTTGAGCAGTAGAAACGGAAACTCTATCTCTGAGTCTGATTCTTTACGTTCATTGCTAAATAATAGTGATCTTGTCTGTCATAGATAAAGTTTGGAATGTGGAAAATGGAAAATGAAGCCAGACAAAAAGATTACTGCTATACCATTTACTATTAGAGTTATTGTCTTCCTTCGCTTTGCCAGTGTAAAATCCTCCATCTGGTGCGTTACCTCAAGGACAGAATGTATGAATGTTCCTTTTTTCCATTTGTTTTGCGAGAAGAGCCAGTTTTCAGACGCAGATTAAGCCTGCTACAGAAATTTACCTGACCGCTCACAGTAAAGGTGTCCAAGTTAAACTGTGTTGTGTCCAGGACGATCTTCATCATCTTCACTTGAGGAACAGTTCCCATGAGTCTATGCTCAGTAGCACTACTCGGATTCAATAAGTCTCCCCTTTGATAAATGCTCAGTCTGAGAGTTCTATAATTCTAAACATTTATTCCAAGTACACCGAGAAGCTAAAGCTGAGCTACAGTATGAGTCATAAATACTCAAAACTCCTAAAGATAGATGCATGTGCCTCTTTATTAGGCACATGTTGATTTAGCGGGACTGTCCATGAATAATGTGTTTATTCTCAAATAACCGGAGAAAGCATGTCTGGTGCAGGTGTACCAAGAGTTTGAAAATCAGAACAAATGGAACTGATTTATCGGTCTAGAACATACTCTAGAACTAAAAATGACCGGAAGATTTGTCCCTTGTTGTCATTTAGTAATGGAAAATATAGCCAACATAGACCTCAGGAAATAATCCAGTAGCAAGAACATTAGACATAGACACAGAAACAGCACAGCTGTCTGTCAACTGGCAGTGTGCTTCTGTGCTTTTTTCAGCCTAATTCTAAACATTTATTCCAAGTACACCGAGAAGCTAAAGCTGAGCTACAGTATGAGTCATAAATACTCAAAACTCCTAAAAGATAGATGCATGTGCCTCTTTATTAGGCACATGTTGATTTAGCGGGACATTTGTGTGAATCAATCAAAGCACAAAATTAAACCCTTACTACTGAAATCAAAGTGTGATTATTGAGAGATACAAATGTTGTTACAAAATTAACAAAGGATTTAGCACAGGAACATGGACTGCTTGTCTAAATAACATTAAGCTGTTTATTTGTTACATACAGAATTCTGCTGAGAAGATTTCCCAAAACGTTATTTAATTGTGTACATTGGTTCCACAAGTTTTTAACATTACGTTTTTCAAATTTCAAAATAATAATTCTAAAAGGTGCAATGTATTGACCAATTTTCAATATAGTAAACATAACTATGTTTTCATTATAAAGACTTTACAAAATGAACCGTTACGTTTTTTTATGATAGAATAAGCTGTTTCTATATACATATAGTGTATATACATGAAATTCGGTGCCATATTTCTACAGTATTCCAAAACTGGCAATTTCTCTACAGAGTGTGCTTTGTTAATATGTTATCTTCTTTGCCAAAAAAAGAAAAATTATACAACATCCTTGTCCTCTAACAGGCTCCGTAGAGTAAAAAACTGGTAATCGGTGGACTGATCCATCGGTTAACATTCGTAACCTCACCACTAGATACTGCTTAATTTTACAAACTAGAACTCTAAGACCAATTCACAAACAGATTTGTTGGATCAATGTAACTTAAAATTTAGAAATTATTTGTGTTTGTTGGTGTGTGAATTAGTATTTAGTTTAAACAATTGTTTGTTATTGTATATTGTAAATTATAATGTGGAATTATTTAACTTTTTGACTGCCACGTGCAAGCAGGTTGTGTTCAATTATTGGTGGCATTGACAATAAAGTCTTTAAAGTTCTTCAAGTGATGCTCCCAAGCAGTCGGTTCGGTATGCTAGCAAATGTTTGTCTGGTTTAAAATGCTAGGCTTTCATGTTTTACAATGCCAGCGAGAAGAATTCAGCCATGACCGGCAGTTGACGGGTTGATGGACAGAGGCTGTAAAGAGAAGCGTAAAAGCAGTCTGCTTATACACAAATCAAATCCTCTTTGTTCTTCCTTATTTTCTTGATTTCATTGTCTTGCTTTTGGTCGTCTGTCTTTTTCGATGTCTCTTACAGACCATTCAATACAATTTTAAAAGCTGTGATTAAAATTTCAATGTTTTTAAGATCCTCATCATCATACATGAATGGATGTTTATCCACATGAAATGAAGCTGCATGCTGATTTAGGAGTAGATAATGCAGGATCGAGACTTTTATAGCATAAAGACTTTAGAAGAGACTAGTGCTCTGGATTGTGTTGAGTTGCAGTAATCAGTCTCAGACCACCGAACCCAAAATATTCAGCCCAGAAAGCCTCAGTACACCTCTGCTTCAAGTCAACGTCAGCCAAAGACAACATGCTGTATCTCTTTAAATCAGCTGTGTAAGGAACTGATGCATTTTCACACTTGTGTTATATCAGATGCTTTTAATCTTACAGACCAGGCTAAGTTAATGGTCACACTCATCAGGGGAAATATTATATTCTTATTGAATGCTTCATGTCAGACTGGGACAGGAAGACATTGTGAATTGATTAGCAATTACTCTCTTCCTGTTTCTGTTATTATTTTCTCTCAATGACCCTGCTTGCTTGTTGCAGTCGATTGATGTGGACTTTTCACATTCAGGTTACTGTTTGGCATGTTTTGTGTCACATTGGACTGTTCTTTTGACACATTTATACAGGTTTATGACCTATTATTTTATAAAATGAATATGTATTTACATGTTATTTACTTAATCTCATAAAAGGTCAAAGTGGGTTTATAGTCCCTCACAGAATTTTTTTTTTTTTTTTTTTGCGGTGTTCTGTTGTCTACAATATTTTTCTATCAAAACTAATCTTTGACCATCAAAACAAAATTGTGTCTTTTGAAAAAAAATCTTTCTTAATAAAAGCTTAATATATGCAGATATACGAATATGTAGATCAGCCCCACATCCACTCATTCACATTTCAGATTCTGCTTAAAAAGAAAGTGAAACTGAGAACTGACACAGCTCTGAATCTCTGACCCAACCTTTGCAAATCTATTGGGTTGATGTGATTGTTTACAGGTTTCTGACTACAGCTGAGGCAGTTTCAAAGCACTAGATGATTTAACATGATGAATCTGTTTGTCTTAAAGCACATTTAAAACAGCAAATAAACATATAATTAACATTAAACAACAGTTTGTTCTGGTTCTCAACATCTGATTGGCTGGGGGCCATGCAATATCCAACACCTCATTGTCTCTTTAACTTCATTGTATTCATTTGAACAAGGTGACTGTGTAGAATTAGTAATTCAGGCTTGTTTAATGGTTTTGCTGCACTGCATTGACATTTAACATATTTAATATTTAAATCTAACATATTTAAAGCTTTTTTCGCTTCCTTAACATTTTTTTTTTTGGTTTTTGTTAAGTGCTTGTCTTTAGCCCTCTCCGTCCTCTCCATCTGTTTTCACCCTTTCTCAGCTTCTCGCTTAATGATGGAGCCATTGATGGGCCGATGGCAGGTCAGGCTTTATTCTGCATAGCAGGTGCCTGTGACTAAAAACATTCATATGTGTCCCGTCGAGCCTCTCTCAGTCGCAATAAAGATGTGGCAGACATATGATGCATTCCTTCAGAATTTCAAAAAAACATTTTTGCACTGCTTTGCCACAAAGGCTTTATTCAGTACGTGCCAAACTGCCAGCCTGCAGTTCAAGGAATGTACAGAAACAATAAACCTCTCATATTGTATAGGCAATTAACAGGCGGTGCACAAACCTTGGAAATATGTTTCTATTTTTCATTTATTCTCATAACTCAAAGGCTGAATTGTTATTCTGGCAGTGGACCTTGACCAAAAGCTGTACTATATAAATGCTCAGGGATAGAAATTCATAAGTAAGGTTTAGTTTTTATGTGTCTTCATATTAGAATGAGAGAAAACTGTGTGCTAGCTCTGAGATGTCTCCTCATAAAGCAATAAAAAAACAACATGTCTGATATAGAATGGAAAATATATCACAAGAAGTTGAGGCTAAGTTCATATAGTGATGCGCTAAATGAACAGTAATTCATAGAGAAGACTCTTAATTATCCAAAGTCTATAATTTTAGGAAAAAACATTTATCATACACTATAGTTTGCTTTTTCGTGCAAATTGAAACAGTGCCTTTCTGATCGATTTCTCTTTTATCCTCTCCCTTTTTAAAGGACTCTGTCATTGAAGAAGAGCCATCTGAAAAGATTCAACATATGGAAACAGTTGATGCACAGGAAACAGGCCAAACCTTGAGGTCTTACGACTGTCGAGAGAACGGGCCCAAGAAGGCGAGACAACAGCATGTGGAGAACAAGCCGGGCGGTAAAATGAAGAAATTCGAACCATCTTTGAAATGGAAGAACCTTGGGCTCACATCCTCTTATGAGTAAGTGTTAATTCCAAATCCCAGTGGATGTCCTCAGAGTCCCCAAATATCCGCCATATGCCATGACCACGGAGGACTTATTAGAAGTCCTTGACGCTGAGTTATTCAATCTGTGATGGATTGAGAGTGTCTACAAAGCAATAGTCACATCAAATGTCAAACTTTAGGAGATTATAGAGGATATCTGGCATAAGTTAGCCTGTAGGTGTTAATTGGTGAAGTCATTGTATGGCAGACATCTACTGTCACTTTTGATTCTATGTCTGCATCTCACAGAATTTTATTAATAAAATACCTTAAGACATTATTTTTACAGACACCTGTTGTGAAAATAAAGATTTTAATGTTGTTTATATTTATAAAATGATATGCTATAAGACAAACCATGTGGACATTTTTTGTCAAACGATTAGTATTAGTGTTTTTGCTCCATAAAACTGAAGTTGACCAAAGTGTAAAGAATACAAACCAATCACATAAACTCATTTGGATCAACACTTCAAGCCACAGATATGAAAGAATGATTTATAGATAGATTTAGCATAGATTCATTCTGCTCTGTGTTGGCTTTAAGAGAGGGGCTATTTTGCATATTCAGTGTTTATGTTTGGTTATTTTAAGGCGGAAAAAAAATACAGAAGAACACTTAAATATGCGATTTTAGAATTATTGAACAAGGGGTGACTACGTTTTTGAGTTTCAATTAACTAAATGCAGGTAAATGTGCAGTTATGTAAAGTAAAAAGTAAGGCAAGGCTTTATTTAAATGTTTTGTTCCTTAAGGGTTTTTAAGTGTGAAATACTCACATCCATACAAGTCTCTTCATTTTCTTCATTCATGATTTTAAAGGGATGTATTTGGATATTATTGGTCTTTGACATATTTGTGAGCCTTTGATTTAAACCATTTAAATTATTGGGAGAAAACTAAGTAGTTGTAATGCTTTAAGTGTGTAACTATGTTTCAATAAATGTGTGTTTTTTGTGATATTTCAGTACGGTGGAAGACATCTTGGCACGTGGCAAAAAGTCACCGCCATCGGCCATCAAAAAAAGAGCTAATTTCTCCGAAACATCTCTGCCCGCCTGCCGGTCCTCTCAAATAATGTATGCCACCATATTCCTACTGTACAAAAATAGCTTTTTCATTGTATGCATGGCATTTCCTCTGAGGTATAAACCTAACCGTAGCCTCAACCCTCTCGCAGGAACATTCGTAATTGAATCACCCTTTAATTCTTCTGCCAAACACATAGAACTTATCCAATCGCTTAACTTTTGGAGCAAATTATTTCATCTGTGGAAGAGTTTTCTCTTTATAACCCTTAATAAGACATGGATGAAACGGCCGTTCAGGTTGGTGAGTATGCGACACGGTGCTCTGGTGCTACTGGGAGTTGTGGTCTGGAATGACTGTTTACGTTTGGCCTGATAACTCTTTCTCCTCTCTGTCTCCTCTCTGTCTGTTTGGCGATAGAGAGTGGAGACTCCAGCTGTCCCTAAAACACCGGCTGCCAGAGTACACAATCCAGATGTAAAGAGCTCCTGGTGGCTCTATATAATATAAATCCCTTCATCTAATAGAATTTTTTGAACACAGTCGCACAATGCTTTGTTGTACACCAAAACAAAATATAGAAATTGTGTTGTATCTGGGTTAAGGCTTATAATGGCATGAAGTACAAAGATGAGAGTTTACTGGTGTCCAACAATACGGAAAACATATCTGAGTTCCCGCCGCCTCTTTTCTGCATGTGCCAAGTTTCACGACTCGTTTCACCAAACATTCATTTCAGTAGCTTGACTCGCTTAACCGGCCATCTGCGTTTGTGCGTGCGTGCAAGAACTCACTGTAGAAGATTTGAGTATTGCCCGATGACCGATCCAGTCATCATGGTCTCTTTTACTGTTGTCTCTATCTCCATGCTGTTTTATTTGAAGCTTAAGATGGCACTTCAAATACACCTTTGAGTTTGACAGCCTTTCTGTCCACGGCTTTCAACATTAAGGCCTTTTTAAAGACCAATAATTCATTCGGCAGTGGACTCTGAGAGACTTTACCAGAGCTTTGAGAAAAGAGTCTGTGTGGTTTGGCATGCACCTGCTCAGACTCTCTTTATTAGTTGATGCATTAAACCCTGTTTATTAATAAAAAGCGTATTTTTCTGTAACATCCAGTCATAAATAAAAAATTATTTCACCCTGAGAAAATTCTGTGAGAGACTGCTTATCACTACCTGCAAGCCAGATTACGGCTGAAGAATCTGACGGGTTCATATGTTTTTGTGTGCACAGTAAGAGCTCAGGAGGAGCTGATGATTTCATTGTGAGTTCATCAGAGGGTGAGGAGGATGAAGAACAGCCAGAGAGACGTGCCGAAGCCACCACCGATCTGCCTACCGAATACTGGCAAATCCAGAAACTAGTCAAATATCTAAAGGTAAGAAAACACACATTTTCTCATATAAATTATGTTCACAGCAATCTGTGTCAATACTTGAAGGGGGATCTTGGAGTCTACACCAGATGTGACATGTCAAATCTAAATCGCTCCCATTATAATCAATTAAGCTGTCTACATTGGAAACGTCTGTTGTGGTGCATCGCAGCATAGCAGACAACCCGTTTCGATTTTTGAAGGGTTGCAGATATACTCCAGTCACGTTATTTTCCCCGTTTTTATGAAATGATGAAATTATTTATTTACAAAAAATGTTTTAAATAAATGTAGATATCGGAGCAAGCATGGAAGTTTTTGTAATAATTTAGAAGGCTGTTAAGACAAAGTCAATTTAATATTGTTAGATTTATTTTTATTTTTAAGAGAAAAGAAAGTCATACAGGTTTAAGAGGGAGAGTAACAAATGACAAATTTGAAACTATTGGGTGAACCATCACTTGAAAGCGAAAGTTCGTTTAAAAACATGAATTCTGTTGTCATTTACTCACCCTCTTGTCATTCCGGATAACATTTTGCTACACACAAAAGAAGATATTTTGAGGGATGTTGGTAATCCTAATAAGATCTGTACCTATTGACATGGGTTTTGTACCTGTACATTAGAAGTCAGTTGGTCAATTGATACCCAAATCAATTGGTATGGCGTTTGTTCAGTTACCAACATTCTATGAAATATCTTATTTTGTGTTAATCATTTACTCATGTTGTCATTTCAAACCTTTATGACTTTCTTAGTTGTACACACATAATGTTTTTTGAAGAAAGTTGGTAACCAAAAACCGTTTGTCCCCATTGACTTCTATCGTATAGACTCAAAACCAATGCAAAAGTCAATTGAATCCAACGGTTAACTTTTACAAACTTTTTACAAAATGTTTTCTTTTGTGTTCTGCCTAAAACAGAAAGTCATACAGGCTTGAAATGAAAATAGGGCAAGTTAATGATGACAGACTTTTCATTTTGTGGTGATCTCTCCCTTTATTTAGTGTAAAAGTTGATTTCCCTTTTAAAGACGCATGTCGCACAGAACATAATTTTATTTCCCTGGTAAATTAGGTATTATCATATAACCAATACTGACTATAAATGCATTGGTGTTGTTTTAAACACAATAATACACATAACATATTTTCTCCAGTGTAGCAATAAATCACTTTAAGAAAACAGCGAAGCAAAGTTCAGATAGATATTTATAGACCAGTATAACTAAGGGGAAAAAATGGGATTTCCCATAAGGAGGTGCTCATCCTCAGATCGAAAGATAAAGGAAGCTTGATATAAAGAACTGGTTTAATTCCCGATTAATTTTTTTTTGTCTTCGCGTCTTTTTTGAAATTGTTTTTTTTTTTGTTGATTTGTAGGAGGTGTTTAGGTATGTGTTAGTTATAGCACAGTGTTTGCCTCTCAGACAGGATGTGTTTGTAACCTACCCTTCCTAGGGTTCTATCATTCTGGAAACCACTGATTTTATTTATGAGGGTTTATCCAGTAGCGCAGTTATAATGTCATTACCATCAGAAGCTGAAACATAGTCTGTGCCAAAATAAATATCTGTTTTATTTTTGGAGCAAAGGATATGTTTTTCTCCATCTCCTTTCTCCTTCTTCCACCCTTTTCAGAGGTATAGACATGCTTTTATATATTTGGGAGATTACACTTCTATATGGTGATGCATGAATGATCTGACTTGTGTTTAAAGGGTTGTTTAGCAAGCAGATATGTTTCCAGTATACATTACCTAGCCTGTGTATTTACATGTTTTCATGTTTGTGTTCTGTGTACATGTACCAAGGGCAGTTGGCACCAGTGACTGCATCCTTTCATAACGTGAAATGCATACATAGAGATTTCATGGCAATATTAGTGTTACATTTGGAAATCGGACATTCCTTATGACCGCAGGGCATATCAGACACTAAACTCTCTTGATGAACATTTCAGACCGGTTAAAGTCCACGGCCTGTATTCTTACATTCTTAATACAACATTTTTTAAAACTTTTATGTAGGAGTCTTTGCTTAGGAGCGATTCAAGACCTGAGAGCAGCTTTGAACAAGGAAAAGACAAAAAAACTTTTATCTGAGTGAGGAGGCAGGGTTGAGCCCGTTGCTACTGATTGAAGAAGGAAAAAAGAGTTATTTTATTTTACGTATGTTCCTGACCATATATTTTTGTTTATATATAAGTGTGTTCGTGCATGGAGGTGACATTTTTGCCTAATTTACTTATTTAATGTACTTAATTTACTATTTACCAGCTAATAAGCCAAAAAGTGTAACTTATTGCTCCATTCTTTTAAATTACATAAATGCTGTTTTATGAGCCTGCAAGGTTGGAATGTCCAGTGGAAATGAAATAAACTGTGATACAATTAGATCTTCTAAAAGAACATCATTGGTTTGTTATTACTCTGCTTATAGAATGTTGGGACTGGTCCTATACCAACATTAAAATAATTTAGTTTAGTGTAGAATGTTTTAGATTTATTTTATAGTTTTTTGTCAAATTAGATTTTTTAATTAATCCAATAGTTAAATTCCTGGTAAGTAGTAACTTTTATAATGATGTAACTAAGTTACTAACTTTGTTTATAGGAACATGCCCAACACTATTCGTGACAAACCCAAATAATCACCATTGTTGCATTGCCAAAGCTACTCTAAAGCCATTTAAAAGTCTCATTGCACGTCCTAACTCTTTTGACCTTGAGAGTTCTTTTAAGGATTAACATGCTTTATGAATTTTTAGTTTACAAGATACTTCCAATATTAACAGCACAAGTTATTCTTACAATGCATTATAACTTTCAACAAAAAGCTAAACTTTTCTGCCTGCAAGTAACTCTAAGAAGATCCTGTAAGAATGAAACAGTTCCCTTTCTGTCGGTCTCTCGATGTTGTGTGGAAGACGAGATTAGGTTCGCCACGGACTGCCTTTTCTGTCCTTTACTTTCCTCAACGGGGGAGCAGTAAGGTGCTATGTCAAAATATCCCAGGTGGAGCGTGCTGTTGCGGTGCACCTGTGCCCTCAGACTGCTGCCACCTGCCCATATCTTCTGCAAAAGAGAACTTTTACCCCCTGGCAATAAGTTACAACCAATATCAGTCTCCAAGCGGTGGTGTAGGGTTACTTAAGGTTTTGTTAGTCCGAGCCAACGTTGCGTCAACTTGACCTGACAATGCATCACGACTCGATGTTGCGGCAAATCAGTGGCGCTGCAGTCTTCCACACTCTCGTGCAGACGGTTTGCTGAACAGCAGCCCCCACAGGTATGTAAGTACTCAGAACCGGCAGCTTTCCTGGTGACAGTCCTCAGGCGAAGCGGCCGTTCATAGGGCCACAGAACCTCCACCGGGATGGTGAAGTAGATCGATCCTCTGGTCCCCCTGTCCCGGTACCTGCATGCAGGTACATTGCGTTTCAGACTGGCACGGTGGCTAGAGAGAACGATCCATCTCGGCTATGAGATCCAGTTTCCCACACCCACCCAAGTTCCAGGAAATCCTCTATATCTCGATACGAGGAGACGTTTCCTCCAACCTTCGGGCAGAGGTGGCAACTCTTTTTGCAAGAAGAAGCGATTGAACCTGTCCCCATTGCCGAGATGTCGTCGGGTTATTACAGCCCGTACTTCATCGTCCCCCAGAAGTGTGGAGGGTTGCACCCCATTCTGGACTTGCGTTCTCTAAATCGATGTTTGCACAGACTGCTGTTAAAGATGCTAACACAAAAGCGCATCCTTGAATCTATCAGACACGAGGATTGGTTCGTGGCAATTGACCTGAAGGACGCATACCTCCACGTCTCGATTCTCCCTCAACACAGACCGGTCCTACATTTTGCTTTTGAGGGTTGAGCGTATCAGTACAAAGTTCTTCCCTACGGTCTGTCCCTGTCTCCCTGTGCCATTTTGAAGGTCAGGGAAGCCGCACTATCCCACCTCAGAGAGCAGGGTCTGCGGGTACTCGACAACTGGCTTATTTTGGCTCACTTGCGAGTCGTGGTGATTACACACAAAAACCTGGTGCTCCAGTACCTAGGCCGTCTGGGTTTACGGGTAAACCAACATCTCTTATCTCGGTATGGAACTAGACTCTGTCAGTAGGTCTGTAAGTCTCACGGATGAGCGTGCCCAAGCCTTGCTGACATGCCTCAACAAGCTCAGGTATCCCGGGATTCCCCTGAAACACTCTCAGAGGGTCCTGGGGCAAATGGCATCCTTGACTGGGGTAATCCCACTTGGGTTAATGCACATGCGACCGCTTCAGTATTGGCTACAGTGTCGGGTTCAGAGCACCAGGCGGATTGCCATCATGCCTCAGTGCCGGCTCACCCTTGCCCCTTGGTCCTTCAGAGCCTTCTTGCGAGCAGGAGTTCCCCTTGGGCAGGTTTCAAGATGCGCTGTAGTAACAACAGAAGCCTCCCTGCTCGGCTGGGGTGCAGTGTGCAACAGGCATTTAGTCTCGGGTTGATGGACGGGTCCCCAACTGTATTGGCATATCAATTTCCAGAGTTGTTAGCAGTCATGCTTGCCCTCAAGAGGTTCCAGCCCCTAATACAAGCATGTGTTAGTCCGCTCTAACAACATGGTCACTGTAGCTTACTTCAACCGCCAAGGTGGAGTACGCTTGCAGCTGTTGATAAAAATCCCTGCAGGCCGTATTTCTCTCAAGCTCTCTGAACCAAACTCTCTCGTCAAATGTTGCCTCATGGAGAGTGGTGAATCCATCCCGGACGGTCCAGCTCATATGGGAGCAGTTCGAATAGGCCCAGGTAGACCTGTTTGCCTCGCCAGACAACTCCTATTTGCCTCGCCAAACTCCTACTCGCACAGCTTGCCCCGGGACAGTATGCCTTCCCCACAGTGAGCCTCATTGCACAGGTCCTGTACAAGGTCAGGGAAGAGGAGCATCAAATCCTGTTATTTGCACCTTACTGGCCCAACCAGGCTTGGTTCTCAGAGCTAATACCTCTGACGCAGCTCCCCCCTGGCTAATTCATAGGTGGAAGGACTTTCTGTCTCAGGGAAGGGCACGGTGTGGCACCTTTGGAACCTCTACGTCTGGTCCCTGGATGGGGCGAGAAGACCCTGAGCAAATTGCCTCCGGCGGTGACAGACACAATCATTCAGGCGAGGGCTCCGGCCACTAAGTGCCTGTGAGTCGCCAAGTGGCGCCTCTTCAAGTCCTGGTGCTCCTCGAACAGCTCAATACCCTCTTGGGATCTCGATGTGGTCCTTCCCCTGGAGAGGCTAACCTTCCTTGTCTCACGATGAAGACCGCTTCTGTCAAGAGGGTAGGGGACCTACAGGTACTCTCCATGTCCAACAAGTGCCTACAGCTCGGACCGGCCTACTCTTAAGTTATCCTGAGACCCAGGCTACGTGTCCAAGGTTCCTACCACTCCCTTCCGGGACCAGGTAGTGAACCTGCAGGCACTCCCCACCGGGGAGGAAGACCCAACCCCTTCAGTGCTGTGTCCAGTAAGTTCCCTGTGCCTTTACTTTGAAGGCACGCAGAGCTTCAGAAGTTCTGAGGAGCTCATTGTCTGTTATTGAGGTCAGCACAGAGGGAGGGCTATCTCAGAGAAATCTATGGCAGACATTGGCGAGACCATGTGGTAATCTCAACATATTAACATCTCTTTAGCAGGATGTTGCCTCCGTAACCAATTCCCTTCTTGAGGGCCAGCTATTCCCAGTGCAGTTCAGGGTCGGGCGGCTATCTCGCTACAGAGATTAGAAGGCCGTCCCCAGTGGAGACCGGTGGTAAGTTCTCTCACCTTTTTACGTCTTACCATTTCCCCATTAGATGGTTACGCTCTTGCGTAGAAGCGCTTAACTTTGACCCGCTTAGGCCTGTCAGTGTCGATCCGCTGAATATCATGACACAGCACAGCACTGTGGTGTGTTACACAGTAACCCCATACTGTCGTGTTCAACACAACATCGAGAGACAGACAAAAAGGAAACGCCTAGGTTACTAGTGTAATCCCGGTTCCCTGATGGAGTGAATGAGAGGTTGTGTCCTTTCATGCCACACCGTTGTGTTGCCCACTGCAAGTGATCGTAAGTCATCCTCACGTTCCACAGCACAAAAGGTGATTAATGCAAATTTCATTCGCCAATTTCATTCACCTTTCAAATTCAAGTTCAGAGTCGATAGGTTCTCAAGTTCAAAGAACATACTGTTGTCTTCGACACAATGTCTTGTTCTCTCCATCAGGAAATCGGGTTACACTAGTGACCAAGACATTTTTTTTATCTTTGTAATGGCCAGATTGTGGTTTTGCTCCCTCTACTGGAGAGAGTGAGTACAAAAATTAGTGTGAGATGAAGCTGATGTCAAGTTTAATAATGTAGCGTTGCACATGTTGTTTCAAGAGCACCAGTGTCTCTTTAAAGTATAATCACAAATGAGACAATAGCTAACACATGTGCAAAATGTTTAAAATGTTCCTGAAGTTACATAAAAAAGGGCAAGATTTTATCAACAGTAATACATCATCCCCACCCATTTCCACACGGATTGGGTGCAGGCATAACTGAACAGCAAATTGTTTAGTATAAAATTTTACCTTCTATTAAATCTTTCTCGTTTACCCAAGAATAAAAATTGTGTCAACATTTACTCACCACAGTCAAAAACCTGTATGACTTTATTTTTCCTCAAACCACAAAAAAATTTATTTCGAAGTATGTTAGTAGCTGGCTCCCATTCACTTGCATTGGTTATGTGTGTTCATACAAAAGAAATGTATTGGGGTATTATCTTCTTTTGCGTTCTGAGGACGAGATACAGTCATTTAGGTTTTTATGACTATAGGGTAAGGTAAATAAAGCAGGATTTTCATTTTTGAGTGAACTATCGCTTTAACTCTCATGTCAAACAACTTTTTGCCTTCTTCAACCTATCCCTATGTTCAACTTTTTGCTTTTCTTCTGTAATGGGTTTAATGTGTCTTTGTTATTTGTACATTTTTGAGCCCTATCTCCATTGGGCAGGATTTATATAGTCTGCCATCTTCCTCACTGCGTCGTATGAATATTTAACTTTTTTATGGTAACACGCAGCTTGAGCTGTCACAAAGACTTGGTTTCCTTTTGTTTGTCCGGGTCGCAGACTGATCTACTATCTGCCAGATCATGTAGGTATTATGTGACTTGTTAAATAGTTTTTAAGCTACTGAACATTTGATTTATAGAATGGAAATGTCTTCCAAAAGGTAAATATTAAAATCCCTTTTTAATGAATTTAAACTGAAACTATGAAATGCAACAAACGGGATACAGGGGTGTTCTGCTATATCTCTAACTTCTTAAAGGAACAGTTCAGCCAAAAATGAAAATGTTGCGATTGAGTCATACAGCATGTTGTTTAAGTAGTGTTCAATGTTCTTTCTCCTCTAAAACACAAAATGACATGTTAGGCAGTCCGAGTATCCTAGCTTTTCACTGAATTGAAATGTACATTTGATGCCATATATAGGAGAATATATAGAGGAACCATTTTTTTTAAAGAATCATTTAGTCAAACGTTCCTTTTTGCCACAACACTTTTTGTGAAACAGAATTATGGAACCGGTTAGACAAAAAATGTTCTTCTATGACATCATGAAGCTACTTTATTTTTAGAAGTGGACTGCTCAAACATTTATTATTATGGATTGTAAAGGGTTCAAATAAAGCAATTGATCATTTTTTGGGGTGAAGCTGTCAGATATGGTCTATAGACACGAGAAGCACTATCATTCCTGTCGTCCAGATTGAGAAAAAAACTTAAAACATGTTATATTAAACAAGGTTATTCATAAGGTTATTCCTGATATGGGTGTGTTTTTTCCACATTCCTCCAGTTCTGTACATCTGATAGGTTTGATGGCCCAAACTCTGTTATTTATCTCAGTAAAGTGATATCAAGTGAAATAAACGATAAACCTGTCAGTCATCCTTGTTCACAGCTTATCTGTGTGCATGAAGTGAGATCTCTCTTTAACATCTGTGGCTTCACACCACAGACTGACAGTAAAGGCGCTTCAGAAAGACTAACCTTATAAAAAGACCTTCAGATGTTTTTGGAGTTGTAAAGAATGTCTACAGCACATTGAGACCAAAGCTGCAAAAAAATGAAAGCATATGATCATCAGATTTTTCTCCCTGGTATCAGTACTAAACATAGCTTTGTGTTTTTACTTGGGTTAGCGTTAACCTGTCAAACACTTTGTAGATAGAGGGGTGATAAAGCAGAAAGAACAGTGGATTTAGAGATAGTACTGATTCATATTAAGTCCGGCCATTTAATATGGACAACACATGTCACTCTCTCTCTTCGTTTCTTCTTTTATTTAAAGTTTAACTTATTATGAATTCCCTTTCAATTCTTTGTTTTTATTTTTTTCTTTAAATGTCACTTTTTTCTGTCTGTATACACTAAAAAAAAAGGTACCGTGTTTCTACGTGAAACAATTTACACCAAAAAATGGTATATTTAAAAGTTTTAAAAACAAGTAAATATTTGAGAGATATGAGAGAAAATTAGAGAAGTTTCCTGTTGGATTTTTATTAAATTATTTTAACTTTTTGTACTGAAAAAAATTATGTTTTTAAAATATTTTATTAATTAAATATAAGTGTTCATTTTTGCAATATTTACTAAGCCACATAAATAAATTTTTAATTGATTTAATTGAAAATAAAATTATACATAATTTCTCTTGAATTTTTTTTAAATTGAAAAAAAAATATGTTAAATAAACAAAAAGATTTATTTTCACTTTATAATGAAAGTATTGTTCCAATGCCTGATGTTCTTCTGTCATATCCACTTTTTCACTCAGACATCCTCCCAAACATTCAGGTCTTCGTTGTATATGTGTGTTTGTGTTATATGTTCATGTAGGTCCGTTTACTTTTTTGGTGCAGTATGTGTCTACTTCTACTGGACGTGGGTGTCTAACACTCAGTAGATCTTATCTCCTGCTCGTTTTAAGTAAAAGAAAACATGTTTGTTCGCTTTCCATGAGTTCGAACTTAAGTGTCACATTTCAAAGATCTCGTCCATGAACTGTATTATAGGGGCTTACGCGTCTCTGCGGGACCTACTGCACCGAGCATGTCCTCCGCCGCCGAGAAAAGCTCCTCTTTGTTTGCATTCACAAGAGCTTTTCATAAAAAAACAGGGAAGAAAAACGAGGCGTCACATTCAAAACACACACGTGGAAGTAGAGTTTCGGGTGTTTTCTCAGGGGATGAAGCTGATCTTAGATCTGTGGTTTGATCCAAACAAACAGTCATTGCTAAAACAATAAAACCATAATTTGTTGATTAGAAGATGATTAATAGTGCTGCGTTTTCCCTGGATCCTCTGTATCCATCTCCCCTCCTCTCATTTCTTTCCGGGGATATGGCACAAATTATATCAAAACCACAGCAGTTCTTAGATATGTCCGTTAAAGAGTCTGGCCCAACCAATGCCACATGTTTGGTTTGTTGTGTTCTGTACATAGGCGGTTTAAAAGGCACCAATCTTAAATTCTCAGCGTGTATATAGCAACTGTCAAAACAGAGTTTTCTCTAGTGCCAAAGCGTTATCATATCCAACGTTTCAGAGCTTATTTTCTTTTAATTGCTAACTTAGGTCATTGTCTATGGTTTCAACCCACAGCACAGCAGCAGTCTTTATCAAAGGATCTTTCCCCACCCCTGTTTATAGTCACAATACCAAATAGATATCCACAACATGTGGTTAGTCTAGAGATTACCAAATTAGTCTTGAAGAGAAGGAGATCAGTTTTGGGGGTGGCCGAAATGGTTCAGGGATACAGCAGTGTAATTTAAGATTTATAAGACATGTTATGTAACACGTATAGTGATATATTATAGTGTTCAAAAGTGATTTATTGCTGGACATATTTGTATGATATTTGCTTCCGACGACCCATCAGGTTAGATTAAAACATTGAGTTGGACAATAAAGACAAAACACCTTTTAAGTATTTTTTATATTTTATATGAAGGAATCTAGGTTTTCAGTATATATGTGTCATTATATAATTGTAGGAGTTTATTTTAGGTTTGATTTTCAAAACAAACCTTACCTGCTGGAATTAACATATATTTAGTATAACAATAAACTATTATACTAATATTTTTGCGAATAGTTTAGATTAATAAGACATTTCTATATGTTTTTTTTAAATGTGACTGTGATGAAGTGTGAGCAATCTTACTCGGATATTATTGTTATGAATGTACTTTTTATTATATTTATTATATTCTTGGGCCATCATTTATTACTTAAATAGTTAAGACACTCTGTGTTAAACTTGTAAATATTTGAATTTCTAAACATACCAAGTGCTCTGCAGTACTTGGCTTCCATTTTCCGTATTCTGTGTTTGTTTTTAGAAATATCAACAATGTTATTGTCCACTCTGTTAATAGGAAAGGTCCAAATTAAGTGCTAAAATATGAGATAACCATAAGATTGTTCCAACAGAAGTTCTGAGTATAGAGATTTTTGAATGCAATTTTTTGCAAAATTTCCTCCCAGATGTTCCCGCAATTATAGAATGACCCATGAACAAAAAGCACACATTCATATGCATTTCCTATAATTTTACCAGATAATAATATTTTGTTGATCCTGCAACCATTCTCCTTCGATTCAGTAAGCCCAATTCTTAAGTTAAGCCAAATAAAATACTCAAAGCTGTGCTTCAGCTTACACTCCAATCACAACAATGCAATATGCATGCAAAATGTTCAATAAATTTTTGATAATCCATTTGATTAAAGAGTGAAGATTGTTTTTCCAAAGTAGAATTTTGCTACGGAATACATATGGAGGCTGTCACTTTAGTTTAGCATCTTCTATTTAATCATGTCTCAGCCAGTTGAGTTATCTCATTTGACAGAGCATGAAAATGTATTGAATGCATTAAATTTTAAGAAACAGCTGTTTCCGTTCATTTTGGTTTCTCTATGTGGATTTTGATTAACCAGCTGATATATTTCTTTGAGCGATGCTTGAAACTTTGACGTGTATGTGTTGTTTGTATGAACAGGGGGCTAATCAGATAGCCACAGTGATTGTTTTGTGCTCCTTGAGAGACTTTAACCTGGTCCAGGATACGTGTCAACTGGCTATAAGAGATGTGGGGGGGCTGGAGGTTCTCATCAACCTGCTTGACACAGATGAGATCAGATGTAAAGTAAGTCCGTCCTGACTATAACAGGTCAAAAATCAATAAAATAAATGTTTTATATTTAAAATATATATATATATTATATTATAGTAAATGCATATAGGCTACATGGATACATTTATAAATCCTAATGTTTATCTTTTTAGTATTACAGTGAAGACTTGCTCTATAGTTTATTTGTTCTTCTTACTGGTAGATCGGTTCTCTGAAGATCCTCAAAGTGATCAGCTGTAACTCCCAGATTCGGTGGGCCATTGTTGATCTGGGTGGCTTGCAGACCATGGTGTCTATTCTGGATTCTTCAGACAAAGAGCTCCGGTGCCTGGCAGGAGAGACAATTGCCAACGTAGCCAAGTTCAGGCGGGCCAGAAGGATGGTCCGACAGCACGGAGGCATCAAGAGACTGGTGAGAGGACGATTTTTAAAATGTGTACCTGTGTGTGTTTTGAGACAATGCCTAATCTCACAACTGCAACAAAATGTATAAAACAGATGTTGTAGTGTGTCCAATCTTGTCCCTGGAGGGCGTGTGTCATGCCAAATTTACCTCAAAATCTAATCAAACGCACCAGAACCAGCCAATAAAATTCTTCAGGATTACTTGAAAATCACAGACAGGTGTTTTGTATTAGGGTTTGAGCAGGAACGCTGGCCCTCCAGCAGCGGATCACACTGTCGAGTATTCTGAGTGGCATGCAAAAAACCAGCCTCTTGTCCTCTCTTCTAGTTTCGCTCTGTCACTTTCACCCAATCATGTTCCATGCTAGCATCAAAGGAAACAAGTTTCAGGTAAAAACAGATTGAATATCATTCTCCCCCTCATCTCGGCATGTGTGTTTATTGACAGAGAGACGCTCTGTATGATTAGGGTTCATGTGTTACCCTGCTCTGTATATTTACTCATGGCCAGACTCGGACGTGCTAGATGTAGCTATCATATATTAGTTAGGTTTAAAGTGCCAGACCACCTCTGAACAGCACATTTGTGTAATGCCTTGTTTCTGGCGTGACAGAGAAGGAAACACAAAATTCACTCTCAAAGTATGTGGTCATTTGTAGATTTTGGTGTGACAGTCTTAGGTTTTCAAAACCTTTTAAGTAACAGCCAATGTTTGGCTTATAACGAGTGTTCAAATGAGTGTTGGCGGTGTAAGGAGGTTTTATTTCACATCCAGCAGGCTCGAGGATAGAAGTGCATTGAACATGTCAATAAATAAACTGTTGAAAGAGAGGCATGGGTTATATGTAAAATCTCGGTCACAATGTGAAAAATCTGAACAGAACTGCAGAACACAAAAGAAAATATTTTAAGGAAAGTTGGTAACCAGAGAGCAGTTGCACCCATTTACTTCAAATTTATGGTAATAAAACCAGTGCAAATGAGTGGGTTACAAACATTCTTCAAACATTCATTCTTTTTGTGTTCTGTATAAGAAAGAAAGTCATTCATTTTTGACAAGAGGGTGAGTTAATAACAGAATTTATCTATAAATAAAGAATAAACATAAATAGAGATGGCCATGACAGACAACAAATGTATTGCAATGTTGCAAATGGGGTATGGGAATCTAATGTTGTTTCTGGCAGGTGGAGTTGTTGGACTGTGTGCCTGATGGTGTTTCCCTGAGTATGGAGCAGCAGAGAGACATGGAGGTGGCACGGTGTGGAGCTTTGGCTCTATGGAGCTGCAGCAAAAGCACCAGGAACAAGGAGGCCATCCGGCGAGCAGGGGGAATCCCTCTGCTGGCCCGGCTGCTCAAATCGCCACAGAAGAACATGCTGATCCCTGTGGTGGGAACCCTGCAGGAGTGCGCTTCTGAGGTTCGCCTGATCCATCAAAATGAGAGCGTTTTAGAATTTAACATTGCTATTCTACAATGCTATGTAATGGCAAGAGCTAAATCTTGTAATATTAAATCTTGTGATAAAAATCCTCACAGAGGATTTTTATTATGCAGTAACTATGCTTTGACTCTTTTATCTCACGCAGTCCGTTTTGGAGCCCACGAATGAGAAAGGCCACATTCTGGATCTTGTGTTGTCATATAGACTGGATGTACAAATAACGGAATTTGGACACTCACTCTTATCTGACCATCTACCTGTTTTATTCTCCATCTCTGTGCCTACACCCTCCGTTATGAACACCGCTCCCTTTTGCTGTCTTCGTGATTTAAAAACTTTAACTTAGCTGTTAACCGCTGCTTTTAAAAATTCCTTTTTATATTTCCTTGATCTTAGCAGCCACAGTGTGAATGATTGTATAATGATGTTTGATTCACTTTGCTCTGAGATTTTAGATTCAATCACGCCAATGACTCTCAAGCCTGTAAGGCTACAGAAGGAGCCTTGGCTGAACGAGTCCACTCGTGTGCTCAGACGTGCATGTAGGCAGGCAGAAAGCGTATGGAAAAAGCACAAACTTATAATTTCGTAGGGATCTTTTTCAAGACTGTCTTATATTGTACTAGCAGGCTGTTTAAGCTGCAAAAACAGTTCAGTTGTTTCCTCAAATGATCATAAGCCTCAGGTTCTTTTTAATGTTTTTAATTCTCTGGTGAATCCGTGTGATGCTGCCTGTATAGAGTTCTCTCCTACTCTGTGCAAGGCCTTCAAGCTATTTTTTATTGATAAGATTTCTGCAATCAATGCCCGCTCTTTCAGTCTGTCCAGGATCCCTCAGCTCTTTCTCCAGCTCTGCTGTCTTTGACAACTTTGAGCCTGTTTCAGGTAGTGAGGTACTTGAACATTTACGCCCTGCTAACTGCTAAACTGAGAGCATTTCATCCTGTCAGTTTATAGAGGTATTCTGCACAGTTGAGTCTTTTAGTTTACAATTTATAAATCTGTGTCTGAGCTCTGGATGTTCCCCATCCTCCTTTGAACATGCCGCAATGTAAATTTTAAAAAAGAAAGGCATAGACCCCTCAGTTTTACTTAATTTTAAGCAAACTTCCAAACTATCTCTTAGGTTTTAGAGAAAGTTTGTTCTAGCACAAATCAAAGATTTTTTTTAAACAGCCAAGGTCTGTGAACTGTTTCTGTCTGGTTTTAGACCTCTCCACAGAACTGAAACTTCTCTTTTAAAAGTTTTCAATGATCTCCTGCTAACTGGCCATTTTATTCTCCTCGACCCGAAAGCGGCCTTCGATACAGTAGAACGTAGGATCCTTTTGGCTTGTTTAGAGCACAATGCTGGCATAAAAGGCACTGCCCCAAAGTGGTTTGAATCCCTTATCACGGACAAATCCTTCTTGGTTCAGATGGGGCAGTTATCTTCTTCAGTAGCCCCTCTGACCTGTGGGGTGCCCCAGGGGTCATTTCTGGGTCCGCTGCTGTTCTCTCTTTACATTTTACCCCTGGGGTTGATACTCAGGAAGCACAGTATCCCCTTCCATTGTTTTGCTTATTATGTTCAGGTTTATTTACTGCTTTGGGTTTTTGGAAAAGATTCCCTCCAAGCGCTTCTAAACTGCATGAGTGCTATTAAGATATGGATGGACCTCAACTCTCTGAAATTGAATTAAAACAAAACAGAGGTTGTCTTGTTTGTTCGCCCCGATCTGGTCCAGGTTCTTGCCAGCTCCCTTGGCCCACTAGCACCCTACATACAAACTCATGCTAGGAATCTTGGGATGATTGTAGATTCTTTGATAATGTAGAAGTTAGATAAGAAGGTGTCCAGAGTGATCAAGTCTAGTTTCTTTCAACTAAGGCTCATTGCTAAAGTCTAAGGAAAAGTCACCCATGCTTTTATATCCTCTTGCTTCGACTACTGAAACTCCCTGTACATTGGAATTGGACAGTCAGAGTTTCATAATTTGCTGTTCATTGTTTGCAGCGGCTCGCCTTCTGACCAGGACTAAAAAGCATGAGCATATCATGACGGTGCATTCCTCGCTTCACTGGCTACCGGTGAAGTACAGAATTGATTTTAAGATCCTTTAATTTGTTTTTAAGTGCTTACACGGGCTTGCTCTGGATTATTTATCAGACCTCTTGGAATTGCATCATCCCTCCAGAAATGTAAGGTCTGCTAACCAAATGGTTCTGGAGGTCCCCTGTTCTCTTCTAAAAACTAAAAGTGACTGGGCCTTCTCAGTGGTGGCTCCTTTTCTTTGGAACACACTGCCGTAAGCTGTGCAATCAGCAAAAGGCCTCCCCAAATTTAAATCTCTACTCATAACACACTTTTTCACCTTTGCCTGAGTATTGGCAGCCCTTTGGGATTTCATTAGTTATGTCTGTACGTCTGTTTTATTGTATATTTTGCACTTCCTCTCGTTTATGTATTTGGTAAGTTTCATTTTTTTATGTAGTTTAATGTTAAGCACTTTGGTGGGTAATGCTCTTATAAATGTGCTATATAATAAAATTGACACTGACATTGTCATTGACAGTACTATGAAGAGACAGTATTGTAGCTTTTCAGGTAGATGTTTTTACGTATCTTGAAGACATGAACACTGGTCTTCTGGATTTACTTTAAGTTTTCTTTTCGTCATATTATGATGAAACACATACTGTGCATGTGTAAATCTCACTAGGTTTTTGCAAATAATGGTAAAAGGAATGTAAACTCATATTTTCTAAGCATACACTACTCTAAATCATATAAATACCTGACTTAAAAATATTTATTGGTGTGAAAATGCTGACATGCCTTTTGCAAAGTTCTGTTTAGTGAACTTACATTTAATCTACTTTTACAAATATAACCGTTATTCATTTTTAATATAAATCTGTTGTTTGGAAGGACACCTAGTACAAATTAGATCTACAATCCAGTGGCATACCATTAATGCAACATCACATTTGACCTCTCAGATTGTTTCTATTAAAAGAGCAGATTTAATATATGAATTTGTCTATTTGAAGCAAGAAAGCCCGGGATGAAATAAGTGCTATGTCAGTGAATGCAGTGTTGTTTGGCAAGGCACAGTGAGTTTTACAGTAGGTGTTCACATCGAGAATCATTCCGCATGTTTGTGTTGGCAGAGGAGCTATAGAATTGCTATACAGACCGAGGGCATGATTAAAGATTTGGTGAAGAACCTCAGCAGTGACAACCAGGAGCTCCAAATGCACTGCGCCAGTGCTATCTTTAAGGTACTTTGGTGCCTGTGCAGACAACTTTTACTGTGTGGGAGTAATACTTATGTCTTTATTGTTGCACATGTCTATAAGCATGTTTTAACTTAATTTCTGTGTTTGTGTGTTAGTGTGCAGAGGATAAACAGACACGTGATCTGGTGCGACAGTACAACGGGCTTAAGCCTCTGGTTGCGCTGCTCAGAGAAGCTGAAAACAAGCAGTTACTCGCCGCCACAACCGGAGCCATCTGGAAATGCTCCATCAGCATGGAAAACGTGGCTAAGTAATAATATTTCTTTAAAACTTTAAACAACTTTAACTGTTTTCCTCGCACAGTAATAATTACACATGTATATGGTTTATGAGCTAAAGAAATATTTAGCACTGTATATTTTGTCAGGTGAGAATCAGACAATTAGTCATGGATGCCAAAAAGCCCTCTTGTTGAACCAAAGTGTTTTTTCCTGACGTGATGACTAATGCGCTGGAAGGTATTTATTGTTATCTTTTCATATTGGACACATAAACTGATTACTTTTCCGTCCCATATGAGTGCAGATTTGTTATAGAAATTTCATTACGTCGCCAACTAGCCCTCTTGACCGCTAGATCATGCAATGTTACTCTAGAAGAATTCATGTAAATTTGACATTTGATGAGTGGCTCGAGGTTTTGTCATATTGTTACCAAAAAGGGGTCTGGTAGGAGAAGGACAGAGGATGTGCAATCATAGCAGCCTTCAGTTTAATGAGGCGCCTGACGTCATTAACGCTCACATTTTCCACCGCTCTGAGCTGTCAAGTGCCGTCCATCTGAGCCTCGACCGCAGAAGTGATTATTTGAACAAAGAGTGAACGTTTTTATAAACTCTGTGCACAATCTCTGATCTTTTATGGTGACTTTTTGCTGTCGGAATGTGAATTGTTCTTTCACGCGAGCTACTAACAAAGGATGAAGTCAAGTGTTGATTTTATAGGTGTCTGTGATGTATTTAGTTGAGGCCATTCTCCCATTAGAGCTGCAAGGAGAAGTGGAATGCGTCGGGCTTTAATAATCAGGGGCTTCAACTCCTTAAAACGTTTGTCATGTAAAGCTCGCTGGTTTCACTGGAGCTCAGGAAAGATGATGACCATCCTGGAGGCTTTCGTTTGTCATTTTTCTGGCGGTTGTGTCTTTTAAGGCAGCCATTTTCCTCTATAAATACCAAAAAAAGGCTTGGAATTATCCTTTGGCTTGCTGGTTCTGTCACACGAGCACTCTCATAAAAATGTGATTTACAGGTATTACTTTGCTTTGCAGTATGTGTTCGGGACATGTACTCTGCAGGGCTCAAAAATGCATTATTTAATTCCACCATTACCTGTGTGTAAATTATCGTGTGTTATTTTCACAAGATCACGGCCAAAAAGCTGATAAACCACAGTTTTTTTATCCCTAGCCCAAAACGAATGGTATTGAAAGAAGAATTTGGAGGGAGGCTCGTGTCCCGAATGGCCCAGTAGCATAAGAACCATTCTCTCCCCACCTCATAAGTCAAAGCTGACAAAACCTCGTCCTGAGTTTACATCAGGATTAGTCTGCTGAAACTAGATGCAGGTGCCCAATGCCACATCCAATTCACTTCATATACCATTAGCCAAATAAGTGTTCTCTATAAGAAGTAATGCTCTGCGAAAACATTTAGTTGTTATGATTCGGATTGTCGTAATACCTCTCAAGAAGCTTCTTCAGTACTGAAGCAAAGGGAGAGATTAAACAGGCTAGTAAACAGAGCGCTCTATGAACACTACTAAAGCATGATCCTAGAAAAATATTTGAGAGAATCTGTCAAACATTTGAAGTGGTATCATTAAAACCAGAAGATAATGAGTGTGTCTTTTGTCTGCATAACAAAAAACACTAAACATTTAATTTTTTATTAATATTTTTGGCTGAATCAGGACCTTTGTAAAACAGGCAGCAAAGAATATGGTTTTTGCCATACACAACATTAACTTGCTTAGATATTTTTAGTATGAATAACTATAATAAAGTATGTTTTTACAAAGACGATCTTTACGTAATGATATTGAAATGCTTTAACATTCAAATAGCAGATGAAGCAGAACGTAAGAGTTACTTTTACTGTGCTATTAAAGTATTTTTTTTAATCAAAGATGTACAGTTAACTGTGCATAATGTCAAACGAGTGTAATGAACTATTCTTCACACAGTGCAGACACGTTTAAACATCATTGATGATTTGTAGTGGCCATGAAAAGAGACATCCTCTTCATACCAAAAAGGGTTTAAAATTCCCACAAACTACAACACAAATACAAGACAATGTATATTTTAATGGACTTTTTACATTTTATCAATCTTTTATTAAATGGGAATTTGTTAAATAGGAGATCGATAAGCTTTAGACAGTCGTCTTGATTTGTTTTGATATTCATTACAGTGGCTGTTCATGTACTAGATATTGGCTACAATAAAACACATACAATTATTTTACATTGTTATTATAAAATTATATTATAATTATTTTCAAATATGAATAATAAATAACTTAAGGTTTCATAGTACACCTTTGGTAATCTACATTTACATTACATTTACATTTAGGCATTTAGTAGACCTTTTTATCCAAAGCGACTTACAGAGTCGAGGAGACAATGAAGCGGTAAATAGCAGAGACAACAATAGGTGAACAAGTGCCACAACAAGGTTACTAAGTTACACAAGGCAAGATAAAACCTGTGGGGGGAGGTAAAAAAATGATATAGAGTGAGTAGGTTAGAAAGAAGGTTTTCTAGTGAGTTAGGTGTAGATGGGAGGGATGAGTATTTAGGCGTTTTTATAGATAGAGACAGAGTCTGCCAAACATGTTGTTAGAGGCAGATTGTTCTACAAAACTGATGTAGAGAAGTGTGACTGAACAATTTCTTAACTTTTTGGGACAGCACCACAAGACGTTGCTCGTTAGCGGAATACAGAGATCTGAAGGGTGTATAACTGTAAAATCTAAACTAATTAACTAAAAAAATTTAAAATTATAATTCTTTCATCACAATGCCACTTGTTCTTTCAAACATGTATAACTTTTTTATTCTGCAGAACACAAAAGAAGATATTTTGAAGAATGTTGAAAACGGGCAACCATTCACTTGCATGGGTTTTGAGTCCAAACATGAGTGAAAGGTGCCACTGCTTGTTGGTTACCAACTTTCTTCAATATATCTACATTTGTGTTTCTCTAGAAAAGCAAAAATCTGATTTATCAGATTTGACTCTTGCATAAACTAACGAATTTTGTCCATCTGCAATTTGGGTGTAAAGTCTTGTATTATAATCAAGGCAATATAAACTTGAATGCTCCATGCATTGTTTTGAAATCTTGTTTATCAGTTATATGCTCATGATTTATAGTCTGATTTGTCTTGTGTTTGCATGGATCGCATGGGTGTTTGCTGAAAGGTCCGGGACGTCAGAAAATCAGTGTAATGTCTGCTGAATATTTAATGCACACTTAAACGTTAAAAGAGCAAGTGGTTTTATTGCCAGTTTTCTGAACGCATTAAACACTCAAGGTCAACCCCTGTATTTGGAATAAAACATCCAAGCATTCTTGTCCAATTAAATCTGCCAATGGAGGCAAACGCAAGGTCATGAGCATTTACCAGGGAATGTTTCCCCGGTCCATCTGGTCTCAGAGTAAGTGCAGCGTGCCATTTCAGAAACAATCACAGCCTGAGAGGCTTACAAAAATCATTTCGGAATGTTTTTTACAGTGGTCATAATTTAAAGGTGCTTTGCTTCCTTCATTTACTCTACTGAAAGCACACAAGCAGCTGAGACTGGCGATGCCAATAACAGACAGCATGTCTTTGTGCAGTTGATGGGAGAGCTGGACGGGAGTCCAGTGTGGAGAGAGGTTCAGGGCTGGGTTGAGAAAGTGCTGATGACCGAAGAGGATGTGAGACCTCCGTCATTGTTCTGGGAGAAGCATGTGTTAACAATTTAGCTTAATAATGATGCATAAAATTAAAATAATTATGGTGGCAAAAAATATCAGAAAATTATGCTTGATGTTCATTGGAGTTTGTAGAGCAGGGTTTTGTCTTGGACAATAGCACCATTGGTGGATTAAGTTCCCCTTTACTGAAACAAAACCAGAAATGTGTTCCTTGTATACCAGATGCCCATATAAGTATTATTATTAAAATTAATGTAAGTAAAATGTCAATTAAATATTCATGGTTGAATAACTTTTATTTATATTAGGGTTGTAGTTGAAGCTTGAGACACTGGTCTTTTAAGATAAATCTAAATCAATTTTTCACTGAACAATAATCAGATTTCAATTATATTATAAGAAAGATAAAGTAAAAGTTCACCCAAATATAAAAATTGTGTCATTCATTTGTCATTTCAAACCTGTATGACTTTCTTTCATCAGCAAACACAAGAAGATATTTTGAAAATTGTTGGTAACTGTCAACCCATTGACTTGCATTGATGTTGTGCCCATACAGAGGAAGTTAATGGGTGCCACTTCTATTCGGTTTCAAACATTCTTTAAAATATATTTTTTCTCTTTTGTTGATAAAGAAACTCAAACGTGTTTGTAATGACCAGTGTGTAAGTAAATGATGAATTTTCATTTTGGATGATTTTTCATCTCTTTAAGCCATGCATTTTAATGCAGTATAAAATACAGTTTCTACCCAAGTTGCAAATTGTATTTTTATATCAATGCCAATTACTCACAATTGATGCCTGGCATGTGTTTATTTTGGACGCATTGAAAGCAGCAGTTTAAGTTATGTAAAATATAAAACAACAATGGTCATGGATGTGTGAACTCTTTTCCAGCATATGCTTTTGTTTTAAGTAAAGGGCCATAATAATCCTTCCCTTTATCTTCCCTTTTAGTAGGAAGGTGATCTTGATACCTTGATTTTAGTCACTTATAAGTCTTTTTTCAACCACCCACCTTAAATATCTGTTACTGTTCTTCTTAAAGATAAAATCTCTCTGAGATACAGTACTAGTAAGGAAAAAGTCATCTGGACAGAAGCTTCATAGCAAGAGCTGCCTTACCGCCTTCCACCTTCTTTTTTCTCTGTAGCAACTGACCGACACAGTTTCATGTTGTTTCATTTGGCTATTCTGTTTGGCAGTTTGTTTCTAGCTTTACAAAAATAGACAACATTATACAGTCTATTTATCAAATGTTATGTGTAATTGCTGCATGACTTTAATGTAGCATAGTGATAACACTTCAGTGATGCCATCTTTGTTTTACATGCAAGTTTGTTTTTAGGTCTTGATGTTTTCCTGCCGTTTATGGCTAAGCTCATTTTGGCAGTGATTCTCTCATTTCTGTTGAATGTTTGGTGGACTTTGACCAGAGCCAAATGACCTTGGACAGACTTTACAACTGACTTTAGCGCTGCTTAGCCAAAACCCTAACAGGGAAAACAGGGCTTCACCAAACATCAGAGATTTGTTGAGGCTCGATGAAACCACATTATATGCCTTTTAAATGTTTACTGTAGTTTACCATTATTCGGAAAACAAAGCTTGAGTCACACGAAAACCCTTTTGCCGTCCAAACCAGAAGATGTGGTCATTGAGAGTAAATATATATTGAAAGCAGCGTGGGAAAAGTTGTGGCATCATCAGATTAGTACAGATATCAGAGTACAACCTGTTACTTATATTTTCTGAGATTTATTGTGTATTATCTGTATACTCAAAATAATTTGTATGTGCTTTTAAGTGAAACAATTTACAAAAAATGTGTAAATTAAGTAAAAATATCCGGTTATTTCTGTATATGTATGTAATAAATAAGTAAATCGGATTAACTGAAATTTTTCTATTGGAATTCATCAAAAATATTGGTTTATATTGAAAAATATATAATTATTAATCAAATTCTTTTTTATTATGTAAACATATACATAAACGCATACAGTTATGTGTTATTTTAGAGAAATTGACTGTTGGAATGTTTAATTTATAATTTTTATATATTTCCCTGTTATTTCTACAAGTTTTTAAAGGATATATAACTGTTTATTTTTATAATATTAACTAAGCCACATATATTTTTTATAGTGCACGATAATTCAGTTATTAATCTCTTGCATAGTTCATACTGTATCAAATTAAGTTCCTTAGTTCCAACTCCAATTATGATGGCTCACATGCATTGTTTTATAGGAGTAATTATTTATTTTTCTATCTTTTCTCAGGTTTCAGGAGTATAAAGCTCTAGAGACTCTGGTCAGCCTTCTCAAAGACCAACCTGAAGAGGTGCTTGTCAATGTGGTGGGGGCTTTGGCAGAATGTGCACAGATACATGAGAATCTTTCTACCATTCGCAAGTGTGGAGGTATCCAGCCGTTGGTCAAACTACTTATTGGCACCAATCAGGCCCTTCTGGTCAATGTCACAAGAGCAGTGGGAGCATGTGCCACTGACCCCGAAAACATGATGTAAGTCACAAATTCATAAAACATCTATTCCCAGCTTTATACGGCTGACGGGAAAAACTGGGATTCTTCCATTTATTTCTAGCCCTGTAACACATTTTCCTTGTCCTTATAAAAAGCTGTGTTGTCTAACTTTGTTTTGCATAGCTAGTTTAATTGAAACAGTTGTAAAGAAACAGTCCAGGAACTGAAAATGCTTACAGTTTCTTACAGCATTAAATCCCTTTCATTGTTACCATTGTCTGAGTTTAGGATGACATGGCATTGTTCTGTTCTCTGTGAAAAATTCCATGTTCTTCAGCAGACCCGACAGACCCTTAGATATGCAACTGGACTGAGATCCACAGGTCAAGGGTGAGAGCCCTTGCTGCTTTATGTCATAATAACAGAGGCCAGAGATCTGTTTACTGTACCTGCTGTGAGACTCATACATGTGGCAGGTGTGGACGTCCTGAATTGTCTCAATATGGTCAGTTTGGGGTAACTGCAGAACACTCTTGAGAGTGACCTGTTGGATCAGAAGCACTAAACAGAAACATCTATTATTTTATGCAGATTATTACTTTAGACTGTTTTTTGTGAGTCAAAAAGAAAACAAAATATCGTTTACTCACACTTCATTCACTATTTCAAAATATCTTCTTGTGTTCTGCTAAAAAAACTCATACAGGTTGTAAATGATTACAGAATTTTAGTTTTTTGCTGAATCTCTTTAAATTAAAGATAATACATACAGTATAAAGATCGCAATATTATATCTCTTCATTCCTTGCCTTTAAATGTTAATGTAAGTTTATCAGGAATAAGGAAACATTTGTTGTGAGAACTGCTGTTTTTAACCATTTTAGACTCATATCATAGTATATAGCTGTTTATAAAGTTTAATTTAATAGTTTGCTGAAAACTATGGGCCTATACACATTTGAGAATAAACTAATTAACTGGTTTCAATATCATTGATTGTATGGCAACATTCTAGTAAAAGTTAATATAATGGTTTTGATGATGGTGAATGGAAAACTTATTAAGAAAGTATTTTTAAAACAAGCATGGCAAATGTCAGCCATTAAAGTGATAGTTCACCCTGAAATAAAGGTTTTGTCCTCTTGATATTTGTATTTCTTCCAATTTGTCTTCATAAAAAGAAGATATTTTGAAGAATGTTTGTACAGGCACTTATTTACTTGCATTGTTCCTGCATCCATACAATAAAAGTTATCTATTGTCAAAATATCTTAAATTTCCTTTTCTGTTGAACTATCACTTTAATTATTTTGTATCTTCTGATTTAAATTCTTTTAATAGGAGTAATTGTTCTACCTGAGTTACAGTTGTGATGCTGGCTTATCTTAAAAACAATTATTTTCTTTATATCTACTTACTCAGCAAGTGCAAATCAACTCTCTTTAAGAGAAATCCGAGTATTGTTTAGCTCATCTGATTCTCATTGCTTTTATGAGACGGTTATAGACTGCAGTCCCTTCTTAATTACTGCTGGACCCATATGAAGAGCGTTTTGTTCCCTCTGTCCTCGGCAGCTGAACGCACATCGCCTTTGTAAGATTAATATGTTTATAGATGTGAGCCACTACAGTGGTGTTGTAAAAATCCACAAAGCTTGTTTTTAAAGAATTTAGGTCATTCATTTTATTTACCTCTTACAACTCTGTAGATCCAAGTAACAGGTCCTAAAGAGAACATGTGGTTCTTGCTTTCTCATGGCATGGTTATTTGGGATTTAGGATTTGTATCTAGAGTTATGGGAGGTGGTTTGCAAAGCAATTATCATAGTTCATATTTGAATGTTTACTGACAGAACAGCCTGTTCAAGGTTTGTTCCTAAAGATAATCCAGTGTGCCTGTTGTCATTCAAGATAATTTTTAGTGGATTTTTATCATAGGCTAATTTCTAAACTCAAACATTTTTTGCATTGCATTTATTTTTATCCATAATATTTTTTTTAAAAACTTGTTTGTCTTTCCACCTTTCACCATTAGCCCTCTTGTCATTTCAAACCAGATTTTTATTTTGCTGTGAACTGGCCCTGTGAGGTCTAACAAATAGATATAGGGAACAGTTGTCACACTCTTTTCCCCCACCAGCAGTTCCACAATCAGATTTTCGGCTACGCTTTGCCGTTGTAGAGTATATACATCTTACCTGTGCTCATACAGGATTATCTCCCGCTTCTGTTGCTTGTATTTAGTGGTCCCTCTGGATAGCGTTACCCCTCCCTGTTATCATACTTCTCAATCTGATTTATGAGCTGGTTGTGGTCAGTTGGTACTGTGTGGTTTAGCAATTACGACAGCATTGAATATCGGCCTTGTCGCGAGATGCACACATGGGAAACAGGTTGCGTGTTATTTATAACTGACAAACGGACCGCACTGAAGACTCATTTTCCCGGCGTCTGACTGCGTCCTTTGCTAGAATCATATCCGCAGCATGAAATACAGCCTGTTCTTAAGTAAACCTCCATCAGAAGAAGAGAAATATAGAGAGACTTCTCTATGTTAATGTTTGACTTGGAAAACACACTTACTCTGGGTTTTTCCTTCTCCGATGCGAAGCGAGTGCCTTGTGTATCCGTGTGAATGTGCATGTTTGTCCGCGGCCCGCTATACATATACACACCGGCCCTTTAAAGTTTTGCAGGTCAGTCTACCGGCATGCCTGGCATGAACATGTTATAATGGAACTGTTGGAAGGTGAGCGGGGGTACCCTTGTAAGAGACCGAGCAGGTGGTATATGATGTAAAAGCCATGCTGAGCAGCTATGTGATCTGCTACTGGAATGTTTTCATCATCATAGCAGGAGGGATTATCTGCTGCAGGAGCCAAACAGAACCCTGGGAAAACCAGACATATAAACATGTTTGGAGCTTACACTGAACGCTGTGATGTAAACTGTCTTGATGTTACAACTTAAAAGTAGCCTTGTTCTTTTCCCTCAGGATCATCGATGGTCTCGATGGGGTGCGTCTTCTCTGGTCTTTGCTCAAAAACCCTAATCCAGAAGTTCAGGCCAGTGCTGCCTGGGCCATCTGCCCATGCATTGAGAATGCAAAGGTATGAATTCTTAGGTATATAAAACAGATTTCGGTTCTTTTATAACAAGCTCATATTGTGACAATAAAAGCAAAGGTTTTATAAAACTTTATTGTATCTAATCACATATCAAATTGGATCAGCCGCCTCACAGTTCCAGTGTTTGCCCTCATCATTTAAATGGTACATTTTCACTTCGGTTGCAAATGGGAAGAGTTGGGGTAAGAACTATGTAAAATTATGTACCCATCCAAACTAGGAACATGATCGGCCTCACAGCAGCAGTTATTTAGATAAAGGCCCATGTGGCTTGAGTTAGCAGCTCCAGGGCTGGATTTATGAGAATGATGCTTGAGGAACCGCATCTGGGGGCTTCCAAATCCCTACCAGCGAATAAACATACACGCATACACACACAGCTGGCACATACTATGAATCCCTAAGTGATTATAAGCTACTGTTAGATATGCTTTGTTCCTGATCAACACTGGATGTTGTTAAGCATAAAACATGTGACTGTCTGTTTTAATAATGGCTGTGCCTAATTTGCCCGACTGCCGACTCTGAATGTTTTGAAATATCCTCATGCTACTTTAATCTACGCTGTCCAAAAATCCCTCAATTTCAACTCATATTTACACTCTCAGAATCGTGTTCTTCCCCTTTTTGTCCCTGGGGCCTTTTCCCGTCTTTCTTTTCAGCTTGGCTTACATCGCTTTTTGGATACTGTTTGTGTTTCATCCGTTTTCTTGCTTTCTCTTTTCCTCCCTCGCTGCACGTTGCACTCCGTGCTGTGTTTGCTGATGTGGAACTTAGTTGGGGATGTTTTTGTGGGCTCTGCGTTGAAAGGGTTCCTTAGTGACCCTCCACAGCTGGTGGCTCTGCCATACTTCCTCTCTCTCTCTCTCCCTCTCTTTCTCAGTGTTCATCAGTATTCTTGCTCTGCCATTTCCTGTGTGAGACATGCTACAGAGTCCTCCCCTCTCCTCCATGGCCCTTTTTTGCCTAGACACACTTACACTCATCCTTTGGCATGACTTTAGAGGTTGCCCCTCCTCTCTTCATTCTAAAGTTGCTGTCTTCGCCCCACTCCACACACTTGACCTGGTGGGAGACGGCTTAGTACTGTTCTTGTGTATAAGATCATTTTGAAGGTTGTTCTCCCCAAAATTAAAATTTTGTTATCATTAACTCACAATCTTGTCATTTCAAACCTGTATTACTTGCTTTCTTTTGCAAAAGACATAAGAAGATTTTCATAAAAATGTTAGAAACCCATACACTTGCATTGAATTTGTGTAAATGGGTGCCATTGCTGTCGATTACCATTATTCTTCATAATATCTTCTTTTGTGCTCCGTGCAAAAAAAAAGACATGCATGTTTAATGTGACAAATGGGTTTAAGTATGGAAAGAAGTGAATGTTAAATGTCTTGTCATCTATTTTTTGTTACTCCATAATACATCAAATTAAATATGCAACAAAAGTACCCCTTGTGTTATGCAACACTGTCTGTATCCAATAGAAATAACAGGTTGAATTCAGTATAAAAATATAAAGTTTACCAAGTTGCCTCTTCTTCTGACTTCATAACATACAGTTGTAATACGCCCCTGTCAATGAAGATATCACCATAATAAACTGTGTGGACAATTATTAAGCAAGTGATTATTTTGACTATATCATCATTTAACCATAATTTCCACTACAAGTTTCATACCTGAATGCTTTTAGGGTTTAATCCATATCAGGTGATGTGTATTTGTGTAAGGAGAGTGGGTGTAGCCTAAGTAGATCAACATCCTATATCAAAGTGTGCATAATTATTAGGCAGTTTTTTCTCCTTAGGAAAATGGGTAAAAAAAGAGTTCCCTTTCAGTCGGTCTCTCAACGTTGTTGAAAGATGAAAGGGGGTTTGATCTTGAGAACCCATTGTCTCCGAGCCTATTAAAAAAGGCCAATTAATTGGCGAATGAATCAATTCATGTCCCCGCCCGTGATGACGGGTATAAAAGGGGACGGAAGAGATCATTCATCACCGTTTTGTTCTTCGGAACCATGGTATGCTCCTAGAGCGTCTCGAGTCTAACAGAATGCTGGAAAATTATAACGCGGTGCAGCGGAACGTTCCTGAGCGCGACTTCCCCTGGGCGTTTCAGCAACTGCTGGGGGTGGCTTTAAAGCTATAATACTAAAAGAGCAAATTTCTTACCTGGGCACAGCATGTGGTTCTGTAATTGGACGCCGCTGTTCTCTTGGGTGCAACCGGCTTGTCGAGGACGGTGATTCCCGAGAGATCTGCCTCACGTGTTTGGGTCTCCAGCACGCTTAGAACGGTCTCGTGCGGGCGTTGTGTTCTCTCCGTGATGGCGCCGAGTATGGCTGCCGTGTTGCGAGCTCCGCGAAAACTTTGCAGTTTTTCGTTTGTTCTACTTGTTTGTTTGTTTTTGTCCTATGTTTTGGATGTTGTTTGTTTAACTGTCTACGACAGGCAAACACTTCTTAACATAGGTGCCTTCGTCGCGAACAGAAAACCGGACTTTGAGTTCCTGAACGCCGGCGGTTTGTTTACAGACACCGCATCAGAACCCTTTGTCTGGGCTGCACGGACGCGACAGAAGAAACGCCGCCGGAAAAGAGGGAAGAGAGCCGGCGTGCTCGTCAGACTCAGACGCCGATCTCTCCGACCTCCTCTCCCTTCAATTTTACTGGCTAATGTTCAATCTCTGGACAATAAACTCTGTGAACTGAGGGCACGGATCTCATACCAACGAGAAACACGAGACTGCTGTATTATTTGCCTCACAGAAACCTGGATGTGTGCAGAGGTTCCAGACTCAGCCATCGAGCTCACCGGGTTCTCCGTGCACCGCTCGGACAGAACTAAAGAGCTCACAGGGAAGAGCAGAGGTGGAGGAGTTTGTTTCTTTATTAACAACTCATGGTGTGATGAGAGGAACCAACACTCTATAACATCTTTCTGCTCTCCTGATCTGGAGTTTCACATGCTGCTGTGTCGACCATTCTGGCTACCGAGGGAGTTTACAGCGATCATCATCACAGCTGTTTACATTCCTCCTCAAGCCAACACAGAGCAGGCACTCAAGGAACTGTACAGGAATATCAGTCAGCAGGAGACCGTGCACCCAGAGGCAGCGTTTATTGTCATGGGGGATTTTAACAGAGCTAATTTCAGGACAATAGCACCAAAATACTGTCAACACATCACCATTAACACTCGTGGTGATCGTGTACTGGACCATTGTTATTCTCCCTTCCGGGACGCCTACAAGTCTCTGTCCCGCCCACCGTTCGGCAAATCAGTAATCCTGCCCATCATTTGCTCCCAAACGGCTCTGCCTCTCCGCGCCGCCGGCTCCGGTGTGAGCACCCCCTGAACAGCTGGCGCCCCGCAGAACATCGGCCTCGCAGAGGTAGGCAACTCCATCCCGTCAGTAGCTGCCTAAAGCGGTTACTTTGATGGGTCTCACCCAGGGTGTCTCCTTCCCTGGGTTTCTACAGCGCGACGGTGCGCGGCTAGCAGATGTGGTTCCCAGACGTATGTGCCCCTCCGGGGCGCATCGATCTGCGGGCCAAGGAGGCATGTCGAGACCACCCGTCCCCCCAGGGTCCCACCCTGGCCGGCCGCTGGTCTCGACAGCCACGAACCACCCACCTCGGCTGTGGTGAAGTAGATCGGCCCTCTGATGCCTCTAAGTAAGTTGCCAGCCTGGCCGGCTGTGCACTCCGTCACGATGGCTGGAGCATACGATCCGTCTCGGCTCCTCGATCCAGGTCGCCAGACGCCTGCCCAAGTTCCGGGGATCCTCTACACTTCGGTGAAGAGCGAGGAGTCTTCCGTCCTTCGGGGCGAGGTCGCCACCCTTCTGGCAAGGCCGTGTTCGAGCCTGTCCCACGAGCCGAGATGTCCCCGGGATTCTAAGCCCCTACTTCATCGTGCCCAAGGAAGGCGGAGGTCTGCGCCCCATTCTAGAGCTACGCGTCCTGAACAGGTACCCTTTTTAGGTTGCCCTCCCGGATGCTGACGGAGGCGCATCCCGGCGTCAGTCAGGTCCCTAGACTGGTTTGTGGCTATCGACCTGAAGGACGCGTACTTCCAAGTCTTGGTTCCCCTCGACGGTCGAGGCACGAGCGTACTAGTACAAGTTCCTACCCTTTGGGCCCTCCCTGTTCCCCTGGGTCTTCATGAAGATCTCGATGACAGGCTCATCCTGGGTCACTCGCCAAAGAAAGTCGGTATACACAGGAACCTGGTGCTACGGCACTCATTCCAACTGGGTCTTCGGGTCTCCGAGAGAGGAGCCAACCCTCCCAAGTGTAGGGGGTCTCCTGTCTCGGGATGGAACTGGACTCTGTCACTATGTCTGCACGACTCTCAGATGGGCGTGCCCAGTCAGTGCTCGAGCGCTTGAAACATTTCAAGTGCCCCGCGGTCCCCTGAAATTATTTCAGAGGCTCCTGGGACACATGGCATCCTCGGCCGGAGTTATTCCCCTCGGGTTGATGCACATGAGACCGCTACAGCACTGGCTACAGAGTCGAGTTCCGAGGACGGCATGCATAGGCACCAGGCGGATCGCTGTAACGCCTCTGTGCCATCACACTCTAGTCCTTGGTCTTTCAAGACCTTTTTTCGAGCGGGAGTACTGCTCGGGCAGGTACGAGGCATGTTCTGGTACCTCAGACGCCTCCCTGCAGGGCTGGAGTGCAGTGTGCAGTGGGCACGTAGCGTCGGGTCGATGGACAGGTCCCCGCCTACGCTGGCATATCAATGCCTTAGAGCTGTTGGCAGTAATGCTGGCCCTCAAGAGGTTCAGGCCTCCCATTCAGGACAGACACGTCCTTGCTCGGTCGGACAGTACAACAGCCGCTGCATTCATAAATAACCAAGGTGGCATACGCTCCAGGCACATGTCTCAGCTCGCCCGCAGCCTCCTCATATGGAGTCAGCAGGGGGTGAAATCTCTGCAAGCCGTTCACATCCCGGGTGCTCTGAACACGACAGCAGATATGCTCTCGCGGCAGACACCCCGGCCAGGAGAATGGCGGCTCCATCCCCGCGCTGTCCAGCTCATTGGGAGCACTTCGGTCAGGCTCAGGTAGACCTGTTCGCCTCTCCGGACTCCTCCCACGCTCGCTCTGGCATGCCCTGACCGAGGGTCCCCTCGGCACGGATGCCTTAGCACACAGCTGGCCGCAGGCGGAAGTATGCCTTCCCCCAGTGAGCCTCATTGCACGGGTCCTGTGCAAGGTCATGGAAGAGGAACACCAAGTGATTATGGTTGCCCCCTACTGGCCCAACCACACTTGGTTCTCGGAGCTCATGGCTCTGACAACCACTCCCCCTTGGCCAATTCCCCTGATGAAGGACCTTCTAACCCAGGGGAAGGGCACGTTGTTGCACCCCAGGCCAGACCTCTGGAACCTCCACGTCTGGCCCCTGGACGGGACGAGGAGCTTCTGAGCAGCCTGCCACCAGCGGTCACAGGTACCCTTGCTCAGGCTAGAGCCCGACCACTCGGTGCCTGTACACCTTGAAGTGGCGGTGCTTCTCGTCATGGTGCTCCTCACACAGTGAGGACTCCCGGAGGTGCGGGGTCAGTGTCGTGTTGTCAAAGCTCGCTCCCCTCCACTTTGAAAGTGTATATGGCTACCATAGCAGCCTATCACGATCTGGTGGGTGTGAGGCCTCTGGGACGACATGACCTGATCACTAGGTTCCTGAGGGGCTTGGTGAGGGTGTATCCACCCCGGCCGCGCTCTGTACCCTCTTGGGACTTGCCTACTGTCCTGGAAGGCCTGGCAGTCCCCCCTTCGAGCCCCTGGAGTAGACTTATCTTCCTCACTTAACGATGAAGATGGTCCTCCTTGTTGCGCTCGCTTCTATCAAGAGGGTAGGGGACCTACACGCACTTTCTGCACCCAGTGAGTGCTTCCAGTTGGGTCCGGCTGAGTCTCAGGTGATCCTGAGGCCTCGGCCCGGCTACGTGCCCAAGGTTCCCACCACTCCTTTCTGGGAGCAGGTGGTGAGCCTGCAGGCGCTCCCTATTGGGGAGGAAGACCCAGCCTCTTCCGTGTTTTGTCCCGTACGCGCCCTGCACCTCTACGTGGACAGCACGCAGAGCTTAGGAGCTCTGAGCAGCTGTTGTCTGTTATGGAGAAGGGGAGGGCTGTCTCTAAACAGAGAATGGCGCACTGGATGGTAGACGCAAAAACTACAGCGTACCAGTCTCAGGGGCGCCCGTGCCCGCTGGCGGTAAGAGCCCATTCCACAAGGAGTGTGGCCACCTCGTGGGCACTGACACGTGGCGTCTCTCTGACAGACATTTGTAAAGCTGCAGGCTGGGCTACACCCACCGCCTTGGGAGGTTCTACAACCTCCAGGTGGAGTTAGGTCTCTACTCGGGGCTTGTTAGGACTTGTGGATGTATGCCTGCGAAAGCGCCGTCTCCCCTACAAAGGTGAGTAAGAGCGCTCCTCTTAGCCTCCCTACTCCCCCCCCCCCCTTCATGGGTGAGTATAGGCAACCTATCCTTCACGAAGCACACCCCACAGTAGCCGGCCGAACGGAGCGGCCGTGGCTGCGGCACCAGTTGGTGAAGTTGTGCCTCCGTGTGAAGCGGCTCCCTGACACAGGTCGGCCCCACGCGATGTAATATGTCACTTAAGGTCCTCACAAGCAGTGTACCGGGTGATCTCCCCAGGTGAGCCTCCACCTATAGCTGCGCCCCCCGTATGTGGGCTTGCACACTGTTTTTCCCATGACTTCTTCCCAGAAGGCGAGAATCATGAGGTAATCTCCACATAGTTACCCCCCAAGTGCGGGATGTGGTCTCCGTACGCAGACCCTCGATTAGAGGGATAGCGTTCCCCAGTGCTCCCACGGTGACGGACGGCTCCTAGTTAAGGTAGGAGTAAGGCCACCGTCCGGGGCATCGTTGGCGAGAGTCTCTCAACTTCTAGCGAAGCTCTGATGACACCTAGCCAAGGCTCACTGGAAGGTCGTGACTGATGGAGAGTGAGTAAGTCGCTCCGTTGCATGTCAGGACGTGGCCTGGCGACGTGGCGGGATTGAATTCGACCCCCTTTCAGCTCAAAACGTTGAGAGACCGACTGAAAGGGAACGTCTCCGGTTACGTATAGTAACCTAGGTTCCCTGAAGGAGGGAACGAGATGTTGTGACTTCCCGTGCCACGTTACCCGGCCACCGCTGCAGTGACCGGGAGAGGCTTCCCAAGTTACTCAGCACAAAACGGTGATGAATCATCTCTTCCGTCCCCTTTTATACCCGTCATCACGGGCGGGGACATGAATTGATTCATTCACCAATTAATTGGCCTTTTTTAATAGGCTCGGAGACAATGGGTTCTCAAGATCAAACCCCCTTTCAGCTCACAACGTCTCGTTCCCTCCTTCAGGGAACCTAGGTTACCATACGTAACCGGAAACGATTTTACTGACAAAAGTAATTTTTTTCTTTTAAAAGACTTTCACAGGGATGCAGCACTATTAAAATATCTAAGATATTGGAGCATGATCACAGAACCATCAAATGTTTTGTAGCCAATAGTTAACAGGGTCGCAAGAAACATGTCGTGAAGAAAAGACGCATAATAACCGGCAAATATTGGAGAAGAATCAAACATAAAGCTACCAGGAACCCATTCCCCTCCAGTGCGGCTATTTGCCAAAACTGCAACCTACGTGGACTGTCAAGAAGTACGAGGTGTTCATCTCTCAGAGACATGGCCAAATAAGAAAGGCTGAAACCGGACCAACACTGAACAAGACCCATATGTTAAAATGTAAAGAGTGGCCCGAGAAATACACGATGATAGATTTTTTAAAGCTTTTGTAGACTGATTAGAGGAGAGTAACTCTTGAAGGACCTGATGGAAGGGCTCATGGTTGGATCAGTAATGGACACAGAGCTCCACTTCAACTCAGATGCCAGCAAGGTGGAGGTGGGGTACTGGTATGGGCAGGCATTATTAAAGATGAGCCAGTTGGACTTTTTCGGGTTGAAAATGGACTCAAAATCAACTCTTAAACCTCCTGCCAATTTAAGAAGACACTTTCTTTAAGCAATGGTACAGGAAAAAGTCTGCATCTTTCAAGACGACTTCATTTTTATGCAAGACAATCACATGCATCAAAGTACTCCGATGCAAGGTAGGCCAGTAAAAGCCTAAAGATGAAAAACTATTGAAAATGCTGCCTTCTTCACCTGACTTGAAGCCTTTTGAGAACTTTTGGGCTTTTCTTAAGCAGGAAATTTACAGTGATTGTAAACAGTACACTTTTCTTAACAGTGTCTGGAAGCCTGTGGTTGCAGCTACAAAAATAAGTTAATTCTAAGCAGATCATGAAACTGCCTGTCTCTGTTAATTGAAGACTTTTGACTTTTATCGAAATGAAGGGTGGATACCAAGGTTTTTTATTGTAAATTTTCAGTTTGTTTATTACTCTCATTGAAAAAAAAGTAAAATTAAAATCTTTGTTTTTCCTTTAGTTGCATAGTAATAATTCGGCCACTAATAGTTGGCTAATAATGGCACACATGTAGATATTCTCTTAAGAAAGCCAAAGCTTCACTTTTACTACTCAAATATTTGGATTTGAGGATTTGCTAACATTTATATTGATTAATAGCACTGTAGTTGTAGAGTAAAAAAAATGAATCCTCGAAAATACATCTTGCCTAATAATAAAAAAAGCGTATTTTCAAATCATTGTAAACTCCCTGGTAAAATAAACCCTCTAGGGTTACTACTTAAATGCCTGGACATTTTTCTGAAAAAGTGTAACACTGCTATTTGATGTATCATGTGTTTTGCTTTCTGCCCACACTTCCACTTGCTGTCAAATCAGTGCCTGTCAAACTTTGGCATGAGCTTGGCATGGGACCATTTAATGGGAAGAGGGGTATGATGATGGTGGTACAAAACTTTAATTAAACACTTAAGGTTGTGGTATTAAAGGGATAGTTTACTCATTAACAATAATTATCTAATCATTTACTCACCCTCTTGAAATGTAAAATATGTATGAATTTATTTTGACCTAAGAACCCATAAAAAAAATAGATATTTTAAAGAATGTTGGTTACCAAAAACTGATTTTGGTACCCAATGATTTTTGTAGTATGGACAGAAAACCAACACAAGTCAATGGGAACCATATATTTCCTGTTTCAAAAATTCTTTAAAATATCTTCTTTATGTTCTGCAAGTCAAACATGTTTGAAAAGGAAGTCAAGTAAATGTTGACCAAGTTTTCAAAAGTTTTGGGTGAACTCTGATTGTAGAGTGGAAAGTTCTAAATTCTAGAATACATAATTTAAAAATATCTCCGTACCGTATGAAATCATGTGTGCACACTGTACACTTGCATACAAAAATAACCTCCTCATTCAGCCAGAATAGCACCAGTCACGTTCTCATGGGCAAAAACATGCACCAGCACACACCCACACGAATACACTTACACATAATCATTTTTTTTCTGTATGTGTTTCAGGATGCTGGGGAAATGGTGCGCTCTTTTGTGGGTGGTTTGGAGCTCATTGTTAAATTGCTTAAATTGCCGAATCAAGAGGTGCTGGCCAGCGTGTGCGCAGCCATCGCCAAAATTGCCAAAGATGTGGAGAACCTGGCAGTCATTACAGACCATGGAGTAGTTCCAATGCTGGCCAGTCTAACCAACACTGTAAGTGTTACTTCATGTTTGACATGTCCTTAGGTCGAACTACTAGATGCAATATCCTGAGAAATGTACATCTTTAATTTGCCGTGGGTTTATTTGTCATACAAATACATAAAAGTGAATCATAACAATGTCTAAATGCATATATTTAGAACATATTTCTATTTAAATCAACTTCTATTTAATACATACACTACACACAGAAATCAAATTTTTCGTGTCTGTGCAGGTGGATGATAAGTTACGGCAGTACCTGGCAGAAGCCATCGCCCGCTGCTGTACATGGGGGAGTAACTGTGTTGCATTTGGGAATGCTGGAGTTGTGGCCCCACTGGTTCGCTATCTTCGTTCCAAAGATCCTTTAGTCCACCAGGCTACGGCCCGGGCCCTGTTAGAGCTCTCCAAAGATCCTAGAAACTGCGTTACCATGCATGAACATGGGGTGGTCAAGGTATGCCTTTCACTTTGTATTAAAATGTTTTTTTTTTCCTTAAAAAGTAATTTTGTAATATTTTTGACATACATTGTAAATAAGTCTAATATAAAAAAATTGTAATTTAAGGCATATTTCACCCAAAAACAAATATTCTGTCATTTACTCAACCTTTTGTTATTTTAAACCTGTAAGACTGTCTTGATTAAGCAGAATAGATATTAAGATCATTTGACGAATGCTCCCCATTGAATTCTCTTGTATTCAATTAAATTCAATTTTATAAAAACAATGCAAATCAAGTTCAAAAAATCATTGGTGTTCAGTCAAGGGACAGTCAAGACTGGTTTTAATGATGACACAGTTTTTAGGTGAACTAGCCCTTTAATTCTGCCAAACAAATATAAAGCAGAGGTCACATATTGTAGGTCAATCTTAAAATGTCTGTTGTCCCTGCTTCATTTCTTTGTTCACCAATGGTTCATTATCTTGGAAGAAAAGCATTCACATGGGTGCACAGTATTTAGATCTTGCAATTTGTCCCAAAAAGCTTTAGCTAAAACCTCACATTTTCAGCCGTGACCTAATGCAGGGTTGGCACACCTCATGAGAAAACATAGCTAATGAGCTTTAAAAGGATGTATTTTATAACTATTTTAGGGCAGCAAGGGCAGGAGAACAAGGCCAGTTTCTTTTTTAATATGAAGGTGGGGTTGGGGGTGGAAATGAGAGGGTTTTCTAACCGTCATGGGAATTCAGCAGAGCAAACAGCAGTGTGTACGCTGTGTTGAGCTCCGCCACCCCACAGCCATCCCTGCGCCCTACAGTAGCATGCCAGGGCTGAGGGGCATTGAAAGACTGTTGCGCGGGGAACGGTTGCTCGGCAGGCTGCTGGGATTGAGGACCAGAATGTGACTGTGGCACGTCTTTGGCAGGGCAGACGGCTCTAGAGTGACAGAACTCTGCTGGGCTACTTTCTGACTGCCAGATTCTGGTAAACATTCCCTAAACACTCGGGCCACTTAAAAAGGTTCTCAAATTGAAGATGGGCATCTACGTTCATGCTTTTGGCAGAACCTTTTATTCAACAATGCTTTCAGTGCATTTAAGCTATGGATTTTAAATCATTATATGGTTTTTGGGTTTAAACCCACAACTTTGTATTGAAAGCTCCATGACACCATTTGAGTTGTACAGTAGAATCACGTCTCATGTCTTACAAGGTCTTTGAAAGTTTCTAGTTAGTCCATTTTCAAGTTAATGAATGAATTTATGCGTAAGATATATAGGCCGCGCCCCGTACCCTCTTGGGACCTGACTGTGGTCCTACTGGACCTCAGCGGTCCCCCCTTCGAGCCCTCGGATCGTGCTAGTCTTCCTCACTTAACGATGAAGACAGCTCTCCTTGTAGTTCTCACCTTGATCAAGAGGGTCGGGGACCTACACGCATTCTCTGTGTCCGAACATGCCGAGATAAGAGATACTCTGCGTAGGGGAGAGCTGGCTCTTTTCCCGGTTGACCCAAAGACCCAGACGGGCTAGGTGCCTGAGCACTAGGTCCCTGTGCATACAGACTACCTCAAGACGACCCAAGACGAGCCAGTCGTCGAGATAGATTAGTATCCGCACTCCGCGCTCCCTTAGGGGCACTATGGCGGCCTCCGCTATCTTCGTGAAGACCCGGGGGGACAGGGACAGCCCGAAGGGCAGGACTTTGTACTGATACGCTCGCCCCTCGAACACGAACCATAGGAACGGCCGGTGTCGAGGCAGGAAGGAGACGTGGAAGTACGCGTCCTTCAGGTCTATTGCCACGAACCAATCCTGACTCCGGAAAGAATTCAAGATGCACTGCTGCGTCAACATCCTGAACGGCAATCTGTGCAGATATTTGTTCAGGGTGCGCAGTTCTAGAATGTGGTGCGACCCTCCGCCTTTCTTGGGTACAATGAAGCACAGGCTGTAGAAGCCCTTGAACATCTCGGTTGGTGGAACAGGCTCGATCGCATCTTTCGCCTGAAAGGTGGCAACCTGTTCCGAAGAACGGACGTGTCCCGACCTCGCACCGAGGTGAAAAGGACGGACCGGAACTTTGGCGGGCGTCTGGCGAACTGGATCGCATAACCGAGACGGATCGTCCTCTCGAGCCACCGTGACGGGGAACATCGGCGTAACTGAGGACTGATATGCTTCACTGTACCCGGGGAGGGTGGTTCTGTGGCTCCGGGTCGGGGGTCCGACCAGGATTGTCCTGGGGCGACACGAAGACCTGGGCCGCGGGATAGCGTTTCCGCCAGCCCTACCCTGTCTAGAAGTGAGAGCGTGGGAGCTGCCATAAAGGAGGCGGGCCGATAGGGTCGCCTTCCACGTCTTGGCAAGCTCCTCATGCACTTCCGGGAAGAACGGTAATGGGGCGGGGTGGGGCTTAGCGCTCCGGGCAACACTGAGATACCATGCATCCAGACGCGAGACGGGGAGTGCAGGCGGGGCCGTGCATGGCAACCCAATACTCGCGGCTGCCCGGTAAAGCATTGCTGCCATTTCCGGATCGTCCCAAGCCTTGGCCGCCGGAGGCAGAAGGCTCAGAGCGTCCTCCGGATCTGAAGCAAGCAGCTTGCTCTCTGATGCTGCGACCGAATTCACATCATCACAAGATGGTGAACCGTCCCGCAGTGAGAGAGACAGAGAGTGTGACGGAGAGAGACACATCCGTGCCCATATTGCTCGCGCCGCTCGCGGCAGCTGCTACTCGCGGCAGCTGCTACTCGCGGCAGCTGCTACTCGCACCGAAGTGCAGTGAACGAACTGCCGGAAGCAGACACAGTGGTGACCGATTTCGTAAAGAAAAAGGCCACCCGCGACTGCAACTCCTTAATCGATGACGACCGCGCGAGAGCATCCTCGGCGTGCTGGAGACCCAAACACGCGAGCCAGATCTCGTGCTGATCTCCCTCATTGATGTGCCAGTTGCACCAAAGAGAACAACGGCGTCCCATTACAGAACCACATGCTGTACCCACAGTTAGAATATAAAAACCTCTGGGAATATTTGCTGAAACGCACAGGGGAGTCCAGGACCATTCGCTGCACCGCGTCGTCACACACGCAAGTTTTGTCGGTACCAGACACAATCATCTAGGTTCAGAAGAACAAAAGGTAAGGAATGATCCCTTCTATCCCCTTTTATACCCGTCATCCGGGGCGGGCACAATAATTGATTCATTCGCCATATTAATTGGCCTTTTTAATAGGTTCAGACATAAACAGGTTCTCAAGTACAACCCCAGTCAGTCTCACAACGTTGAGAGACCGACTGAAAGGGAACAAAATTATATTTAGTCTTGATGTCACTGATTTGTTATAATGGTAAAATTATTTTCCACAGGGGGACAAAATCTTACTGATCAGTGTACTTGTTGGAAAACCCTATTCAAAGTCTTAGGTCTTTTGAAGCAGTTTTAACCTTTAATGCCTTCTGTATTGGACAAAGTCTAGTCAAGTTGCTATGTACCTGACGTTATTTTTAAAACACTAGATGTCTTATTTTAAGACCTTGAAAATTATATGAAAAACTGTTTTCCAATTTTTTATATTGAAGCCCATTAGACTGTTCCCTCCCAATGAGATTTTCACATGAGAAAACAGTTCATACATACAGTTAAAAAGCTTCTCCATGCCCCCAATAACAACTGGAAATAAATTATGAAAGTGGTTGTCGTGTTGCAGCCAAATATTTTTTCCCATGTTCCTTTAATGGTGTGCTGTAGCCTGACGCGTTGGGGCAGTGAATGCGGTTCAGCCCATAATTGGTGGCTGGACTGGACATTGGGTGTTCCAAAAGAGTAATGTCCAATTTGCAAAAGTTGTTAAGCAGACTGTTTTTTGTCTGGGTCAAGCGAAAACAGAAACTGGACAGCTGGTTGACCTGAACAGACTTGTTTGTCCGTGAAAGCATGTTTTGAGTGTGTATTCAGTTTTTACCTCTACATTCAGACAGCGATCAATGTTTCGTCACTGATCAGCTGATGTGTTTTATTTTAGATTTTATATTTGCAGCCTCCTGACCAACCTAGAAAAATAAAGGAAACCAATGGCTCTGTATATTTAAAATATGATATACAGACAATCGCGACTAAAGGATGTGCAAAAATAATATTTCATTATGCTGTAAAGGGTTAAGAGAGAGAGTTTATCGGGGAACTGCGTCTGCACTGTAGTTTAATTTATGAAGGGGTGTAAAACTTAAGACTGCCACTTGCTATTATTGCAACCGTATTTCAGAGTCAAACGCTCTTGTACACCCAACAGTTTAGAGCTGTCATGATCTCTCTCTCTCTCTCTCTCTCTCTCTCTCTCTCTCTCTCTCTCTCTCTCTCTCTCTCTCTCTCTCTCTCTCTCTCTCTCTCTCTCTCTCTAAGTTTGCATGCTGTGCCTTCTCAGACGTACCGTATGTTCTGTCTGTAACTTTCTGCTCGACGTTCTTAATGGTGTAGAACTCAGTCCCTCAAGCTTTAGCGTAGGAAATTAAGCATTGAAACAAAAGTATTTTACACAGGAAAATGCATTAGAGAGCACTCTTTGCATCCGTTTCGACCTCTGCCTTTACGCAACTCAAAAAACAACATTTACAATTCTTTTGAATATTTCATAAAATAAGAAATTTTTAATAGGCTTGAGCAAAAAACAAAAACATTTTTATAATTTTAGGAGTGTAAAACCTCAAAAAGCAGACTTTGTAAATTAATGAATCCTTCAGCCCACTGAGCACTAAACCTGCCAAGGTTGCTTTTCTCTGTATCTCAACATCATTTCTTTAAACATTCTTTATAAAGATTTTATTTGTGCATATTACAGAATTACTCTTTGTTTCGAATAAACGCACATTTGATTTGACATCTACACTCAGTATCTCACAGCTTACGCTGCTTCACGGATGCTCAGAAACTCTATTCATCCAGACTCTTTCTGCAGCACCGCCACAGCTCTGCAGATTGTTTGTTAAAGCCATAAATCCTTGCCGACAGCTTAAGCCAGATTTTTCTATTAAATAACTCCTTTCATAGGCAAAAATACCTTTGCGAGGCAAATTACAAAACACAAACTGTAATTATCTGCCAGTTTCATCAGAGAGGATTCCAACCACTGTGGGTTGCCAGATCCAGCTATGTTTTGTACATTTTTAAACTCAAAGATATGGCGGGATGTGTGGCTAGACATCGAAACATTTGAATGTAATAAAGAACAGCAGAAATATTCCATACGTTTCTTTTTAGTCATGCTGCTTAAGCTGGTGTGGAGATGGCAAGCAGATGATGTTCTTAAACACACTCAGGATTTTTAGAATCTGTACTCTCCAAGCTCTCTGATCTGAGTACAGTAGCATGTGTCTGAAGTTTAGCGTGTTTTATGTTCTTAAACAGCATGACTCGATCTTCTGTTTTGTTTGAGGTGAGGAATGCAGGGGATCTCAGGTGTATGTGTAAGGAGAGAGTCTTGCTCGACAACATTGAATGTTTAAGGAACACTAAAAAATACTTTAAAATCACTTTGTTGCAATTGTTGCATTGAAGATAAATAAATACATAGCCTGAGAACAAGAAGAGGCGGGTGGGCTTTTACTGAGATTTAAACCTCTCTCTTCAGGAAACGGCAGCTTACTGCTGCTACACTTAACACAGCAACACCTACATGCGTGACACGACATGTGTGTGTGCGCGTACATGTGTGAGAACTTACCAACGTGTGCTCGTGCTGTAAGAGGAGCCTGGGAAAACATGCTTTCACTCTACCTTCCCGGAGGTCAGGATCCCTGCCTTTGGAGCATATGAGAGAGAAGAAAGTCTTAGTGCCTCATATTCATTTTTCAAACATGAGTCGAGTTATCGTGTTACAGAGTTTCTGTAGTATTTAACAAGTGGCCTATTATAGTCTGTTCAGGAACCAGCTGAGAGTGCTGAGAGGGGCTGGGGTAGACACAGAGAGCTGTGCTTATCTGAGGCTCGGCTCCAGGCCATAGGAGCCCCTGTTTGGCTACGGCTGAATAACACTCTATGAGCGTTGGCAAACGGTGGCTGACCCTGTCGCGGGCATCCTCCGGACTGCTCACAAAAGCAGCTTGTCTGAACGTGCTGGCATGTTGCTGCAGCCCCATGTTTGCATCCGTTTGCCTTTTCGAGGTGTTTCTGAGTCTATTTTAAAAACTGGGAATGTGGAAATCCAGCTGAACATTCATGTACTGAAGAGAGTATTCAACTGTTTTTTCTTTACAATTGAACTATTTAAGTAGATAATTCTTGGCTTGTTTTGCTTTTGTTGGCTGTATATTGTCTGCATAAGCAGACATGAAACACATGTCTATGTTTTGGGCAAATCATTTAAGCCTATGAAAACCTGACAAATCAAAACATTACAAGAAAAAAATGTTTTGGCAAAATGCTGAAAGTGACAATAATATGTAAATTCTGTCATGAATCTCACCCTCAATTTTTTGCCAAACCTGTATACATTTAATTATAAATAAATTATAAAAAAGAAATATTAATCTGTTAATAAAAAAGAAAGAGATTTTGAAGAATGTTACTAACAGAGATTTAAGGGGCATTATGTAACGGATAGTCAAGGTGGCCCAGAACCTCTTGTTATCCTAAATTCTTCAAATATCATTTGTATTCAGTAGAACAAATAATTTCGCTATGGTACTATGGTAGTCAATTTTGTTGGTCTCAGTTCCTAACGTTCTTCTTAATAACATTCTTCTTCTACTGAACAAAGACATTGTGCAAATAAAACAACCTGAGGGTGAATATTATATGACTAAATTTTCCTTTTATTGTTGAACTATTCAGATTGTGGTATGGATAAATTATTTTAAGGAAAAGTTAACCCAAAAATAGAAATAATTTACTCTCCATCAAGTTTTTCCTAATCTGCAAACAGTGCTTACACCCAATTTTCCCTCATCGTAGGAAAATAACTCATATAAGTTACGTTAAACACAAAATCAGATATGTTGAAAAATGTAGACAAGCAATCAATTCTGGTGTATTTTAACTACCATTGTCATTTTTACTATTATAGAAGTCAATAAGGTCCAAGAACATGTTGGTTACAGGCATTTATCCAAATATCTTTCTCTGTTTAACAGAGTATACTTATATACAGTTTAGGAACAACTAGAGATTAATTCATGACCTAATTTTCATTTTTAGGTAAACTATCCTTTTAACTATCTCTACATAATAAATAAAGTAATTTCCACATTTAGATTGATGGGTAAAGTCGATTACAGTGTTTTTGTAAATTTAGAATCAAAAAGATAGTCTGTGCCCTACAAATTACGTACGGTTAAACAAAAGACCCCCTGCAGGTTCTGCAATGATGAACACACATACCAAACAGATGTAGAATGCCAACTGTGCCAGGGGGTTTACCCTCAATCTGTGTTTATTTAGATTCAAGAACACGGTTTACCACTGAGCCAACACCATGCAATCTATCTCTCTCTTCCATCTCTCTTTCTTTCCATCCCCGTCTCTCTTCCTCTAACAGAAAGACAGCTATATTATACCATGCTGTATAAAGCAACCACAGTGTGGCATTGGCACAATCTCTCTCCCTTATGTTCACTTTGTGTGACAGTATAATAAGTAACTCTCACTGCACAATAAAAGGAAACGGTTTTAATATATTATTTTATGTAGCCGGAGTGGTTCCGGATAGTGGTCTTTTAGAATTACGGAGCTCGGGGTTGAAAGCATGGATAAAAGAGTCGGGTTATACGAGGTTGAAATGGAGGGATCTGATATAACCTTTGCTCTGAGGGAGGGTGGGGATGAGGTTTAGTACACAGCCAAATATTCAGAGCTTTACAAAGAGTTTGTGCATTACGCCTTAAGAAGGCTTTGCCTTTTTCCTGCACATCTTGCATTTGGACAGTAAGAAGTAAGGTTGTACTTACAAAAGGCTATTTATTTAGCTCCACTTTCTCCCTCTGCCAGTATATTACTATTCTCACAAATGTTGGACACATAAGTACACCTAAACACCCAAACAGACTGATATGTAAATAAATGAGCGGCTGGAATCCAGAAGCAGCAAACCTTGGCAGACTGAGGCACTGTAAACTCGACTGGCAAATGTCTGCAGTGTGCAAACGGTCGCATTTATAGCTTAATAACAGATTAGATGTCTCCTTTTAACCCCAGGATAGAACCGCTGTATGAGGCTGTTGTGAACGACTGTTATTGTAGCTACGCGGTTTCATTCGGTCTAATGAAAGGAGAATGTTTGGCAAGGTTTGGAACATTCGATTGTTATGATGGATGATCCTGACATGTTCGTCTCTCTTTTCAGCCACTGGTTGACATGATCGGATCCACGGATGAGGTTCTGCAGGAGGCGGCGGCAAGCTGTGTGGCCAACATTCGTCATCTGGCACTAGCCTATGACAAAGCTAGATATGGGTAAAAAATTACTAGGAATAAATCAAATAACCTTTGTATTTTAGTGTTTTTTTATAAAATACATTTGTTTTCCCCTCAGTTTTACCAACTGAATTCATTGTCCCATGCATATAATTAACATAACTAAATTAAATCTTTGTGTGTCTTTATTTATGTTTGATTCGATACATCTTTAATAAGAGGAAGTACTAAATGAAGTTAATTTCGAACCTGTATGACTTGCACAGAAAAAAATCAGTAGGCGCAAAAACAATCAAGTCAATAGGGACTGGTTACCAACATTCTTCAAAATATGTTATTTTGTGTTCTGCTTAAGGAGAAGAGTCATACAGTTTTTAAATGACTAAAGGATCAGTTAATCAAGAATTACAATTTTGGGTGAACCTCCCTTTAACATTGAAACATTTTATTAATACTTGGAGTCCTGGTTCACGTCTCAGCTTTTTCCCTAAAAACTTTGTCAAAGCAAATCATTTAACAATATTAATAAACGTTTTCTTCAACCCTGTGAGTGCACGCCAGACGTTTCACACTCTGGACAGACTGAATTGGCTTTACTGCATTGACACAACACGCTACAGCAGGTAGTGATGTCCTGACTTTAGACACATCTGGTGCCTTTTGTTTAAAATGCTCATGCAACTCTGTTATTGATGATTTCTTACTGATGTTAAGCAGAAGCATTCAACATATTTTCTATTTCAGTTTGTCTTTTGTGCAAATGCTATTGTTATTTAGACATGCAAGAGTATTACGCAAACATACACATGGTTTTGGTTTTTTCATAAAAAACAAAAACATTTCCATTAGTATAAAATCTGGTTAATAAATTCAATCAATTCTGACATATATGTACAAAATTACCAGAGTACTTGGAACTCCGCAGTAGCAGGTCTCCGCTGAGCTACAAATATGAGTAAATATGATAGTTTCCATAATTGACATCAGCGTTCCCTTATGAGATATTATGCCTTATTATTTGTTATAGCAAAAAATTTAGCAATGGCTCCTTTAAATGTTCTCATTAATTTTGCCTGTTAAAAGTAGGCGCGTGTACGAGGAAAACAGGACCACCTGAACTGAGAAGCAGCAGCTTGCCCACTGCACAGACAGGGCTATAAAAATAATCTTAAAAAATAATATTTTTTTTATTCTTATTATTAACCCAGTGTCCAATACTTTATTATCTAAACAACCAAACAATCAAAAAACTATTACTCATACTAGTGGAACGAGATATGGAAAACATTTCTTTGTACCCTTCTGTACCCTAAAAACTAATATTGTTTGTGTATTGTAATGTAATATAATTTGTCTGCCGTGCTATTAATGCATAAATAGCATTTATAATCATTTTTATATTATTGTCTATGAAATAAGTTTTTAGGTCTTGTTTTTAAAGGATTCGGTGTGAATGTCCTTAAAACTCCTTGCCCTCTTTTGTACGTCCAGAAGTTACATTAAAAACCAGCATTTCACCTTCAATCAAAAATATTGGCGTCCATGAAAAAGAAATAACATTTACAGTCTTTTAATGTCAAAACATGTTAACTTGGGGACACGGAAAACTTAATATTCGAATCTTGAAATCAATTTCAGCAGAATCCCAACAACTGATTTCCTGGTGCTGTGCATTTCTCATACCTGATTCTCCTGTGTTGAGTCTATCACATATGGCTAAGTGCAGTTTTCTTCAACAGACCATAAACTAAATGACTCTAAATAAGAATCATTGTGTTCATGGTATACAATTCTAATCCCCAAAAATAAATAAGACCTTTTTGGACACAAGTAGTGCAGATGTTACTAACTCTCACTCTGAGGTTGATGGAAGTAGGACATGCCTAAGTAACATCATTAAACAAAGTTGCATGTTTGACTGAAGGACTGGAATTTATGGGATGGTGAGTTAAGGACAGAGGGCATGTTTTAGCCACTGCAGAGAGTTCTTTATAGCAAGTCCTATTCCTAGTTATATTTTTAGTTTGAGAGCTACAAAGATAATCATGTAAGTGTAGCGTCCCTTGAATACAAGGAAAAGTATTTCCGATTTGGCTCATTAAAGAGTATTAAAAGCGATGCACGTATGTATTCACATACTTACACAAATGTCTTGAGGGTTTGTTATCTGAACTAAAAATTATTTAAAGCCAATGAGAAGTTAAACATCACATTATGGCAAAAGCTGGTAACACTTACACATACTAAGAAATGTAGGCCTTTATACTTGGAAAACACAGCAGAGAGTAATATGTTGAGAAACGTTTTGGTCGGAGTAGATCATGCCTCACCTAAACTTTCATCTCCACCCTCACCAGGAAATGGCCCCATCACAACAACCCAAAACTTTTTTGTTTTCTTGTCAGATTTTGATTGAATTGCATTTAATTCAACCTCATTTGTTTAAAATCCAAATTCAGTGTGTTTACTTAAGGTCAAGCCGGGATGGAGTGATTTAATTCAAGTGTGTGTTCTTGTTGTATTTCTTGTGAAAATGAAACTCTGCTGTTTGAAGTGGAGAGTTCCCGCAACTCCCTGGGCAGTTGGTTGAATTATTTCATAAAGAAACTAATGACTAGTAAAATTTTCTTCCAAATATCAGAAGTGGCTTTGCTGTGCCTCAGCGGGGCGAGAGGCTGTGTTTTAATATAACGCCAAAAGGAAAGCCCAGCATCACTGAAAGCATATGCATGTTTTCCTAGACACAGCAGACAGCCCAAAGATCCACCGATGCTTTCCTTGTTCTCTTTCTCCTATGCTTTCACACACACACAAACACACACGGACACACATATGCCCTGAATATGTTAAGGACTTCAGTTTGCTCAGTATGTTTCAACTAAGTGTTAAGTTTCCGTACTTTCGTGGTCGCAAACCCTCAAAATGTAATACCCTCTCAAAGGTTAAAAATGTCTTGTAATGCCCTTGCATAAGTAGATGGTTTGGTTTGCTTTCTCTCTCCTGTTTTTTGCCTTCCCTCTAATTCCCTCCCTCTGTCTCTTTTCCTGTTAAATGGTTTCATTGCCTTAAATGAATTCTGACGTTCCCATCCATAAAGTGTAAATAACTAGCTGGCCTAACAATAAATAAACAGAGAAATGACTGTGCAAATACCACAGTGTCTGGGTCGGCTTACAGACCTGTCCCCTATAAAGAGCTCAGCAACGCTACATTGCTCCTGACAGGCTTTGCTCATGGTAGAATACTTTACAGGGATTACTTGTCTTTCTTTGTGACACACAAATATATCAACATATAAAGGGTATGGAAAAACGTTCATTTACTCAGTGTCTAGTCATTTCAAACCTCTGCCTCTATTGTATTGACACAAAACCAATGTAGGTTAATCGATAAGCATATGCCATTCCAATTCAAGGATCGGAACAATCTGTTGAATACAATAAATGAGTCTGCTATAACACCATCCAGATGCATAGGTATATAAGTATCCCCCTTCTTATCTACCTCCCACATACTTATCAAACGCACAGACATATCTGAGATCTGAAGCAGCACAGGCCTTCTCCTTTCTGGGTTTGAAGCCTGCCTGGGAGGTTTGTGGCTCGAGACCAAGAATTATATTATCCTTGACTTTTCATCAGGATGTGTTCATCAAGCTCTCAGCACCCAACATGGGTGAGAGAATGAGAGAAGGAGTTAGGTTTAAAGAAAAGAAACGGAGACGGAAAAAGACAGACAGGGGGAGTACAGTGGCAGGCCAACTGCTGATGATTATCTGTTTTTTTGCTGCTTAATATGTTTCGAGACTGTGTAATAGGAGCTTTCGCTGTGGATTTTTTCACAGCAGGAGTAAGAAGGTGGTAACTGATCAGACCCGATATATCAAAGCGTAACCAAATCGCTGCCAATCATCTTTTATGGGTTTAAAATATTTAATGCACTGTATTTTTACTTATATCTGCAAATCACATAATGTCCGCGTGTCTAAATGCGTGCTATCTTTATATTGAAGTGCCTTTGTTCTCCTTAAATCTAAAATAAACCCTGCCCTCAACATGCACACAAGCCTCTTAATATGAGGTCACGAAGCGTCCAACCTCAATACGCCAGCCACACGAATAAGCACCCACTTCAAAAAAGGAACCGTATTACTTCTCAAAACACTGCAACCTGAAAAGATAACGCTATGCCAAAACACTGAGCCGGCGACCCTGTAGATTACTAAACAAAACACACCACGCATACTTCACAGGCATTGATGTATTTTAGGAAGCCGTCTTTGAAAGAAAAAGTGGGTAAAAGAAAAATGTACCAACAGCTCAAAACAATTATTCTCAGAGACGTTCTTATTGCCACGTTGAAGACATTAATACCATTCAAGTAAAAATGTGTAGAAATATTGCTTGGAAAACATACTTCTTATAGATAGTTTAATGGTCATCAAATGTAAATTGTCCACAGAAAGCTCATTGATTTGCACAAATCTAGTCTGTGGCTTCTTTAAGTGGCCTTAAAAGTAAAACCCTCAGTGGCTGCTCAACTCCAATTTAAGGCCTGTGGCTGGTGTGAAATGTCAGTTTAAATCTGGAATGTATATTAATGACAGAAAAAAAATCCGCCAGAACAGCAAGTCAAAGGGAATTTCAGGTTTTAATGAGAAGACATGTTGACATGGAGGTAATTTCAGGAAATGAGAACCCCTTAACCCTAATGTGTGTGTGTGAGCGAGTGCGCCCTGCCTGTGCCAAACTGCACAACAATGACCATAACCCTGATCCATCGTTTTGTGATTATTTTCTTATGTTAGAAAGCTGCAGATCCTTTCTGACACTTACAAGGTAACATGCTTAAGCCATCTAGAATTTTCATCATCGATTTTAATAAAACATCTTGGTTTGTCATCAAACCTCTGTCTGTCCTCTGAAATGAGTTTGGATAATTTCACATAAACACTTAATTGTTGGTTTATGCAGATGTTGTTGCGGCAACTTAGCACATAAAAAAAACAATATAGAGCTGAACAAAAGAGAGAATGGAAAACACAATAAGAAATGTCTAGGTTACTAGTGTAACCCCGGTTTGCTGATGGAGGGAACGAGACGTTGTGTCCCTTGCCTGAGCGAGTGAGTCCGCCTTCGCCGGGGTCAATCTGCTCAGGGCTTCCTCGTCCCGTCCAGGAGCCATACATGGAGTTTCCAGAGGTCTGGTCGTGGCTGCCATACCACGCCCTTCCCCTGAGGCAGAAGGTACTTCCTCCCAGAAGCGGCCAGGGAGGAGCTGTCATCAGAGGTATTGATTCTGGGATCCAAGCCTGGTTGGGCCAGTACGGTGCAACTAGAAAGACTTTGTGCTCCTCTTACCTGACCTTGCACAGGACCTGTGCAATGAGGCTCACTGGGGGAAGTTGTACTCCCCCCTGTCCCGAGGCCAGCTGTTTGCTAAGACATCAATGCAGATGAGGCCCTTGGTCAGGAAGTACCACAGCTGACAATGGTAGTTGTTTGACGAAGCAAACAGGTACCCCTGGGCTTGTCTGAACCAGTCCCATATAAGCTTAACCACCCGAGGGTGGAGCTTTCGGGGCGAGCTTTCTTTTTTCTCAGTGGACCCGAAAACCCGAGCGGTCCCGGTGCCTGAGCACTAGGCCCCTGTAAAGGGGGGTTCTGTGGCGCTCAGAACGGCCGGTTCGCCTAGGGGCAGGCCCTGGGAACGCAGGCGGTTGTGAATACTTACCTGCCTGTGGGTGCCGCTGTTCATCACAAGCCTGCTTGAGAGTGTGAAGAATTGCGGGGCCCACACAACGTTGAGTCTTGACACAACGTCTGACCGGAATGACGCAATGTAGGGTCTGACAGACAAAATGTTGGGAAACCGCATGCCGTCGCTCGGATAGTGATGCTTGGTTGTGTTTTATACCCAGGGGACAAAACTGCTCTCTTTGTGAGAATGCCAGATGGAACGGGACAGGAACCGCCCCTCTCCGGCCGCATGGAGATGGAATGTCCAGGGCCGGGCTTGATGTTGTCTTCTCCCCTAGGTGTCTCCTGTCAGAGCCGGCACGTCAGCGCCCTCAGCGAGGGGCGTTGGTGATTTTGGGGAACCTATAGACGTTCCGTGAGCACGAGGCTGACTGGTTGACGTCTATAGGGTCCTGCTCGTCCATCCTGTATGCAGTCTCTTGGATCCACGCTTCCCATGCTTCTTGCGGGGTTGTTGCTGGCGTGGAGGCATAGCTCTCCTCCGGGTCGCAGATCTCCGGGTCACCGCCTGATGAGGAGGAGATGTCTCTGTAGCCCACTGGAGGGTCCGGGCTGCCTGGGAGCAGACTGCGCTCGGGACCTCAACAGCACGGAGGCGGCGGGTAGTGGCGAGTGAGGATATGCCGGATAGCGTCAATCTGCTTCTGGACAGCAGAGAACTTTGTGAGCTTATCATGCACTCCGGGGAAGAATGGCACCAGGGCAGAGCAGGTCTTTACACAGGTCACCATGCCGCGAGTGCTGGGGTGACCACGGGGCTCAGCAAGAGGATGGTGTGGAACCATATATTTTGGAACCATTCCTATATGATGTTTATAAGAAATTTGTACTGAATTCTAATAAGAGTATCTACCTTTTTTAAATTTTAAGAGTATTAAGAGCAATTTTTTATCATATCACAAATATGATACATTCTAATAAGAATACAGTACAAGATTTGAAATCATTTCTATAGGATTCCCATAAGAAATTACACACACATTTATACAAATAAACATAATTTCCCACATAATTTGAAATTACTTTCCAATAGATCACAAACCGAATTTCTAAAGGATTCTTTTGACAAGGGCCCCCTCATCCTGTTATACTTTCTGTTTTGTGACAATTCCCCTTGTCACACAAATAGAGCGGTTCCGAATAAAACGATGCTTAAATAAGACACCCAGTTTAACACCCAAGACACCAGACGAGTTTACTGGTCAAGTGCACTTAAAGGTCATTACCACTGAGGTTCACACTGCACATTATCTCTCCGTCTGACCACACTGGGCATCCCATAAAAGAAAGTGATACAGTACTTATCCCAAGCGTTAAACCCAAGAGACCCCACATGCCCTTCTGCGGGCACTGGTGCGCCCACAGTAAGCTCCCAAAGACAAGAGACAGTGAGAGACATCATTTCTCTGGCTGTTAGTGGTCGAGCAACACTTTCCTTTTCTCTCCGTGAATTAAATTCAAGAGGAGGCTGAGTCACCCGGGTGATGTCCGGGCGAGTTTCTTCATTAAAAAGGTAAAAATACACACAAATAAAAGCAAAGCGCCAATTATACGAGGCGTAAGGAGCTCACATGTGCCTCCGGGCTTAGTCACCTCACCTCCAAACACTACCCTGAATAAACCAGAAAGACTCTGTCAATGGCGTTCAATGTGATGTTTAAGCAGGGTAATTTAGGAAAATGAGAGGGTACCAGAATCGATGCTCACGCAAAGTCTCCAGATAAAGCGTGGCATATGGCGTTGATATCATTCACTTGTTTATGAAGGTTCTTAAAGTCAACTGGAATAGAAAGTAATTGTATGCCTCGGTGGTGCTTCAATAAAGTGATTCCGCTCTCAAATGTTAAAATAATAAATCGAGGTTTTGCTGTCCACGAACAGTGCGCTTTTGGTGAGGGGAACCCAGGCTCACCCCTTATTATAGAGCAAACCACCTATACAAAAAATCACGGATCTACCAAAACTGTTAAGCTTGACCAATCACATTATATTTGCAAAAATCCAGAAATCACGTGTTATCCACATATCAAGCTGCTTCTGCGTCCAATCACACGTGTTCTGGCTGATGTTAGTAACTCTATACAACTGTCGTGCAGTAGGGCGATGGAAGCGATCCAGACGTGAACTCACACAGGGGAATACACCGCAGCACTAGCTGTCTCCCGGTAGCCTCCCCTTGTCGAACCCCGGAACCGGCATAAAACAATCACGTTATGTTCGCCGCCTGAGCGGCTAAGCTGGGAAACACGAGACGAGTCGCTCATTCATGTTCCCGGGCGCGCTTGAATAAAGCGCAGAGGCGAAAGCGTTCCGTGCGGTTTGCGCTCAGGAGTTTGGAGAGGGGAACATGTGAGACGGGAATGGGAAACTGGAAACTGGATTACACTTTACAGAAACACGCTGAAGGGGAGCTTTTGAGGTACAGTTGCACTACATTTTTGTGTGTTTTTGTGTAATGCACCAATACATTGTATCGGTTCAAATAGTGCATTATTTTATATTGTTTTTACATGTATTATTTTGGCAGTTTTATACATTTTTGGGAAAACGCTATTTTTAGGTTAACGTGCATGATTCTATTTATTTACTATAAATTATTCTAATCATATACTATACATTATTCTAATCATATACTATACATTATTCTAATCATATACTATACATTATTCTATTTATATACTATACATTATTCTATTTATATATTTTAGATTACTTTATTTATATACTATACATTATTCTATTTATATACTATACATTATTCTATTTCTTTCCATAAATTATTGTATTTATATACTGTAAATTACTTTATTTATAAACTATACATTATTCTATTTATATACTATAAATTAGTTTATTTATGGACTATTCATCATTGTATAAATATAGTTAAATGTTAAATATCTGCTAAATGCCTAAATGTAAATGTAAATGTAGTGTAAATTACTCTATCTATATACTAATAAGAGACATTTATGTGAAAAAACACTGATTGAAAATATTAATAACAGAAGAAATTATTGGTTGTAAATCATTATTCCATAATGAAAATCCTATTTCCCTATGCATTGTTTAGTTTGACTTAAAGTTGTTGAAAAACTTCTTGGCTCCAAAACGTATTATGCATAATTCATTTGTTTAGCTTTCTAAAGAAGTTCATAACTGATCCCCATTCAGTCCCTTCTGTTGTGTTTCGGTGCGCAGTCTGACACGTGAGCGCATTTCCGAGTCTATTACACGGTATAGAGTAACTCCCTAAAATGATGGTGTACGGTTATGTCTGACAGTCAACAAGTGTCATTATTCTGCTCCGCAGGGCTTGAAAGAATAGGAAACGAGCTGTGCTTTCAGTGGACGCGGGAGAAATCAGGACTTACAAACCAAAGATGAACACGATTGTGTTTAACAAGCTGAGCAGTCAGGTTTTATTCGAGGAGAAGGCGAATGAGGTCGAGAGGGGCAGCAGAAATTATTTAGAAGTGATCGATGGCCAGCATCCGGACCTGCTCGCCAGCAGCCAGGTCATCAAGGACAGTTCCGCTATCCGACACAGGAGACTTGGGTATGTCCAAAACTTACCTGTGTCTTTCTTAAATCTATTACATTAACAGTTTGGATCGTATCAACTATTGCACGTGAGACATTTGTTGCATCTTTAGAATGCAGAATGATGCACAAAGAGTGTCATAAAGAAAAACAATGTGTATGTCATTTCCTTGCAGTTTGTGATTAGAAATCACGTGCTTTGAATTCAAAATCCATTTCTGGAGTTAAAATGACAATGCATGAATTAATGTTCACAATTCAATTAAGTCGCTGTCAATGGTGCTGAATTGACACTCTTGCGGTTCGATTTAAAACACGTCCAGGTCTGGTTCTGACACATAAACATGTCCTTTAACTTCATGTGTGGTCCAGTCAATCATCCATATTTTCAGTTTGGCAGATTTGCAGATCCGAACCCAGCACAGCCTCATCCGCCTCAAGCTGTTTACCCAGCCCCGTGTTGTATTTACAGACGGCACGGCTTTATTTAACTGTGATGCACAGCCACACGGACTGTGTTGTGAACTGTGCGAAACCTGTGCAAACATCCTCCGCTGCGGGCGCGTCTGGCTCGCGCTCGTTGAAGGTTTGCGGGTGTAAGGAGAGCCATTGGGATAACACTACAGCTGAGCCCGTTCCCCTCCAGGGGGATATCACTGCTAATGAAAATTATTCATATAAACACAGAGGTGTGCGTCGCCGATATCGAGAACAGGGAGGAAAAACGTTTGAGGCTGTTAATACAGATCTGGGTTACAAGGAAAACATTGGACGAACGGGAGAAAGTGTGATAAATGTGCAGTCAGGGTCCTGGAAGATAACGAGGTGATATAACAGCGCCATACTGACATCTACAGGTTTAAATGACCAGCTTCTGTATGTGCTTGAACCTGTGTTGAATGCTTGATGTTGCCAGGTTGTAAGGTTTGCAGCATCTTCAGGAGGTTTCATGATATGGAAGGATGCAAACATGTGTATTGGTGGTCTTTGTTTGGAGGTTCATTATTGAATTGTTCATTAATATTTTGATTGAAGGGAAAAGTCACGGAAGAAGCCTTTATTCCACATTACAAATGTTATGTGTTCTTGTATGTCGACTATAAAATGAAGTTCTTGATAAGTTCTTGCAGATGTTCGAAAAGCAAAGTGATTAGTACTTTTGACAAGAGATGAGAAGTAATAAAGAGTACAATGCAATAATAAACTGTTCTTATATTTTTAATTTCCTGGCACGCTCATAAGAATTGAAATATAATGTAAGACCTCTGGAAAATGTCGTAAATGAATCATGTAACTGTTGAATATTGGAACAGTCCTCCACGCAAACGGTCTTTCTTAGGACTTTTTGTGACTTTCAAATGAAATTAGTTGGCCTGTGCTTCTCCCCAGGTCCCGTCAGAACTCTGGAAAAGTACGACACAAACGGCAAGCTCTGCAGGACATGGCCCGGCCCTTGAAACAGTGGCTATACAAGCACCGGGACAATCCTTACCCCACGAAAACGGAGAAAATCCTTCTTGCCCTTGGCTCACAAATGACACTTGTGCAGGTGAGCAAGTTCATTTCTTACATTTTACTTCCATAAGCTTTGCATCTTCTTGACAAGCCCTAAGCAGGCGTCTTGCTAAAGTGACAATTCATTTTCTTTATAAATTACTATAAAGATGCAGGTGTTCAGTGCAAAACACACACGGAAAAGCCTAAAGCACTTATTTCCCCAAGAGTTATTTAAATTCCTTGTCCTTCTGGCTTGTCTTCGGTTCTTTGTGTATGTGTCTTCCTGTCTGTGTGTAAGTATCAGATTCTGTGTACATATCTGTCACAGGCTCTGTCTCTGTATATACAAAGACATAAACATGTTCTCTAAATTTGTTAAGGATGGGTCCAGCCTGAAGATGCTATTCTGGATGACCTTAGAAAACATACTCTGGTTTTAATATTCATGAAAAGGAATTTATTTATTTATTTATTTTAAATGGTGAACAGATTGCAATGCAATGCAAAGCTTGTATTTTGTGTACAAACTTTACATGGTAATGAATTTTAATTACTTTAGATTTGTAGATTTTAGTTCTAGTATCACAATGTTGAACTATCAATGAGACATCTTTTGTCATTGCTAGTGTATTATTACTTATTTAACCCAAAATGCTGTGACTACACCTCACACAATCTTTATCTAAGATCATAACCATACGCATCCTGTATTATCTATATTGTTATCTGATAGCGTATGTTCCAGTTGAGCGTTATCCAATGTAAATAATGGTTATTGGTTTTTGAGAACTTCATATTCTTTTATGAACCAGACATCTGAAATTCAGGTCTTAATGTCTTTAAAGGAATGGCACAGAACAGCGCCAGTCACAAGTGGCTTGGAGTCTATCAGGCATGAAGGTTTTTCTGCTGTAACATCAAATGGTCTCGGTGAAATTGAGAAGGCTGGGTTGAATATTGTTTTTATTGCAAAAACACAGACATTGTGCAGAGGAAAGAGAAAGTTATTAGGTGTGAGTGGCAGTAGCCAGAATAAGCTACCGAGTCGTCATCGTCTCAGTTGGAAAAGCATTAGGGCAATGTTTCATTCACAATGTTCCCTGGAATATCTGTGTGTGGTAAACATTAACCTACAATTTTTTCTCTAGTTTCTTAGTGTTCTGATAAATAAGACAGTAACTGGGTCATGTAGTCCATTCACAAGTGTTAATGTATGTGGACTTGTTTTTGTCTACAAATCAGGCGTTCGTAGAAAGAAAAAGAGATGCAATAAAACAAGAAAAAATGGATACCACAGGTGTTTTACATGTGTAACTATAGGTTAGACTTGATTTGTGTGTTTTGTGATTTCTTCAGTAGGCTATTTAATAGTCAAACGTTCCTTGGGTCTATTCCAACAGTCTTTCTCATTTTCCAGGTGTCAAACTGGTTTGCAAATGCTCGACGGCGATTGAAGAATACAGTCAGGCAGCCGGATTTAAGTTGGGCTCTTAGAATTAAACTCTACAACAAATACGTCCAAGGCAACGCGGAAAGATTGAGCGTCAGCAGCGACGACTCTTGCTCCGAAGGTAAGACACACAAACATGCTTGCCAGAAACAAAACACACACATTTACAGAGGTGCCTTTCAATTCATGTAAATATTTAGATATAAAGTTTGGGATTTCTGCACACCTAGAGTTTAAGAGTTAAAAAAAGAGCCAAAGTTTTCAGACCAATATGCGTTCCACAATTTTGACATCTGGATCTCATAGGATATTCAAACCTACAGAACAGTGATGATTAGCAACAATCTATATTAACATTTTTACAACATATAATATAACATTAAACACTGTTAATGCATGATGAATGTGGGGGAATCCAATTAAGGATGCGTAGATCCAAATGCAGCAAAATGTTTAATAAAATAATCCAACAAGTAATACCAGAATGAAAACATGAAAAATAAACAGGAACAAGAACAAGAACAAGAACAGAAACAGAAAAAAACACTATTACATCCAAACAAAGACTGACCATTAGATAATGGAAACAACAGGGGTTCTATACATAGGGATAAACAAGGTACCGAGACACACCTAGGGAAACGATCAAGACAGAACCAGTGAAACAAAACAATTACAAAACTCTACAAAACGGATGACAAGAACATGAACTAACAGGACTTAACCAAATGACAATACTAACAGGGGATCACAAGACAAACATTGTAACAAAACCAGCGGAACCCACGGTGTACAGTCCCCCACCAAAAAAAGGTTAAGGGGAGACCTCCTCCTCTGCCTCCCCCACAGTAAGTGGGGATCCGCTCAACGTCGCATGTCTGGGGGCCAAAAAGCAAATTCACTTTATTTGGTGTGGATAAAAGAAATCTTCCTCATGAAGCTGAAGACAGGGCGCTTAAACTCGGATGTTTTATTACAAAGCAGTGAGTGGAACATTCTAAACATTTTTATAACACTGTATAACTCCAAAGCTGTAAATCATGGTGGGGGTGTGTTGAACGTAATGCTCGTGTGTGCATCCTCCCCTGTGTTTAACTTCACCAGACAGACTCACAGACAGTCATCCATGCTGTGATTAAATCTCCCCAATGAGGCGTCAAGACTCCACCACACACAGACAAACAATCTAGCAATCTAAATTCTCTCTTACTCTTTTGTCCATATTATGGAGGCGCTGAAGACCCAGTAAGACATTCATAAGAAAACTTATCATATCATTGTGTTAACCAGTGACCTCCAAACACGTACACAAAACACACACAGGCAGAATTGTTTAAGTATATAAATGACATCCGTTGATATTATGACAGGCTTATGATATTGTCAGTCTAAACATTAAATCTTACACCAACTTGCTGACATAATTCGTTGTTCAAAACATGAATTAGTCGACCCTTCCGGATCACTGACAGTGAAATAGTTTAATGTGTTAAATAAAAGATCAAAATGTTTGACATTTTACTATTATATGGTTTTGGTGTGATAGTTCACAGAAAAATTAAAATTCTGTAATAATTTCCTCACAATTAGGATTTAATCTTATATTACTTTCTTTCCTCGTCAGAACAAAAATTGATATTTTGAGAAATTTTCGATTAAAAAAAGCTATGGATGCTTCTTGATTTGCATTGGTTTTGTGTTCATAAAATAGACGAGAATGGGCACCAACAGTTTTGGGTTTCAAGCAGTCCTCCAAATATCTTCTTTGTTTTGCAGAAGAGAGAATTTTAAACAGAAATAACAAGAGGGAAATTAGATTTTTTTTATTTTTGGGCTCATTCAAAACCCACTCTAAACCAAAAAGATAAAAACAACTATAAATATACAATTTTTAATATAAGTTTTAATTATAATACAGAATATCAAACAAGAACCACAGTATAGTGATAACAAAATGGGGAACTAGATCACTGTCAGATAATCTTTTTTCAGGTTATAAAACTATAAAGAATATGAACCTGCATTGTGCGAGCTTAAACATTGCTTTATCCAAATCTGTTATTTTTATATGTTTACATGTTATGCATAACTTTATCATCTGTTGCTGTGGGCACTCATATAAGGGCAGTTATCATCAGTTCATTGTCACTTAAATAATGTGTGCTTTTGTTCTACTACCTAGCATGCCATACAAGTTGTCCCCTACTATATAAAATAACGAGTATCTTCTCATCGCTGTTTAGAAGGAGAGTTTTGTTATGCAGACGTTTCATCAGGTCTGTCATTCCCATGTCTGGCCTCAGTGATTATGTGCTACACAGAAGATCTGAGCTTCAGACACACTCTTCACACCTCTGAGTCAAGATTGAGCATTGCTGTGAAATCCCAGATCACTTAAGAGGCATTCACTCGCACAATCCTGACCTCATATCCTAGGAAATATTGCATTCGTGTGAACTGCAGTGTGTTTGCCTTTGTTTCCTACATTATAGGATGGTCGCCTGGGCAATGTACTAAACGGCGCTCTAAAAAAATCTTCATTCAAATCTTCAATCTTCAAATTTTATCCAACACTCACTTGCCGCAGGTGGGAGGCCTGTGTTTTCAATCCCCGTAATCCAATCAAGAGTTTTCAGTCTGATCCGAAAAAATATGAGCATGTCTTTTCCTGCTTCGAGGGTGTAAAGGGCAGGAGATCAAAACATTGACTCATACATTTCACTTTTTCATCTGATCTCTATCTTAAAACATGTTTTCCAAGTGCACTGACACATTTTTTACCTATCACGTCCAGATGTCGACCCGGCAGCACGCACCCAAAACGGAGAATTCAACAAGCCCATGTACCAGAGCGTCATCAAGAAAGAGAGCGGATCTATGGGGGCAGGTCTTCGAGCGGCCACAGAATCCTCATTAACTGATGACTATGTATCTCCACCCAAATATAAGAGCAGCCTGTTGCATCGCTACCTTAATGACTCACTCCGTCACGTGATGGTGGCCAACGGCGTAATGGAAGGGAGGAGGAGGAACCACTCAGGCTCCTTTAGTTCTAATGAGTATGACGAAGATCTGCTCTCGCCGTCATCATCAGAGGCAGATGCCAATTTCATCTACAGGACTGGTGAGTTTTACATTCTTTCCCAGAATCCTTTGTGTGTGTGTGTGTTGTTTTATCTCTTTTTTTGTGTTGATGATGGGCATCTTGAAGAGGTTTCATGAGCCCAGTATCAGCTGTGTTTGTGTCCAAGTTTTGGCTCCTTGTTCTATGAATTGTGACAAAGTTATCATCTGTTTTTTCTATTTTCCCTCTAACACACACAGACATTTCTATAAAGCATTGTATTTACTTGGCACGCAAAAACTCTGAAATATGTTTTTAATAGTAGTAGTTGTAGGTGAAAAAATATATAGTTCAAAAGTTCACAGGATGTTCACTTCTAAATAAATGTTTGTAGTTTTGATAAAATGTTGAAAGTTATACGAGTTCAATTTTGCTCTGTCAATGAAACTGAACATACAGTAAACTCTGGTTTTAATCTTCAGCATATCAATCAAACTGAATAAATCCCTCTTTACTTTTAAGGACCATTTTTCTCTCTCCCCCATATTAAATCTCTTTTATTTTCTTCTTACTCTACTAAACACTTAATGTACAGCATTTGTGTCCCTAATGGTGATTATTTTTGCAAATGAGAACATCTAGGTCTGTCTCAGCCAGCAGTCATTGTATTGTTAGAGGTGTGTGTGTGTGTGTGTGTGTGTGTGTGTGTGTGTGTGTGTGTGTGTGTGTGTGTGTGTGTGTGTGTGTGTGTGTGTGTGTGTGTGTGTGTGTGTGTGTGTGTGTGTGTGTGTGTGTGTGTGCATGCACGTGTTTGTGTGTATTGAGCATAACTCTCTCAGAGGCGCTACGGTATCAGGCTTTGACCTGAGGAATTTCCTCCTGAGGTCCCAGAGAGAGTGCGTTTTAACCCCAAACTTCATTGCTCATCTCAAACACAGGCATGTTTCATGTAAGAGATGCAGATAAACCTCAGGGTGGCCTAAAGTAACTCACGAGACAGAAACTGCAGACTTGTTTTGCCTTTCCTGGAATGATTTTGGTTAAATTATATCTTAAACCGGTCTGAGAGCACTACAGTTTTATGGGAAAATGGATAAAAGATCAATTACATTTATGCATTTGGTACTTTTATCCAAAGAGTATACCTACACCTTTACGTTCATTTACATACACATTTGCATTGTTAATGTTAAGACAATTTTACATTGGTAAAAATCGCTATTTTAAAAATGCAATGCAATGCATGTTAAGGTTCTTTGGGTCTATAATCACATATCAATTTAGGATGTTAAATATATTTTGGTTCCAGCTTTAACATTTGAACAAATATATTGGAAATGTATTTGGGACTTGTTTATTTGCATTTTTTTACTTTGAGTCACTCAGAAAAAAGCGTGTGCTATTTAACTGCAGGTGTTTGTTTTGTTGTGATCTATTGGATGTTTAAAAATGATGGAAATGCTTCAGGAGAGTATTGGCTATAATTGAAGTTCTGTACATAATCATGTGCAAGAACATCAGGCCCTATTAATCATTCCTATGAGATATTGTTCACTCAACTTGGACTGTAGAGTGTCTCTGCGTGCTCTCTTTTCTCTTCTGCAGGGTTCTTCAGGTCAGAACATTGTGTCTTTGTTCTGACAGTATTCATAACCGACAACAATGTTTGCTCCTCACTTCTTTGCTTAAATATTGTTGTTCACATCAAAGCCTCGGGATATCTCTGCGCAATCTTTGTTTTACTTTGTTTCTTCTTTCATTTCATTTCGCCATCTCTTACAGACAAACATGGCTCGCATTATCTGTAAATGAAAGAGTTTTGTTTGTTTGTTTGTGTGCGTTTGCGCTTGAATCAGTTCTTCTTAAAACACTGTTCTAAATGAATATTTATGTGGGTTTTGTTATGTTTGAATAGACACTATCTTCGCTTTGCTCTACTTCCATGGTAAATACCATTCGCTGGCTGAGGATTCTGGGCCCGTCAGGTAGTTGAAGTGTCTGTTTATTATTTTGTGCATGAGTATATGCCACACGAAAGATTTTCCACAGTTAGAGCTCACAAGATCGCACACAGCGATCAACATTTGCGCAACAGAATAAGGGATCAATCAGAAGAAAATACAACAATAAACATTGAATTAAATTGATATTAAATTTGTCACTCAGTTGTTGGCGAAGAGATGGCATATCTGCAAGGGGTTTACATCATTTCCTCTTACGGTTTTAATCTCTTTTTGGTGCACTTTACTCTTTTCTTCCATTTGCTTTGTTGGTGTGATCAAGAATATTTTCATACAGATATTCCTCAAGTGACAGTCTATTAGGGCGGAAATTAATAATTTTAAATGTATGGTTGCTATACTTTTTTTAAATAGTTCTCTGTATAACTCATGTTTTATCTTCTTGCCCTGTTGCCATTCAACTGCGATGGGGTTGCCTATGAGCTATCGCTACACACAGATCCGACGTGGCAACCTATTTAATGGAAAACTAAAGAAGTTATTGTGTTAGAAAAAACGTGAATGAAGTGCAGTAGTATCCCTGATAGGAGTTTCATTGAAAACAAGACGAAAATTCCAAAGCACATGCCAGGGATTTTATATAAAATCGTTCTTTAATGGAATATTTAAGGGCAGAAATCTTGCAAACTTAGTCTGGTCTGTCCTGTATGATATAGATCATTATGCACTGCTGTCAGAGCGGATAAGGACTCACATTGGACTGAGAACGTGATGGAAAATATTTCAAAGAACGATGTTGCTTCACTTGTCTTTTTGCGGGTTGCATCAGAGGTTGCTTGCGAAGGAATCTCATGAGCTGAATTGAAATGGGTCATATGGGATATAAAGTGCTGCCGTTGGACAGTTTACACTGGTTATCTGCCATTTGTTATGTATATCGCTTTTCATATGAATAGGTTCTTTGCGATGCATTAAGCTGGAAGTTATGTGTCATTCAGAGGAGTATTTATTAAAACAGGGTTGAATCTAATCATTAAAATGGTTTGATTAAATATTAAAATAATAAAAATACATTAATTTGTTAAATGAATCATGATCCTAACCCATGTGTGAACTCAAGAAAAAATGCTTTATTTGTGTTCATAGGCCTATGATTAAAATAAATACACAGATGTGTCCATGAAAACAGACAGTACTATAAGTCTTTTTTACAGTAAAATAATGTACTTAATTTATTATTTGTTTAAAAAATGTCATAATGTATTGAATACTGTAAATTCAATACATTATAACATTAAAATTGCATGTTTGAGCAATTGGATATTATGTTTCAGTAAGCTAAAACAAATTCGATAAACATGACGTGTGGCACACATTTCTTTCATAATATTACAATATTGAAATCTGATTTTGAGGTTTTTGAAAACTACATCCTGCTGGAGTTGAGCACTAACATCTACTGCGTATTATTTTGTAATGAGGACAATGATTTCGTTTCAATGGGATGATCGGGGCCACCGTGGTGAAATGACTCCGGCTGTCTTCTCACAGTCATGCTCTTTTATAGCTTGACCGTTACTTTTCCATTGTTAAGTATTTTCTCCCATTGCCCAGAAATAAAAAAAGTAAAATTCTTTCTATGTTTGTGATGTGTAATGAGAGCAAAAAATAACAGTCTGGAAGTTCTGCCAAAGACAAAAAATTGGGACAGTTTGCTTTTTCCAAGCAATCCTCCGGCTGTGCTCGAGCGTGTCAGGCGTGTGCTGTGAGACACGGTTCTTCACAGAACCAAAAGCGTCACCTGTGCTTTACGACATAAAAGACCTTCTCATTCAAGGTCAGTGGACATTAAACAGAGACATGAGTCAGAAATATGTTTAATGAAAACAGAGACATTTGACAAGGCCGTAGGGGCCTATAGGTGCCAGGGACTTTAGACACAGAAAAAGAACAAAAAAGTAATGTATTAAGAGTGATTGTCAAAGAAACAGCATATTTCGACTGAAAGCCATCCGGGCTGTTTAGGTCCCTGCAAAACCATGCAATCCATTCAAGTTTAAATGCACTACGTTGTCGAACATGCCAAAGTAAAACAGCATAAATTTAGCTTGTATTAATGTGCTGGCCGTGCGCTGTTAATCTGATGGTGTGTGTACAGCTGGAAACATATACACTACATTTTTATGGCTGTTTTTGCACAAAGTACATAAAAATCATCTAGTCACACGCAATTTAAAGTTTGAGAACGTTTCTCTCTGAGGGCATAACAGGCTTTGACTAACATGTCATTTGGGGTTGTTTGACATTGAGTTAAAGTACAGGGAGAAGTATATGTATTCGAGAGATGTCTGGCAGCAATGTGTCATTTTAAGGGAACATGCTGAACTGCTTGATTTAAAGTAGCTGACTGCTTGCTTACCACAAAGAAGGACAATGTCTGACAAAGTTCTGCTGTGAATATGTAACATGTAAAGAAAAATAGTTTTTGCACTCCCTGTCTCTTAATTAGGTATTATGAAAAAAAATATTCATTACATCATTAATCGTGTCATCTGTTAAAATTTTATTTTGTCATTTTGCCTTAGAATGATATTATTAGTTTAGTACTACTTCTCTCTGTTTAAAAGGCTGCATGAAAAGAAAGCATCATATATAGTTTTAGAAAACAAAATGCCGACATTGACATCAAATTCTGTCCCGAAGCGTCGTGTAATGAATGACTCTAGTAAACATTTAACACACTTTTCATTCAAACAAATGTGTAGAAAAACAGCAAGATTTCCCTCTGAGGGCAGACCTCTCTTCTCTCCTCCTCTCACCTCCTCTGGGAGGAGGAACTGAACAATCCAAAAGAAAGAAGAGACTGAGGCCAAGACTTGGGCTGCAGTTGTCAAGATGAGGTCTCCTCATCCATCACCATAGGCAGAGAAGAGAGAACGTTGAGAGGAGAAAGGTGAAAAACAGAGAGATGAGGAGGAAAGGGAGATGAGGGATGAGCTGGAAATGAAGGCATGAAGGCTGAACTATTGTGGAAGGTGAATAATGGAGACTGAAAGCCAGTGTAACCTGGGGTTGACACCTACAAAAAAATATACAATGTAAAGATACAATTTACAAGAGCTTTTAGTTAACAAATAGTTAATGCATTACCTACAATTAACAATGAACAACACTAAAACAAATTAATTAATGTAGTTTATATTACTTTCATCATTTACTAACAATATTACAATTAACATTGTTATACATGAATGCAACTAACATGAATAGCTGTATTAATAAGAACATGAATAAGTTTTAATAAACAGTGGAAAAAAAACATTTCTTCATTGTTAGCTATTGTTAGTTATTGTATTTACTAATGTTAACAAATATTACCTTATTTTAAAATGTTACCCTGTATAACTCAGATTCGTTTAGATGCTTTAAAGTATTAAAACGCACTATTTTGTTACAATGGTACAAGCATAAAACTGAAGAGTTGGATACTTAGTTATATTTCCTTTAGCCAACATAAACAATTTTTCAAGGTAAAAATCGTTACTTTTTTAGGCTCTGACAATGTGAATTCGCATTGATGTCAGGGGTGACCTTGAGGACTGAGGTGCAAACAGACACATGCTGTATGTAAGACTGAATAGCTGACAGGAAAAGAAGAAAAATCGAATGAGGGAGTTGAGATGCGTCAGGTGAATCTAATGACTTTTAAATGGCCAATTGAAAGACTAGTAAAATCAAACCATAAGAGATTCAATGCTCATTCTTTTCTGTCTTACTTGGAATGTGTATTTGTGTGCGAAGGGAGTTTTCACAAAGACAAATGAAAATACAAATCAGTGAATCAAGAGCAAGTGATACAGAAAGAGTCCATGTGCGTGTGAGCAAACTCTGTTCAAACGTCATTGAAGTGAATTTAAAGATGTCCGTTTGGATCAAAGTCCAGAATTATTATTTAGTCCAGAAAGCGATCACAAACCCCTGACAAACACTGTTTACTTTTCACTCACTGTTCTTTCCCTAAGGTCGCGGTCGAAAGCTTTTCTGTATTTATCTCTGGGCGGAATTAACTCGCAAACATACACTCGCTCGTAACACGAGATCAAAACAAGATTTTCCATTCTGCTTTTAGAAAGACTGCAAAAATCATTTGCAATGATTACAAAGTTGTTTGCTTTTAATCACATCAGACATTTTTCCATTTGGAATGACACAAAAGCTCGGCCAAAACTGAATTTTATTGCAGTCGAAAAGATGCGTTCTAGATGCCGTCGTATCTTAGTCTGATAACACTTAAGTAAAATGCCTTCAATATGAGTCGCTCTCTCATTCTTTCTCTGGGTCTCTCGTCCTGATATACGTCAGGGTGTAGATACTGGTCTTTCATACCTCAGTGGTGAACTATGGCATGTAGCTACTGTGTTTGAAGTCTGTTCTTGGGACTACACGGTACTGATACGGTGAAGATCCAAATCTTTCGTCTAGCCATTAGCAAATGCACATCCTGCCAATAACCGCTCCATGCCAAAAACATGAAGTCAATGGATGACCTCTGTGTTATTCTGTGGTCAAACATTTGGACTCCTCGCTGCGACACTCTTGGCATTATAACAAAGAAGCTATATAGTCTCACAAAGAGGATCTTTTTAATGTGTACCACTTCTGGAGACATTTTTCACTTCGGGACAGACGGTCAACCTCTGTTTTTTTGGCTACAAGGGTTGCTTTGTGGGTTTACTGTGACTGCTTAATACAACATTTGAATGGATGATGTAGGACGTGAAGACTCATGTTGGGTCTTGGATGCGGTCGCAGTGTCAATAAATATCAACTGCTTTACAGACCTACATACGCCATGGAGATACGTACATTCTGTTTACAAGTTTGCAAATTATAATATCCAAAACAGTCATATTTGATAACAGTGTATTTGCTCAGATAATTTGTGTCGCTCACATGGAATCGGCAGTTCTTCATATGTTACCATGCCTGTGAAATCCACTCTAAAGTCGTAAAATTCTGAGGAAATAAGGGTTACAATTTGATTTGACCCATTAAGTTCACTATGATTTCAATCTTTGACATGGTCTTACACATTCAAAATTAAGGATATCAATGTTATATACTTACAAATTGATATTTGCATTGTGAACATTATTCAGTCAGGGTCACTATTGCTCTCTCTCTCTCTCTCTCTCTCTCTCTCTCTCTCTCTCTCTCTCTTTTTCTCTCTTTCTCTCTCTCTCTCTCTCTCTCTCTCTCTCTCTCTCTCTCTCTCTCTCTCTCTCTCTCTCCCTCTCTCTAAAATAACACCAAAAACACGCACAGCATCAAGATCTCCTCATTCTAGGTCTTAGAGCTCTTCTGACCACATGTATCCAGATACAGAAGATACTGTGGATATTTATAGATAATAGATAAAGTGGAATTGAGCACAATTGATGGAAGCATGAAGACAGTCTGATCTGTGTAGATGTAAAAATGAATGATGTTAAAAAAATCTGAACGTCAGAGATGAGCGCCGAAGGGGGAAACAGAACAGAAATGATGATCACAGTCTGGAACCAAACCAAAAGACAAATTCAGACTGCTTGAGACGGATTTATGTGACGAGGAGAGACAGACACTCGAGAAGCGAGAGAGAAGTTATAGATGAGGATTTTGAACTGGGATGGAGCTAGTGAGGGTAAAATTGGCAACATTGAGATGGCATACAAGCCAAATTCATCTTAACATCATTCACAGACCTACAGTGACATTATTGAAGAATGACATCTAAAAATTCAACAATCAATGCCTGTCTGTCTGTTTGGGTGGCATCCAGTTTGTGTGAAAGAACTGTGATATTGAAATAACATACTGAGAAAACAGTTAGGGATTAAAGAGACAGACAGAGCAGCTACAACAATCCTGTCCTATGTAGATGTTTTAAATGTAACAAAATTATTGACTGGCATGTTTTGCTCTTCACTAATTCTGGTAAGCTGAAGTGACAATAATGAGTCCTAAAAGCGACAGCTTCTCTTTGTTCTACATGGTTGGCTATATCTCGAGTGCTTGGAAGCAAGGCGTCACACTCAGTCAAACGCATTACGGTGTATGAAAGTTGACGGCTTTTCCATTCTCGTCTGGATGGCAGCTCAGAAGCCAAAAAAGCATGACACGTTTCCCAGATTCCATTTGTCAGTACTCTACATGCAGCTGATAGATTGATGATCATATGAAAGAATGAGTGGATGGATGGAGGTATATTTCCAGTTCTGACATGAATCTGAAGTGGAATTCCAACCATGATGCCATTCCGACTCGGTTGTGATTGAGAGTTTGCACAGAATCCGATCTGTCGGCAGGTGTTTCCTAAGAAGACAAATGGAGAGACGGAGCGTCAAAACATGTGGATGAGAAGATAATCCGTAAAACAAAACAAATATTAAACATAGTTTAAAACAGTTGTTAAATCACTGGTTTGACTCAAGCAGGTTTTCGGATGTTTTGCTTTGTGTATGCTCATGGTGTTTTTACTGAGGTTATTAAACAACAACAGTGATTTCCAGGACTTTCACAAATGATCTAAAGTGTTTTGGTGTTCCAAAACTTAAACTTTAGATGCAATGATTAGTAATTTTTTAAATAAGTAAACATTGTGTTGTCAAAGAGTAAAACTGTGTTTTTTGTATATTATTAGCAAAAGTCACGGACAAACATGATGGATAAAAATTATCAGTTATAAAAAATCATTATACACGGTTTCAGTAAAATAGTAACAGAGTGTACAGAAAAAAGAAAAAAAGAAAGCATGAAGATATCTATGGTAACTTTAAAATACCAGTACTGTTGTATTTGTGAACAGCATTCAAACATTTTAGTCCATGTTCATGTCAGCATTTGCAAATACATTTTCCTTACATTACATACATACATTTTCACAAATTGTACATATTATAACCAGTTAATGCACAGTAAACATTAACCAATGTTAACTTATATAACCAAGACTAATGAAGTAAATTCTGAAATTCATATTTCTTGTTGTTAGTTCATGTTAAATAATGGTTTTACAAATTTTCATGACAATGAATATCAATGAAGAGTTTTTCAAAAAACTCTTCATTGTTTTGCCTTTTTCAAGGCAAAAACTTAAAGGAGCTATGTTTAATTTTTAGGAGAAACAATTGACCAAAATGCTTTAAAATATTCATAACGATGTCTTCAGAGGTTTTTTAAGACCTTATGTAATAAACTTTTTGGTTTGTATTGCCATGGAATAAGATATGCACAGTATATCATGTTTTTATTTTGATTTCCAATTAATCTCAATTAAATTGCTGTTGGTTTTTTTTTTATGAAAGAATAATGAGAGTTATCTGGTTTTCTGAATAAACTTCAAATATTTTTTGAAATGTTATCATAACAATGAATAAGCCAGAATTTAAATTAAACTAAAGGTAAAGATAAAGTTAAATCCACCAGTGCCTTTATAGTTTTCAACTATACTAGGTTTTACACAAGAACACAACTGAACACTTTTAATTCGTCTTAAATTCTTATTTATTATTCCCATGTTTATCCATTCAATAGCTGTCCTTGTACTTCAGCATTTTTTGGACTAAATTCCTGTTATGTTCATCTAGTAAACCAGGAACAGAGAATCAATGTGTTCTCCATGTTAGACAATGAGAAGGCCATTTTATTTCTCTGAGTAATCTCTGCAGCAGATACACTTGATTACAGTACTGACCCGAGTTCAGGGTGAACGTCCCGGTCAGATAAACTCCTTAAATGCGTTAGATACAAACCCTAGTGTTATTTCTGCTTAAAAGAGGAGCAGATGCTGAGATCATTGGACTTTTTGGGTCTTGGCAGATCTCGCTCATGCAATATTTGTGCGTGTGGATGTGTATCTCAAAGCATTTATTTATTCCTTGTGCATCAGATCAATTATCCGTCAGTGGTTGCTGTGCTTGTGTGTAATGTTATGTCTGTTTGTAGCTCCGTGTGTGTGTGTGTGTGTGTGTGTGTGTGTGTGTGTGTGTGTGTGTGTGTGTGTGTGTGTGTGTGTGTGTGTGTGTGTGTGTGTGTGTGTGTGTGTGTGTGTGTGTGTGTGTGTGTGTGTGTGTTTATTTGTCTGGTTAATTGAAAGCAGTTGTTGGTTTGTGCAGTGGTGAGGAGAGCGAACAGCGCGCTGTGATGCTGATCGTGAAGCTGCCGTTATTGAAGGAGGCAGGTGCTCTCTGTTCCTCGTCTCTCGCTACCTGGCGGCGACAGATGAATATTGTATTGTTTTTAGCACTTTCTTCTTTCTCTTCACATTTCCTGTGTTGTGAGTCTATTTAACCTGTTTAACTGTGCAGATGAAGCATCACTTGAGTCCAACAGTCATAGAGCCCAAATGGTGCCGTTCAGTAGCAAAGAACACATAGCTTTGAAAAATATAGAAAAATCCTGCAGAAAAATAGTAAGTGCTAGCACATGGAGATTTATGGAGGTTTTATAATTTCTTTGGCATGCCGATTGTTTTGAAAAATCTGAGTTTTGGATGTTTTAGGCAGCCACGTTTGGAAATTGTAGTGGGTTTATAGCTGCGAGTTCTCCTGAGGGTGTAAAGGGGGAAGCAAAGTCTCTGAGCGTGTTTAAGAGTCGCTTGATGATCTGGGCAAATATTGTAGCATACGAGTATTGTGAGTGACAGTTTGAGCCTCATATGCCACACCTATGGACCGCCAAACCCCAACTTAATTCATCGTATGCACATTGTATATCGAACTCAATATTTTTTTTAAACATGCAAGCTGCAATCTGTTTGGCTGACTTCCAGTAAAATAAGTTTTGAAGAATGTTGGTAACTGGCACCCATCGACTAGCATAGGTTTTGTTTTTAAATAGAATATTAGTGAAGGTGTGTACTGTTGTTCTGTTAACAAAATTCTACAAAATATCTTCTTTTGTGTTCTGCAGAGGTAAGAAAGTCAAACAGATGGGATGACGGATTTTCATTTTTGGGTGAACTATCATATTAAGATAGGGAAAATATTGTCAAGAGTTTCCAGATTTGCAGATTTTTCATGTATATGTTGCCATGAGTAGTTTTGTATTATATTGGATTAAAAAGTTGAACACAAAAATGTTTATGTATTTCTACTACACATTGATTTTCGATATGAAATGTGTTAGGTGCTGTATATAAGCTACACATTTTAAGTTGCGGCTGTAGGTGTTTTGATTGGCTATAAGGCTGGTTTTGTGATGCATATCTGGCAACCCAGACCATGTGCTCATTTTAAAGAAGGACATTGACAGTAATGATCAAGTTCTGCCAGATATAAGAGAGCTGCAGGAGTTCTTTTATTTCTCTTATCATTCTTTTATTTCCGTTACTAATGAGTCCATCTGTGTCGTCTCTCACCTCTTCTCCTCCTTCTCCCCTACATTTCTCAAGTTACTAACCACCAGGAGATTCATACTTTATTTATATAATTAGAGACGATTATAGATCATGATTAAGGAATGAGGAACGAAGGGATTTAGTTTTCTTTGTTTGTTAGGATTGTGGTCGTCATTAGAAACCTCTTCTGCAACTGCCAAGAACGTAAACATTAAGCTACTATCACTACAGTAATAATGTCAAGCCAAAACATTTATTACAGTAGTTCAATCAAACAATCTGAAAAGTGTCCAATTTAAATTCATATTTGGCGCCGGAGAGGGTATTTCTTGGACGCCGGACTAACATTTTTTACAGTAGCAGGATCTAAGCGGTCTTTTTTGTTTGCATTTATTATTATACAGCTGATAAATTAACATGTCCGAGGCTGCACGAGACAGTTACGAGAAGCTGGAAAAAGCTAAATTGGAAACGTGGACTGGTGGAAAAACAACAGTGTAATAATTTTTACGTTTAAAGGCATGTGATGCTGTTTTGACAAAAAGCAGATCTAGATTTTTAATTTGTTTCAAGTGTACTGAGATCAGCGAATAACAAACTGAGAGAAAAGGCTTATCTATAAGGGAACTGACAACCACAAAACCCACATCCTTTATGAAAAGATATGGGGTGGGGACAGATAGATATTATTAATATTGTGGTGGGGTGGGGTGATTTGGAAAGAAATCAAACACAAAAGCCAAACACCAAAAGACAAGATACAGTACCTTGATGTTAAATTAGGATTACAGTAGAGATAGTCCACCCAAAAACGTTAATTTTTGATTATTTATTTACCCTACACAAAAGTATATATTTGAAAGAATGATCGCAACTTGGCCTGGGGAACCATTGACTGCCATAGTTGGATATGTTATATCATATTTGTTCCGATAAAAACAGAAGGTACTTGAAGAATATTTGAGAGCAAACTAATGTGGGGCAACTTTGCTTAACATTGTAATTATGTTCTACTATGGTCCAAGGTACCACAGAACTGCTAATCGCAATCAGTCTTCTAAATATTTCCCTTTGTGTTCAGCATGACATAGTAATATGTTATAATAAAGGTAGAAGTTTCATTTTGTAGTGGAGTATCAATTTAAATGTTTAAATTAAGCTTAAAGGTTAAATGGTCACCCAAAAATTTTAAAATCGAGTCATGAACTACTTATAACATTGTTCGGTTGAACACGAAATCGAATATTCTGAAAAATGTTGGAAAGCGTTTTTCTTTTTAAATGCTTTAAAGCTAAAGAAATAGTTCACCCAAAATGGAACAATTGGTCGTTAATTATTTAATACATTCCTATGTTCTGTTGAACACAAAAAAAGATATTTTAATTGACTACCATAGTAGCAAAAAATAACTGTATTTTTGTTTTATAAAATAAAAAGGAAGATATTTAAAAAAAAATAACGAAACAAAAATTTTAGGCCAGCTTTGATATTATTTAAATTTTTGTAGTATTTAAAGGTGCACTGAAAATCTCAGTCGCTAACATTCTTCCAAGCATCTCTCTCTGTGCCCAACTGAACAAAGACTTTTAAACAGTTTCTGCCAAGCTTGACTAATTTATAACACAGATTTTATTTTTGACGGACTATCCCTGTAAAGACCTGATTATCTAATCACCAAAGATCTCTTATACTGGTTTAGTGTCCCTGCACCCCAAATCTTTTCTATGCTCCTCTATTCATTCCTTCCCATGAACTACAAGTTTCCTCCCAATCACACACTTCATTTCTCACTGAACTCAATACAGATCAGTGAATACTGAGTGTGGATGAGGGTCATTGTAATTCTGGATTATTGCTCATTCTCACTGGTGTAAAACTAATACAGAACACATAAAGCACAACAGGATATTTCCTAATCAGACTCACGGCAGCCTGGAGCGATACTGGCCCGCTGCTGTACCGCCACAACACCCAATCTCCATTCTGCGCACATGTGAACAGTTTTGAAGGAAAAAGAAGTTTAACACTGGCTCAGACAGGCCATTGGGGATGATTAGGTGCTGTTTGGCCCGCAGTGGTCCGGGCAGGTCTCCAATGTCTATTCCGGATCCGATGGGTGCATGGGAGCAGCGGGGTTTGGGTCGGGAATAGGGAAAAATAAGAGAGGGGCTGACCTCAGTGGGGGAAAGCGAGACATCCGGAATAAGGCGTAAAGGGTTTTATTCACTGCAATACTGTTGATCTAGATTAAGAATGATTGCACATCTGTGTGAGACATTTCAGATTAAAATGAGATCTGTATTGTTCTTTCCTTACAAGATTTAATATTCAGGTGTTTAAGGGTTCTTAAACAGGTACATCTGTGTATGTGGATATGCATGTGTGGTAAAGGAAATCATTATCATTAAGTAGTTAGTCTTAAATGTGTGTGGTTGACCTCTGCATTTAACGAATAACGTATTATCATTTTGCCAAGCATCTGGATGAAAAACATTCCAGCATTTACAGTGTAAATGGAAACGAGAAGCTTCTTTCTCTTCCTGGACCATTTCCCCCATACACAAAAAGCTCGGTAGCACAGACCTTCTGTGTACATAAACAATTCTTTTGGATGTTTACTTACTGTCTTTCTCACCCCTTTCTTTCTCTTTTCCTGCCTGTCACATCTGTCTGTATTAAGATTGTGAGCGTTCTGTTATTGACACTGGCTTTGTTCTGTATTTGTATTTACAGAGACCGTGGATCATGGATCAAATAAATGTGACAGGTGTGTATGACTGCGGCTGGCATGCACACGTAGGGATGTTGTTTGTTTCACTAGAAAAATACTTTTCCGAAACCCCTCCAAACCCTACTTCCATATTATATTTGCAATCATTCATCACAGAATAAATAACACAAGTAGCAAACTAATCCAATTACTTTCTGAGGCTTAAGTTGTGTAGTGTTTGTCATATTTATATTAGAATTACATAAATATAATTTGCAATTATGATTAATTGCAACTAAAGTAAATGTTGTTTTCATTATAAATATATATATATATAAAATTTATTATAGTATTTTTTGTTTATTTTTAAATTTGTAGGTGCATGTTTCCAAATTTTCAAAAGATATGTATTATATTAAGACAAAGTTTTACTACAGATGTGATTAATCATCATTTGTCGGCCCCAAAATATTAATAATACTTATACAATACCAACTTTTTGTATGCATCTACAGAGTTACACAGAAGGACAAGGGACAGAGAAAAGACGAGACGTACTGGAGGGAGATTAACGCGGCCATGGCCCTTACTAACCTGGCGCAGCCGAAGGACATGGTCACAGCGGCCACCACCAGCTGCATCATCCAGAAATCATCGCACATAGCCGAAATCAAGACTGTTAAAGTGCCTATTCTGCATAAATACTAATACACAGAGATCTTTCTCTCTTTTGGATTACAGTTCGTTTTTATTATTTTGAATATTTTTTAATAATTTGTGTCACTGATCAAATGTTGTCGGTTTGTTTGTTTCCATTGTTTTCTATTGTAATGTTTCTATTGTTTTCTATTGTACCGAGTGCCCTTGAAACACAGCACTTGTTTAGTTTATTCGTTTGTGCATTTTTTTGTGTTGCACAAACCTTTTTGATAAGTGTTGATGAATTGTCTGTATTTCTGAACGAGACACTTTTTTGCAATGTTAACTTATTTTGATATTAATCAGAAATTTGTATTTTATCGCACCAAAGTGCCTTCATGTATTCTTGAAAGAGAGGTTGGTGATTATGTACAGTTAAAGTGATAGTTTACGCAATAATTAAAATGTCATCATTTATTCATTTTAAATCTGTATGTCTCATTCTTCCGCAGAACACAAAAGAAGATATTTTGAGAATTGTTGGTACACAAAAGGCAGTGGCACCTGTTCACTTCTATTGTATGCATACAAAACCAATACAACATTGTTCAAAATATCTTCTGCAAAAGAAAGAAAGCATTACAGGTTTAAAATGACAAGAAAGTGAGTAAATGATGACATAATTTTCATATTTAGGTGAACTATTCCTTTAAGGTCCTTTCTGTCTTTAAACAGTTGAAATGACAGAGAAACACAGAAGAACAAGAAAAGGAGGGTGGACAAGTCTTTTGCAAGAACCTTAGAAAAAATCAGCGCACTTATAATTCACAAAGAAGGCATACAACTTGAGACCAGCTTTGCATGTTTTGTCTCGATATTTCATGTGGCCATGACTACAACAATGTTATGTCTCTACAATTGTAAGTTTTAACTTTCACCTGCAAACAACAGCCATGAGCGGATAGATAAGTTCAGCGTGGTAACAATTTGCAAACTCTGCTGACCTCTTCAACACAGTCTGAATCGATCGCCGCCCCGTTTTCTTCTCTCACTCACACTTGTAGACAAGCACATTTCTCAAGCAGAGAGAGAAGAAGATAGGAGACTTCAAGGTTTCTTCTGTATCTGTTTGAGACAAAGAGGACTGTGACCCAAAGGGATATTTATGACTTCAGTATCAGTGCTAAACAAAACGTGTTGCCTTCTCACAACTCTGCACAGAACAAGGTACTTTAACGGAAAAGTAAATGAGTAGCATTGTTTTACCCCATTCCCTCTCAGCTGGTCAGAATTACTTGCAAATTGCTGTTTACAAGTACAACAGACACTTCCATGTTTCGAAAAACCCTTTTGCAGTATTACCACATCGCTGATTCAGTGAATGTTTTTTCATTTGTTTGTCCTGCGGTTTAACTGTTTTAATGTTTTCGGTTTAACCAAGTTGTGTTATTCAGTCTTGTACTGACTGAATGGAAAGTTTTTTGTTCATCTGTTTAATTCAAACATTATGTACATTAGTGTTACAGAAGGCACGGAATCTGAAGACTCTTGTGTCCATTATTGTACTGTTTGTGCCAGAACAAACACTTTATACTTTATGCTCTTTGGTCTTTTGTTTAAAAAATCTTCAATCGTTCTTGGTAAGAAAGGCCAAAGAGATTTATTCAAACAAGCTGCTTTTATCCGACTGCCCAGTTCGCAGACCCCTCTATCCGCCGAATGCCTGAAAACAATTTAAAAATCAGCATTCTGAAACACTGATTGAGACGGATACGTACATGTCCCCACTTTCCTGATCAACAGCGCAGCGTGGTCATTTTTTAAGACTAAACGTGGAAAAATGTACAATCACAGCTGATGCGCTTTTAAATTTTCCTTTCAGTTTCTTGCTTTGATCCTTTCAGATCTCATTTGGTCTTTGCAGTGAGCAAAAAGGAAGGATATCAACTTGAGTTTAATAAATGCTTGTGTGTTTTTTACTTTTCTTCCTTTGCACAATCTGGTCTTGACAAAAAGTGTCTGTTTTCTAAAAAAAAATGTGCACAATTAAGAACATCTTTAAATAGTTAAAGACTGTAAAACAGAAACTTGTAATAACAGTTCGAATTTTGTTGTTAAGTTATATTCCTTTTTTATTTCAGAGACTGGATGTTTATCCAATGAAGGAATGCATATCTCATTTATTATCGGATTGTTTTTGTTCAGGAACCTTGTTTACTTTCACAGAACATTAAATAAAAACATTTGAAGATGATGTTTCTTGGCGTTTCATTAAAGTTTGCAGTTCAGCGCAATCTTCTTAGATAAAACGTGATCTGGGACATAATTGCTAACATTTAAACATGGCGTATTCATTTGGTCTTTAACTTCAGCACAGATTTTTGTTACACTATTTATGAATAAACCCAACAGTTTGTCATTATTTCACAATGACAAAATTCCACGGAGACATGGTTTGGGGCCAACATAAGAGGAATAATTCACAGCGTTCAGACGAGCAAATTAAATTTCACTAATTCGTCTTTGTGGTTTGACCCAAGTTCAGCTGACATGTTTCTCTCCGATTTTAGCCTCTGCGTCTTTTGGAAAGCGGTTCTGCTAACGTCTCCAAAGGCCTTGTTTGGCTTCACGCTGGTTACAGCGCGGTACATTCAAAGATGCCGCACTGCAAAAACAGAGCTGGAAATGGATGAGGAGAACGGAGGTCTGTGTGATCTTGTCTTTCCTTAAAGGGCTTAATCCCGAACAAATGCTGGGAATGGACACATGATGCTTGCCGTGGCAATGAGGTATTTACTGTGTATAGAATCTAGATGCAAGGAGCTACGCTATTGCTTCAACTAAACAAATCAGTCAATCAAACCCTCAACACATCATACTCCGACATTTTAACTCACCACAAAACTAAGAAGCATTACATATGAAACTGCCCGCTCACAAGTGCAATGTAAAGAACTGGTCAGAGGTATGAGAGACACACGCTGTGTCTGGCTGAAGAGAACTGAAGTTAAAATTTGCACCCCATAAAGTTGTTTCTTAAGCTTTACAAACCACTAGTGGATGATGAGGAAACTATCATTTATTGCACCTATTCACTTACACAGGTTTTGTTTCCATACAATGCAAGTGAATAGTTGCCATTGATGTTCGGTGTCCAATATTCTTCAAAATGTCTTCTTTTAAAATGTTCATTTTGGGTTAACTATCACTTTAAGTGTATGCAACTCAATCGTGCATGCTAATTTGTTCCACTTCAGTCAACCAAAAGGACAGTTTGGAATTTCAGAAAGCAGACACTGACTGCGGATTTCTATGAGATTTAAAAAAAAAAGTGAAGTGTCAAATTTGGTAGACTTACAGTAAGCGCAAACAGTCTTTACACTAACTTAAATACAATTTCCACACATAATAAACTGTCTGCTGAATACTATCTGAAAAGAATATTAAACAACAAATGGCATGCAAAAACAAGCCACGCAATGAGTACAAAAGTTTCTGACTGTTTTGTCGAAAAATGTTTAGCTGATTTATCTTCTCATCTTTCTTGTGCCCCTCCAGCTTCTCTTTTTCACATTAATGGTTTTAACATGCTGCTTGGCATGCTTCTAAATAATGTGGTTAAACATGCCAGTCAGGCAAAATACGGGTGAGACAAAAAAGAGAGAGAGGGGATAGAAAAATGTGACTATGGTTTGAGGCTTTTTGTTACATTTAACAAGAATATAAAAAGTAAACACTTATATGAATTTTACAATTACAATTCAACTTAGCATTTATTTTATCAAACTGTTATATTGGTTACAATATAATAGGATGCTAATGGAAATAAACATCAGAAATAAGAGCGTAAAGTACCCCATTTGAAAGTAAGGAAAATCATTTGCGAAGGGACTTCTGCAGTAAAGCACATCAGTATAACAGATGCTCTTCTTTACCCACCCTAATATCCTCTCATCCCCATTTCTGAGCAGACTGGCAACGATAGGCAATCTGAGCAAATATTTCCAGTAAGAACAAAACTACTTTTTCCCATTTTGGTCTTGAAGCTCAGCGTTTGCTGAAAGGTTTTGTGAATCCTACCCATTATCTAGCTGCGGGACATGAACAGGTTGGGAGCGACACACTCCAGATGTTTCTCCATCCCTCTCATCAGGAACAGGGTCCAAATTGCTGTCAAAACCTACACACACACTAGAAACCTTAGCGCAAAGAATTTCCAAAATCATCCGAACAAGGAAAAACTCATCCAGTCAGATGAAGAAATCTGACCCATGTTCCATATTGGAATAATTGGTTACCTTGCGTAGATGGTCTGTTGGTTCATTAATTAGCAATGGACCATATGGAGTCTGCTGGATTCATATTCCAGAATGTGAGCACTGATTAGCAACAGCGATAGCTATTTGAGACCCAAAATGATCTTAATGTGCAATTATCATGTAATAATACGTTTATTACATATTCCATATTTGTGTATTTAGTTCAACCTAACATTGTAAAAAAAGAGAGGACTGCCTTTTTTGGAGAATAGATTAATTATACATTTATCATTTATTGCATGCGTTGCATCTGCAAAAACGCACTTCCTAAACATATCACTCGTTTTATAAGTAGGTACTAATATATAGCGATTAATAGGATTTCCGTGGACTTGGTCATTATTCAAAACCAGAAGAAAAAATTTTCCTTAACCACAGACTGATAGACTGTAGACGTCCTATAATATATTGTTCAAAATCTTTTTATGTGAACAAATGGTGCAAATACTACCACAGTCTGAGTCACAGACAATAAATCTGATTTATTACAATATATGGCCTAATGGATTATTTCCTTCAGATCTTTTTTGTTTTGACTGCAAAGCACAAAGCTGTAGTTGCCATTGTCCTCTGATAGTTTTCCTGTAGTTTTGTTATTTTAAAGTCACAGATGTTTCACGCAGTCACACTCCTTTCTTGGCTCAGACACCTCTCTTCAAACCCTGCACACCAGGGAGGTGAATGTGTTCCTGAACCGCTACTTCGGTGAGCTAACCTGAGGTGCTCAAAACATTTCCTGCCTTTCAGTTTTTCACTGTAAACCTCCAAGAAACCAGCAAAAATCTGCACAGAAAAAATCTGTGGTTTCAAGGCCATGTTATTAAAACATGTACGCACAATACGCCACTTTGTGCGCAGCTCGGTGAAGACATTTAACAGAGATTTTTAAAGGCAATTTAATCAGAGACATTGCTGAAATTTCCACTCACACTGAATGTAAGATGTTGTTGTTCCCTAAGGAGGGGAGGAGCAGAGTATGACCATAAAACCAAACTTGTGCCAGAAGAGCAGACATTTAAATTAATATTTATTTAATAACCTAGGTAAAATACACGTTTAGCATAATATGTGCTTGGTGTATTGCTTCTCAATGTGTTTTTAATGATGCAATTATGTAGAAGTTACAGAATGTTTTTTAAAATACTTTTTGTAATTATCAACTTATTGCAACACTTTTATTGGGGTAAAATACTGCAGAAAATTGTACACTTACTTTACAGTATCTGCCACTTACATTGTAAATTCTGCTATTTTTTCCTTCAAACAAGCATGAAAGCATAATACTAGGGAAATATCTGTTACACAATTTCAGGGTTACCCTTTTTGGACTTTTTACTTTTACCTAATATTTTTCCCTTACTTAGTAACAGAGTGGACGGTAACATAGTTGAGATTTAAAACATTTAAAACACCTTTCCTCAACACAAAAGCCAGGAATGTCAAAGCACATAATACGTTTAGAAATTCATTTTCACATATAAGTTTTAAATCAAAGGTCTTTAAAATTAAAAATCCAACAATACTACCTAAGTAACATAGTTGACGGGTAAATAATCCTTTCTATTCGTTCTATACACAATTTTTGATAAATAAGTTAGGACATACCACCTTGTCTTTTATTCCTTTACTGTGACATCACAATATGCAAATTATGTGAGATTGGGATAATCAATTTCTTTTTAAACCTAGAGGGTAACAGAATTAACTGGCATTTCGTAGTCACACATAAAATAAGATGAAAACAATGAAAAGTATTTTGTTTTTAATTAAACACAATTCATTTTCTAATCAAACTGAAAGAATTGACTACAAGACCACCACCGGTTCAGCACCCACTTACCTTAACTCACTAATGCAAAGGTATAGACCCTCAAGATCTCTGCGCTCCGCAAATGAGCTGAGACTTGTGGTACAAGCTCAAAAGGGTAAGAAATCTCTCTCTCGAACGTTCTCTGCTTCAGTTCCTCCATGGTGGAACGATCTGCCTCTGGCTTCACGCTTGTCAGACTCGGTCTCTATCTTCAAAAACCTCCTAAAAACTCATCTTTTCCGGCTACATCTAACTCACTAACTCACTTCTTTTCTAACCTACTCACTCTATCAAAAAAAAAAAATCTTGTAACTTCTCTCTCTGTGTAACTTGTTCACCTATTGTTGTATCGGCTATTTACCGCTTCATTGTCTCCTCGACTATTGTAAGTCGCTTTGGATAAAAGCGTCTGCTAAATGCCTAAATGTAAACGTAATGTAAATGTAAAAACTATAAAATTAATGTATTTGTGAGGTTTACATTACATTTATTAATTTGCCAAACACTTTTATCCAGATTGACAGTATCATGCAGTAGTCAATAATCTGCAAATATGGGTAAGACGTCTTGCTCAAGGACACTTCACTCAACTTTCTGCTGGTGGTGAAATTCAAACCCACAACCTTCTGCTTACAAGTCCAGCTCTCTAACCACCGGACCACAACTGACCCACAACTCTTATATTTTATGCCTAAATGTTGTGCAAAATTAGCTACTGTTCCAAATGGTAGACCTAAAAACCAATTTTTAGGTGATATAATCACTCTTTCTGTAAACATGGCTTTTCACCATATAATGTGTGTTGGGTAATCTGAACTTTTATGACTCTTTTAAAATACGTCCATTAAAAATACATCCTTATAAACATGAGATTCTTGAACGACTCACATTAGTGCTATACATCAAAGGTTAAGACAGAATGTCTGTATCTCCATGCCTATAAGAAACAGAGTGACTAGTATAACACTCCAATACCCGTATTTTTCTAATATATTTAACAGTACAGTTATGCATTAGAAAGTCAGGATGGATGAGAGAGAAGCAAGAATGTGATCGGAAGAGACAGCTAAATAAAATCAACATCTTTACACGAACATACCTTTCGTATTCTTTCTATTTGTGTTTTTTTTTTTTGCACTGTATGTGTGGAAGCTAGAGGAATGGGTTTTTGCAAAACACATTAAAATTTTATAGGTAACTTTTTCACTTTGCATAAACTCACTGTCAATAAACAAAACGTCTAGACGCCAGCTCGAAATATTGGTCTCTGGCTATGTTTTCTGATGTATTCTAGACTATACAGTGATATATACAAAGAAATCACATTAGATTCCCTTGTCCTTTTGCCAAATGTTTCAGGCAGACAATATTTGCAGCGTATTAGGGTATCATATCACAATGAAAAATTACAGACAAAAGTTTCCATCTGCCTAGGCCTCGCTGTGTTTCAAAACTGACCTCTGAATAGGGATTATGATTTACAAATTACCATCTGTAATACATAACCTCAGTTCACTTTTTTCCTTTCTCGAGCTGCAAGTTCAACCATTTCTGTAGTAGATCAGTACCAAATGCTTTTCTCTACGTTCTTCTCGTTGTGTAACTTTTGTTATTTTACAACAATTATTCTACACACTCTTGCCACTAACATATAATATTCTCGGAGGGAATCCAGAATTGCAGTTAACTTGGCAGACCATGTGGCATCATAGGACGGTGCTGACTGGTATTAAGGGGCAGAAATCACACAAGCCAGCGCTATGACGCCTTTCTAAATCCCAACGCTGATGGACACTTTCCACAGGCAGGCCTCGGGCCCTTCATACGCTGGTTTGCTCTCTAAGTCATTCATTTCTAAACATGTCTTAGTGTGTTTGTATTTTTGATATAAGCCCGATGTCTGGATTTACACTCCGCGGCGGGAGACTTGTGGCAAGTAGGAGTCACTTTACAACACTGAGCGCTCTTTAAGAAATGGGAAATTGAAAACCATTCAAATATCAACAGCACACCGCGTCCTGCAAAAAGTACAAGAATTTAGTAAAGGTCTTATCGCCGAAGGAGACTTTTTGACAGTCAAGCCATTTTTTTTCAATTACACAGTAACTCATCAGACAAAAGAGATTGGTTCTCCAGGGATGAAGAAAAGTCGGGCCAGACTACAACTTTTCTGCCTTCTTTGTTTTTCTCCTGAAAAATGATTGATCGGCCAATATAATTGAATCAACATTGAATCTTTTTGCACATGAAAATCGCATTACAAATAAGGCTCTTGGTCTTTGTCGTCTAACCAAGGCAATAAAAAGACAATAAAAAGTATGATGTGCCAAGGAATCACTGTATGATGATGCATTTCAAGTTTCTCTGGCATCCATTTCTAAAAAACACTCCACTTTACATTAAAGCAATTACTAGATATCAAAGGTTATGTTAGATTTTCTCTATAACAGACAAACTAATCCACACCTGACAACACATCAGACGGAGCGAAATCCTCACAGTGTACAGTCTCATGAAAGGTGCAACAATAATTAATTAATCTAACAAATAAGTAATTAATCTAAACTCAAGACTCCCAGCTACAAATGCAAACACAGTCCAACACAAAAGAAAAACTGTTCAAATCTTTAAGTTGCAAAAATGTCCCCATGTCCATTGTCTACAAGAAGAAGCACATACATTACAATTCTAACAAATAGACACAATGTTACTCTAAAAGTTTTTTAGTTTCCTTCAAAATTAATTCAATATCAATATGCATCTTTAGGTTAAGATATGTATACATTAGATATCAACACATTCTTTGTAGTGTGCTTATATGTACATTAGTGTTAATATGCACCTTTTAGGTACAAATGAGTACTTTTTAAAGGGAGCTGGCCCAGTAGGAAAATGTCCTAAATTTTGATATTACAATAATTTCTCAAAGTTTATAATATGTGCAGAAAGTATATGTATGCCTCTTTTCCGGATCTATATCTGCATCTCAGACTCTCTACTGATATACAAAAATTCTACCTTTTCTGTCGCTTAAAAGATTCTTTACTTACATTTTTAGTATGCAAAAATTAAATGATGTATTTTGGGTACGTTGAACTTTAAGGAACTGTACCTTAAAGACCTTTTATGTACCCATTAAATATTAGGAGTTAAAAACAGGGTACTATGCCTTTAAACTATTATTTTTATGTATTTTTTGTGTATAATGTTTATATGTTTCATACATTACCACACCAGTGAGAGAAAAGATACAATTTTCAACCTTTAATTTCTGAAAGTGTGACCGCGGTGCTAAGCACTTTTCCCCAATCAAACCGTTTCTATAAAATAGAAAGTTGCCACTGATTTTTTCAGATACACACGTTACGATTACATCTGTGTGTGTGCACGTTTTATAAACGTCTGGAGAATATTGAAGACTACCTGACGAGTCAATTACACACTAGGTTAAAATGCTTTCAGGAGCTTTGAGCCACATTACTATAAAAAGTGTAAACATCTGTCTCGCCTGAGAGCTTGTGTTAGTATCACCTGAAATGTGTAAATGTGAGGTATAAACAAAGCCTTTCCGTAATTTCCCCAACATAGGTAAAAACTCACTTAAGTGGGTGAATGCAGGTACAGCAGGATATCAGGCCCAACTAGGTATGTCGCGTACCCTTCCGTACCCTCATAACGTTGTTGTCAGTGGCAGCGGCATTTGAGCCAAGAGCACTTATGACCTCACCCTGGTTTAAGCGCTACTGTCTGGATCTTGATTGGCCGAATGTAAACATTTAAGCATTGAACTTTGCCAAGGGTGAAATCAGTCTGCAGACCTCCAGCAGTGTAGGAACACTTCTAAAGCTAGAGGTATATGAATAAATGACTTTCACTCACAACACACACTAGAATGCATTAATCATTCAGTCCTTTCAGTATTTTACTATACAGAGTTAAAGATGAAAATGAGTCAACACATTACAGAATGTACATTAATGACTTGAATGGTGTTGAATTCTTTTGTGGTTTAATCAGAATGGCACGTTAAGGCCGGAAAGTAGAATCAGACAGGTAATCCACAACCTGGGCCAGACAAGAAAAACAAAACAAAGAGTGATTTACTCTTTCATTCAAGCTCACTAAATATAGCGCCAGGATTACGCAATACTGGTTACATAGTATATTCCAACTGAAGACTGTAAGAGATTTAACCGGCCTCCATATTATTGACTGTAGAAACATCCGTCTTTGAAATATCAGGCCAATCTCGGTGTGTTTAGTTGAACAGCACGTCCGGTCAAGATCAGACAGTCAGAGACAAATAAATAAAACCATTTTTTTGCAAAGCAAGATTATTTGCACTGAATAAAGAATCTGTTACCGCGTCTGCCAATCATCTCACCAAACTACTTTTATCTTCTTCCTTTTCATTCCCTACGAACACAAATGTAAAACATGCGGTTTTTCCATGGCACTGCCTCTCCATGCTCGAGGAAAGCTTACACCCTCTGCGTGTTGATACAATGTGATTAGTTTATTATAGAAGCCTGTGGCTACAGCACTCTATACTGTAGTAGTCAATCTGGTAGTCTTTACCGTGTGGAGTGAATGACAGAACGCTGCAGGAATTCCAGTGAGCAGAGACAGGCCAAAGGTATTTCATACGGGACCCGCGCGAAGCCCGCAGACCTGCCGAAGATGAATGAAGCCACTAATTCATACTCTCGCATCCCTTGCTTTCAGCTACAAACCGACTTCAAGAGGAACTTTTTTCCGTTCCTTATAGGGTCTTTTATTATTTCATCAGTAAATCAATATGCGAGGACTAGGAGACGGATGGTCACGGTCACGTCGAGATCCATGTGGTAGACATCACTTTCGGGAATTTAGACAACGTTATTAATTTCTGCTTCGTTTTTATTGATGAGGAACGCACGGCTGCCCATCAGAAGTAAGGATGGAGAGAGTGAGGCAACCGGAGATGTGTGACAGGATGTCAAATATAGAAATGGGAGCTTGAGAGAGCGGACAGCACTGAGGAATCTAGACTGCGTTCGACAGATTTCACAGCCAGAACTGTCATTTATCTTGAGTAGAAAATGTAAATGTGTGTTTTACAGATAGAAGTCAGGAAGCAGATGTTGTTTAGCCGAGTTGAGGTAAATACCAGACCGCAACAAAGGACAGGTTATGTCTGAAGACCAACTTTCTTGTTTACATAGTTGTTTTGTGAAATTGACAGCAAAACTGGCTCCACTCTCCAATGTCATTGCTCTTTCGATGGTCCTTCTAATGCCAGCTGCGGTTGATCCTGAAGTTTGTTTTGGTATCCATCCCAACTACGTTTTCAGAGATCAGTTACTTAAAATTGACAAGAAAGATTTTCATTTTTGGGTGAACCATCAAGTTATTTTGATTAGACTCAGGTCTCAACTCAACAATTTTGCATCTGATTTTCAATGATGTTAAAGCGACAGCTCCCCTGAACCTGCATACATTTCTTGGTGTCGTTTAGAAATTACTTCAAACTAAAGATTTTTCCCAGCAGTCTATAGTCCCCAGAATTGTTTGGTTATAATAAATAGGTTGGTATACTTTGGTAAAGTTTGGTAATTTAAGGAAGAGTCTGTTGTCACGTGTAACAAATATTAACATTAAAACATTTTAACTTAAGGTCTAACATGTTTTAACAGTGTTAATGGATGATGTATAATACTTTGATTTTGTTGAATAAAGTACATTATTGCATGAATTATAATTTCATAGGACTTTAAATTATTTTTTATACCGATATCATTTAACTGCCTGTATATATGACGTTTAAGCTGAACGGAATAGCTATATAAGGAATTCATATTATATATAAAATAATTCTATTTCTTTAAGAATTTTACTGGAAGACCTTATTCTGATTGGTCACTCAGTAGCACTCAGTGTAGTGACACAGTATATCAAGTTGTTTCTAATAAAACTAAAACTTATTACAACTGACAAGCTTTGGGCTAGATCTTGTTACCATTTGGGGAAAGTAAGACTTGTCAACAATGTCATTAAAAAGCCGCACAAAGCTTGTGGATTGAGTATCAAAGCCCTGTACTATGAGCAACGTAACCTCAGATGTCAAAGGTACGAATCCAACTTTCAGAAAAGCTAATCTTCTGGTAATAACAAGTGGTTATGATTGCAGTCTTCCTAAATCTTGGCAATGGATGTTGAAAGTGAAAAAGTGCCCGTATTACTACAGACACAGCTAATCAACTTACAAAGCAAATCCCTCGGATCCAAACTTAAGAAGGATTGGAAAAGGATTGCAGCCAAGCAAATTGCTATTCAGACCAATATTACAGTTCACCGAAGCTTAACTACAAGTCAAACGTGGCATCAAGTGCTACAGAACGCGAGATGCAAGAAACTTGAACATTACCCTGCGCTAAACGGCAGTTACAATATAACGGTAATGAAAATGTTCCTTTGAATTCACTCACAGCCATTGCACTAAAATATTTCTCTAGTGTAGAATACAGATTCAGAAACCATAGCCAGACATGACCCCAGGGCCACGTGCCCACCCACAGCTGCATGGCTCAGCTCCCCCCGGCCGACACAGCAAATCAGTCACTCTGATAATGAGAGCGGTGATGTCTGATGGATTTGACACCTTCTAAAACAACCACCGCCGTGTCCAAAAGATCTCACGCAGGACAGTATGATGAGTCCACAGAGAGGTCGTCCACGCACTGTTGGGGGATGCAGTGTTAATGGGACATGGGCTGATAAACACTGCAGAAACGTATAAATGTTAACCAGTCCGTTTAACGCATCAAAGAAAATGGATGAAAGAAGTGAACAGGGTCAGGAAACTAGAATCCACAAGCCTTCATCATTTGGTCATTAGCAGATCCACAATGAATATGTGGTTGCGGAAAGAGAAAGCTCTGCAGATACCTGCAGATGTTCAAATGTAGTAATTGGGGAAATATGTATGTGCTTGTGCATATGAAAACCTTATATCCTCTCAATGTACACATTTTTGTTGAGGATTAATTTTTTTACCGTACAACTACAACTACTGTACCCGTTGAAGTGAGAATAATAATGATAAAAAATTTAAATAGCCTCTGTGACCAATATATCCACCCTTCTTTTCGATAAAAATCACAAGGCTTCCATTCAAAGAGCACTGTCTTGCAAAAAATGAAAGTCGTCTTGAAAGATGCAGACTTTCTCCAGTACCACTGCCTGAAGAAAGTGTCTTCTAAAAATTAGCAGTTCAATAATAATGTTTGACAATAAAATTAAATTTACATTTATGGTTTTGCATTTAGCAAACACTTAATCCAATGTGATTTAGGTGAATTATAAAATAATAAAGCAATTGGGTTAAACGCTAGAAGAACACTTGTTGGCAGAGAATAGAAAATCATTTTAATTCAAAGGGATAGAGAGTTCAACCAAATATTAAATTTTGTCATTGTTTACTTACCTTGAGTTGTTCCAAATCTGTATACATTTATTTGTTCTAATGAAGACGGAGAAAAATATTTGGAATAAGACATAACCAAACAGTTCTTGGACCCCATTGACTACCGTAGAAGGGTAACTTTACTGTTTAATGGGGTACTTTGTGCTATTTTAGTATTTTTGTCCTAGTATGATAATCAACGAGGTCCCAAGAAATGTTACATACATTCAAACAAATATCTTTCTGTTTCGAAAATCAAAGTAATTTGTAGTTTTACAGTCTAGATGAGGGATTTCAATCTAAACCTTCTTCAAACTAAGCTGAACTAGCCTGAAAGTTTATACTAGGCTTAAGCTGAACTTTTGAACATGTAGTTTTTGCAAATTTTGTTTTATTTCAAATTATAAAATTGCATTTGGAATATTTGTTCATGAGCCATGAGCTAGTAATGGAGAGAGACACTCTATTTGACAGGTGGAAAATTTAGGAAAGACTTTAGGGGAAATATAAGTTACAGAATAACATGACTAGCAAGTAAAGTCATATAAGGATTACATTATGGACACTGTTGTTAATGTTTGATCGAGGCATACTTTCTTTAGACAATCCTGTACTTATAGATACAGATGTAGACTTCACTTGTCAACCAGGAATTACGCACTTCCTGGGAGAGGGCTGTGAAGACATATCTATAGTGGAAAAACAAGGATGACCGCTATGGTAACAGCACCAGCATGTCTGTCCAAATGTAATAATTTTGGATTCATCGCATCGGACAGGTGCTCAAACCATACAATGATGCCGTTTAAACACGTGAATGAGCAAACAGTGTACTTGGCTCACAACAGCATTCGCACTGAAATGTAACGGGAAACGGTGAAATCGCAGAGGCCTGGAGATAAATTCCTGTGGTGGGTCATATTTAACATGATCTTACTGCTGGAATATATACAAGGAAAAGTGAAATGAGAAAGAACGAGAATAGAGAGACAAAATATTGTCAGTTTAAGAACAAAATTGTAACAGAGCACCAGTAGGGCATAAACGTAACATTACATAATGTAATGATATACAGCAATTAATGTGCAATAAAAGCATACAATATCGTTTAATACATTCTTGTGGATTATAATCTATATTCAGCACAACCGATGTGGTAAATTGTGATAATCTAAACATACGAAATATATACTTAATATCAATAAAACAGATGAACTCCCATAACAAAAGAAGTCTTCACATTATAATATGGGTAAATCTGATGCAAGGGGAATGGTCCAAAAATACCCAATGTCACCTTGCTGATATAAACAGTGCTAAAGCACAAACAAATAAATGTAAAATAGCATGCAAACAATTATAATGTAAATACTTATCTTCAATGTTAATTGATTTACAACTGTGTAAACTCAAGTTTGTTCTTGCTCATGTACCACACCCAATTTAAAGTATAAAAAAGTGTAAAGGATAGTTCACCTAATATTAAAATAATGACTTAATTTACCGTAAGTCATTCAATGCCGAATATGAACCTTTTGGCTGCAAAACAAAAGAGATATTTTGAGAACGTTCTCTGGTGTTTCATGTTCATACACCGGCAATCAATAGAGTCTTGGTAACCAACATTCTTCTTTTGTGTTCTCCAAAAGTGTAAAATAAGAAGAAAAAAATCATATTTGGGTGAACTATCCCTTTAATCATCTGGTGCAAAAGACTTGTTTGTTAAGCAAATCTTAAATTTCTAAATGTTCCAGATGAAATGGTCCAGAACCTAAGGAATCGATTTCTTCTGCATCACTAGTTGTCGTTAAATTTTTCTAAATTTGTCTTTTTGTTCCATTCTCTCTATGTGAAAACCAACTGTCTACAGTCACACCCTCCTGACTTTTAAAAAGGACAAAATTGAGACCGTCTTTCCTTTCTCAAGAGAAAATTTGACACGATAATGAGCGCTACAGTGTCCATAATGCTGCAGGCGAAAGGTCTCATCCAACTATTTTTATCTATTACCTTACTTTTACCCTCTTTTATGTACAATAGAGACTCATTGGTTTGATTTATCAACCTTTCAAACGCATGTTTTAAAGTGGGCGGCCCAAGATAATAAAAGCAGTAAAGCGCCGATCCAAAATCTCTGTAACTCTATTATTCCACAAAGGGAGAGAAGGCTGATGTGGAGCACGGGGTGAAAACACAAAGATAGAAGCGAATTGAACCCAGACTCTTGTAGCGGGAGGAAAGTGAATTAACGTAAGTGACTGACAGGAAGAATAAGTGGAATCCAGAGATGGGCTGATAGTGAAAGAACACACACTGCAGACATCAAGCGAGGGCATGTTGATGGAAATCTGTGTTGTACCGAGGTCTCATTCCAGGAGTTTGAAAGGTTGAGTTGGGCTGATGACTGTTTACCTCTCTCTTAATATGAAACACAGGCACTGGTACGAAACAAAGTAAAATGTCATGAGAAGTACACAAACTGTGAGCAAACCTATCTGAGGTGTAATGCAACTTCATGTATACTCATCTCATAGGTTTTGAATTGGAAAAGGTTCCTCCTAAGGTGATGTTACCCAGATCTTAAAATTATAAATGACATCATTGTCCATGTAATGTAACTTCTCCCTAATGGCCACTTGTTTTTAACTACACAAACCAAAAATAAAGTGCACATACTCTGTGTTTCTGAACTAATCTAACTTGTACTTTTTAAATGCTCATGTGTGTTAAAGAATTGAACAGTATCCTCCACAGCCTCCATCAGATGTTTCAGAGAGTTCAGACAGTTGGACTCCTCTGGTTTTGTGTGCACTTTCCCATAAACCTGGAGTTTGAAGGATCTTCTCCACCAGTTCCTCGAACGCACACTGAACGCCGTCTTTCGTCTTAGCGCTGGCCTCTGATGAGAAAAAGAGAAATACCCTTATCTACACAAGCATACCCAAAAATGTGTCACGCAACGCAAATTACATTTTTTGTTTAGCAATGACGTCACTCTCAAAGTTTTCATCTGTGACTAGTTTTCTTGTAAGACAACAACTGCCACGCCGGAGTCCCTTTCTTTAAAGTATCGTGCTTAGAAAATACACTTGTAAATGAGAATGTATGCAACGCATCGGCCAAGAATGCGCGACTGTGTACTCTGGCAAAAAACAATCCCAGCCTAAAGAGTTTAAGTATAGTGCAGCACGCATTCAGACCCTTAGACCTCAAAGCTAAATGCAATCTGGAAGTACAGATGAACACTGATGAAACTATGTCAGTATGGCATGCCTTGAAGACCCATCGTTCACCTAAACTATGCACATGGTGCATAAAAGACTTGGCCTTGAATGTGTAGGAGTGCGTACCAAAGGAAAAGGGAATAGGAAACATAAAATAAAAATAAAAAGCAGCGTTGGCCTGTAGCGTGGCGTCCATCTGCTGATTTCATTTGGTGTGAGGACTTTACGGCTAATTCATACAGATGGCTGCTTACATACCCACTAGTGAGGCACGTCACATGACTTGCAGACCGAACCCACACCTCAGAAGAATGCGGGACGTCACCCATAAATACATATACCGGACCGGTGCGATTACACAACCACAAATGAGAAATAAATTAGAACCATTGTAAAGTCTGACTTGAATTTGCTGTCATAATAAATAAACGCTCAACTTGTATAAATAATCCTTCTCCATTAAATAACATAATGATTGCTTTTAACAAATGGGCCCAAGTGTTTAAAAATAGTAGCCAGTGTGTATTATGGCAGAACAATAAACTAGCTTACGTCAAAAGTCAGATTTTTCCATATGTGAAGGTGATGAATCTTGAAAAGAAATACAGGAACATGGACAAAAAAAATTAAAGCAAAGTGAAAGGGACGTGTTTTCTTATGTCAGGCTCTTGTTCTTTTGAACAGAATAACGAGGGCTCTTCTGCACAGGATAAAAAGAAAAAATGACAGGTCACCTATGAACAGCATGGAATGTTTCCTAGCGAACTTCAGTCCCACGTCTTGTCCAACCTCATGGTCATCCTGCACAAAAGTAGTAATAATAATTAAAAACTGGTAAAAAAGAAATATTACTAACAAAATTAATAGTATACCAATGATTTGAAGGAATACTTCCAATCCGAAAAAATCTGTCACCATTTACTCAACCTGTTGTCATGTTAAACCTTTGCAAAAAAGATATTTAGAAAAATGTTGGTTAAATGAAACTGATTTTCTCTATCAATGCGTTTCATTACTTAACATTTTTCAAGATTTCTTCAGTGCTCTCCAGAAGAAAGAAAGCCATACATGTTTGAAACAATGAGAGTTAATAGTAACAGAAGGTTCACGTTCGGGTGAATTAAATCGTAACGAAAACATAGCAACATACAAAAAAAGTGTTTTTTTAGAATTATGCATAATTAGGTGTCTGTGATACTCTAAAAAAAAACTTATTGTTCATTACTGAACAAAAGACGAAATCAAATGACTAGTGGAAACAACATAAAATATCTTATGTGGTAAAAATGAAAATGTTAGTCAATAATTGATTTTTTTGTCATCTAAAATTCTTCAATATATTTTATTTGGAGTTCAACAGCATAAAAAATATAAGCAGTATTTTCCTCTACTATGGTTATCAATGGGGCCCAAGAACTGATTGGTTGTAAGAATCATTCCAAATATTTTTTTCTGCATTCGATAAAACGAAGAAAAGTATACAGATCTTGAACAACAAAAGAGTAATTCATTACAAAAGTTTTCTTTTTGGGAAAATTATCCCTTTAATACACAGTAAGAGATACAAGACAATCTTCCATGCCTGCAAAAACATACTGTATGGATTAAGGTAAACATGAAGCTGAAATAGCAAACAGACAGCAGATCTTGCCTTGTCTATTTTGTTTGCCACCAGCATCTTGACAAGGTCACTTCTTGTACAGTATGTATCCAGTTCAGTCAACCAATTATCCAACTTGGCAAAGGTATCTTGCCTAGTGACGTCATATACTTCGGGGACAAAACAGTAGAAATAGGATTAATCACATTATTCAATGTTCAAAGCAGATTAAACAGGAGCATTTTTTAAAGGCTATGTGTGAGAATATTGTGAAAACATGTTGTGCATGTGCGTGACTCACTCACCCAGTATGATACCTTGAGCTCCTCTATAATAACTGGGTGTTAAAGTCCGAAAGCGTTCCTGACCTGCTGTGTCCTGTAAACATAAAACAAAACCAGCCTTCATGTGTTACAAATGTTCAGAATATAAGGAATAATCGACTTAATATTTGATGTTAAAAAGAATTTTGAGAGAGAATTGAAAACAGCTTCTTTGAAGGAAATCAATTAAAAGGATCAACACTGCCATCTTTTGGTGTTTAAATGTAATGAATACATGGTAGTTGCTTGTAGTGACACTTACTCACTTATGCATTCATATTTTTCCACATTTTACAATAATATTAAACCCAGTAATTTCAAAAATGTAATAACTAAATTATTGAAAAAAAAATCTACACGGTAGACACGGTAGACTAAAACTTGCAGAAATGTTTTCTTTTTCTTTTACAACACTTATTCTCACCCTGAGATGCGTTTTTAATAATTTTTAAGTTTTTCTTCAATATTTAGTCATCCATTGTAAACATTTTTACTGAAAAAAAATGTTTGTTTAATAATTAAAAAACATATTAGCTAAATTATAATTTTCTCTATTAAACTAATTATTTAGGAGTACACCTTCAGATCAAAAGTTAGGAATCATTGCAAACATTTCACTCCAAACTCTTTTCCGGTAGTGTACATGTTTCATGCAGTGATGCAGTCATGTCTTAAACCTCACAGCTTTGAAACCAACTTTATACAAAAAAATAGAAACAGAAACTCCTCACCCAGATTGCTAACTTTGCTCTGTTTCCATCCACAGCAAGGGTCTTGACTTTAAAATCTACGCCTAATGGGGAATAAGCCATAAGTATAGTAAACATTCAACAAAGACTACTATTGCAAATACCATCAATGCTATTAATACTGTCAATTAATACTGCTATTTTTTCATGTATGTGTTTATTAAAGAAGATTAAATATTTGTTTCATAAATACTATGGTAAAATCATGAATAGAGACAATTTTAATTTTAAGACATTTGTCAGGCAACAAGCCCAGAGCGACTAAAGTTAGAATAGCCTGAATTTACTACTACATGGGGAAATGTGGTTTATTACGTACAGATAAATTTAAAACTAGGATGACTCAACCACCTGTCTCCTCACTCCACAAAGCCACATCACTTCCAAACATACATGATTTATTTTCAGCAAAGAAATAATGATGAATAAATGGCATTAAGAAGACAGAGAAAGACTAAAGAAATAAATCGCTCAGCACTCCAGATCTATGAAAGACTTGGAGGCACAGACTATACCTCGATTTCAGCACATCAATGACAGATTTACCAGCAGACCAGTGAGCAAGATTTGGCCTTGTTTGATTTGGAATGGAGAGACTGAGGAAAGAATATGTCCGGTATATAAACTCTCAGTGAGCACATCGACTGCAAGCGCATAAGAGGGGTTTGTCATCTCCACATGATGGCCATTACATTGACAATTGATGCAGAGATAAATCAGGACAACACAAATGCACTTTGATACATATTATAAAAAATTGTTAAGTATTTACCCCTAAAATGTCCAAAATGTCTGTAAAGCTCAGCACATAGGTAAATAAAACCGTGTGACTGGTACAAACCTCATTGTGTGGTCTAAACAAAATGTATCTCTACTTAATAACATTATTAGGCATGGCACAAAATAAGTGACCCATAAAACACCACATGTTCATGAAAGTAGCCTGTAAACAATTTAAAGATAACCGGTACACACAACTGGGTGGCTTTATCCATCCAGGCTCATAATGAAGAACATACAAGCTTCAATGAAGAACATACGGAAGGAACTTTAGCTGCTTGGATGTGCTTGAAAAAAAAACTTTGTAATAATGAAATCTTTTGTTTCCAGTCATAGAGAAACTTGAAAAAGAAACTCGTTCATGCCTTTAACTCCAGCAGGGTGAATTTTTGTAATGGTCTCCTCACCGGTCTTATCAAGAAGACCATTAGACAGCTGGAGGTCAGAACTAGACTAGAACTACAAAATGTCAGGTCTTTACACTGACTTCCAGTACCATTTAGGATTGACTTCAAAGTGCTTCTTGTTTATAAATCTATCAATGGTCTAGGATCTAACTACATTACTGATATAATCACTGAATATAAACCTAACAGAGCACTCAGATCATCAGAGGTGCATCTGCAGCATGAAGCTGGAAGCAGCCAAATCTAAATCTAGACTCATTAGATGTGCATTTATTACAGGAGCACTGTGCTTCGTCCAAACTGACTACACTATAGTTTATGCATAACAATTTTATTTTAAATCAGTTGTGATTGGTTTCTATTTCAATTGCCATTGTGTATGAAATGTGCTATATTAATATATTTACCCTTGCTTGCCTTGAAAATGAATATACTGACTTACCAATGGTTGCACCAATCTCTGCATTAAAGGTATCATCTGTAAATCTCAAAAGAAGACTGTGAGAGAGAGAGAGAGAGAGAGAGAGAGAGAGAGAGAGAGAGAGAGAGAGAGAGAGAGAGAGAGAGAGAGAGAGAGAGAGAGAGAGAGAGAGAGAAAGTGAGAGTGAGAGAGTGTGTGTGAGAGTGAGAGAGACAGAGAGAGAGAGAGAGAGAGAGAGAGAGAGAGAGAGAGAGAGAGAGAGAGAGTGAGAGCGAGAGAGAGTGTGTGTGTGAGAGTGAGAGAGAGAGAGACAGAGAGAGAGAGAGAGTGTGTGTGTGTGTGTGTGTGTGTGTGTGTGTGTGTGTGTGTGTGTGTGTGTGTGTGTGTGTGTGTGTGTGTGTGTGTGTGTGTGTGAGAGAGAGAGAGAGAGAGAGAGAGAGAGAGAGATGACATATAATGTTACACAATAATATACAATTGTTTTATTTACGGAACAAGTACACAACATATCACCCATTATATCTGCTGTTATTACATTAATGTCAATCAGATCTCAACTTTACAACAGTGTTGTGTTTATTTATCTCAGTATTTTAACACACTCAGAGTCTCAAACATTGGTTAAATTAATGCGGTTTGACTCTGTGGTGAATGTAATTATGATCACATTAATGGACATTGACTAAATAAACACAGATCTACAATAATATATTAAAGGTATTGTTTATATATGCATTTTTAACGTGTGTTGTTTTATATAAATTCATATGTGAAAACATCAGTGTCATACCTGGATTTGCCCACCCCACTTTCCCCAATAATCAGTATTTTCAGAGTGGTCAGAATATCCTCATTCATCTTCACGAAGTTATAAAACAATGTGTAAATATAAACGACAGGAAATAAACACGTAAACAAACATAAAAGACAAAAGACACTTATGGAAGTCTAAACGCTGCTCTCTTCTTCTGTTAAAACACTCTATTGGTCGTCATAAACAATAGAAAAACACAGTTCTGCCCTCTAGCGGTCAACACAGACATGGCAGTCTGGCTAATAACGGTTGTTTCTTATCAGGGACAGTGAAATCCCAATGTAATTACATATACATTAATGTTTTATAAAATATATAATCGTTAAAATATATTAAAATACACCCAGACATAATTAAAAATAGTAAATATCCTCGTCACAGACGATTGGTCCATTCTGGTTTCCGATAAGAAACGTAACGGAAGTTACGTCACATCAACGATTCCTCGAATATCTTTATCAACGGTGTGATTCAGTTTCAATTTTATAAATCATAATTTTTATAGAACATCACATATATTGCATACATATTAATATTAACTTGAATTCACTTTAATAGTTGTTTAAATTAAAATAAACATTTTAAATTCAAAGTATAAAATATAAATTTTATTGGGTGTTTAAAAGTATTTTGTATTAGTAAAAGTATTCTTAACTGGTAAGGATTGAGTCTAACCTAAACAAGCTGTTAATAGCTGACAGTAAATGTACACATGGTTATATTCCAGCGCATTACACAAGAGGTCGCCATTTCTCTACTTGAATAAAGAATACTTGTAAAATATTCTTAATTACAGGTCAAAAGTTTGTTCACACTTGAGTTGTTTTTTATCGGAAGGTGTATATTTAAATGTCTATAATTTAAAAAACAAACATATGATTTAGCAAACATCTATGTTTTTTAGTTTCATAAACTAGTTTCATTTTATTTTATAAAATATTCTTGAAATGGATGATATTGACTAAATATTAATGAAAGAACAGCCAATTGGAGCAAAGAATATTTAGCGACTTCTTTAAAAATCATTTAAGGTTGAGACATGTAGAGCTGATTGATAACATGACAAAATATATTTCTACAAATTCTAGCCAAAAGGTGAAGTTTTATTTCTTACATTTACAATTATTCATTTGGCAGACGCTTTTATCCAAAGTGAATTACAAGTATTATGCAGCAGTCAATCATCACTGCAGAGCAAACAGGAGTAAGATGTCTTCTCAAGGACACTTCATTCATTGTCTGCTGGCACTGCAATTCAAACCCACAACATTCTGTTTACAAGTCCAACTCTCTAACAACCAGACCACAACTGACCCCATGACAACATCATTGCTTAAGTTCCCTTAGTTTAATTTTATACTTTAGATGCGTTGATTAGTTTTATGAAATGTGTTAAAATGAATGCATAATTGATCAAGGCCTTTTGACCGGTAATGTAGTTTAGTGTAATATTTTCTTAAGAGATTTTTAAACAAAAAGATAGTTAAAGGCTTCCATTGTACAGACACAAAACCACTAAACCTAATTTTGTGTTCTCTTAAGAGTTATGCAAAAGTTTTGAATTACTTCAAACTGAATAAATGAGATCAGATATATATATTTTTAGGTGAAATATCCCTGAGACCACCATCTTTTCATAACAGCTTTGGCAAAAAAAAAACATATTGGCCAAAAACCATACAGGCCACATTTCTATGTAATGTAATGTAATGCAATACATTGAACATAAAACAGGACTTAGGTTTAACCATTATTTATGAACTACAAAAAGAATAAAATCGTTACAGTAATGTTTCATTCAACGTGGGTAAAATAAGCACAGAGAGAGAACACTTTAAAAGCAGTTTAATTATTTCTATGTACAATCCTTTAGTTGCCGAGCTGACAACAGTCAAGAGCAAAATAAAACTGGATATGACCATAAGGTGCAAACAATAGTTTCTGAAATTCCTTGCTTCCACCTTTTCCACCCTCAAACCAAAACAACAACTGCTTGGACCTAAAGGATTTTACCATCAAAAAACTTGGTTTCCTAAACCAGTGCTGACTTGTACAAAATGACTGGACAAATATTAAATCCTACAAGTTATTGGTGTAAGTACAAAAGATCAATTGTACATATTTGAAACGTGGTATCTTGGAATCTTCTTATAGCAGTTAAACAACGATAAAAAAGTTATAAATGTTTCTTGAACATGAAAGTATAGTCACATACAAGTCTACAATAAGCACCAAAAACTCCAGAAACTGGAAAAACAGTTTAAGCACTGCTTAAAAGCACCATTTGGTATTAAAATTAGAAGAACTGTAACAGAGGTTTTGGATTTCACGGACATTCTTTTGAACAACCAAGCATTCATTAACATTGGCTTATTTGCGCCTGTAATAAATTGAGTCCGAAAATTACAATAAAACTTCACATATCCGTTACTGTTTTACCAACAGTATAACCACAGTAAAATTGTTAGTGTATTGATGCATTGCGGTTATCTGATGAAGAATGATGATGTATTTATTCTCACTCACACATTGTTTCCATTGCAGTGTGTGTCATGGTGTGAGCACTAAGGGAAAGTGTAGCAGTACTTTCAGGCCCAGTTTCCAGAGCACTCATTCAACAGAGAGCCACACCCTGGCCTACGATGTCCTTTTCCCTATGGACTGTTGTTACCATGTCAACTGCTCCAGCAAAACGCCTGGACGGATCCTCGAAGTAATGGGGTAGGCACCAGTAAGAAGAAACGGCTTGTAAAAAACTCTATCATACTGATTACAATATTCCTTTAAAGTAACTGAAATGTGCATTTTTTACGACATTGATCTCAATAGAAGCTGCTCTCTTTAAATGGCATGAAGCTGAATTAAAGAAAGGCATTATAAAATGTCAACACAAACAAACACAGAGAGGCTTATATTTAATTAAACATTTACAAATAAATACGTGGAGATTTGTCTTTCATTAAAGGTGTCTCTTTGACTTTTTATAGACGTTTTTGATATACTACCAGTTGGGCCAGTTGGCTTTCTTTACACAATTTGAAGTGCATATTTTGTTTGCAGTTATGGACCAAAAGAAAAATTAATAAATGATAATAGCAGGTTATTTATATAATGTATTTCTATTCTGAAAGCATGTGTGTCTATGGTTCAGTCAATTTGATTTCAACATCACTCCAATATGAAAAATTTAATAAATAGATGTAAGCAAAGTTAAACCATTGTGAAACATTTATGTGCCAGATTTCATCTCCCATTCCTGCAAAGAAAAGAAACATTAGAATGACATCATAGACTATAAGTTATGAAGAAAGAATATCTTGGTTTTTATGTTATGTTATTTATTTATTAAAATAAGGTATTTAAAAATATTGTGCTATTGAGAGTATCACAATAGTATCAACCTTGGCTTTCCTGAGGACATGTCCTCTCACAGTTGAGGGTTTGGTTTGTTGCGTATGTCTGCGCAGCAGAGACGCGCTGTTCACGGGCAGAGAGCAGGTCTCTGTGTCACTGGTGTCACAGCTGGACATCGGCGAGTTGTCCACTGTCCTCCTCAATAACACTGGAGACTACAGATAGACGAGACACAAGACTTTCTATTTCTTTCATGTCTTAAAACTGAAGGTGATCTAAACCTACAGTTACTATTACATCATCCTCTTTAAATAGCTGCTGTTGTGACCGACCTGAGGGCTGGAGCTGCTGGTTTTGGGTTCAATGGTCAGACCGAGAGTGACGCCTCCGTTCAGAGCTTTTTTCAGACTTTCCTTCACCTCCGTCAGCTCCAACTCCAGATTCACTCGCTCGTCCTCTTTAAGTTTGCACTCTTCCTCAACCTTCTTCAGTCTCTCTGTCAGAGAAGCTTGAGAGCGCTTACCTACATGTAATAGATATGGTGTATTATCAATTTCCTGTTAATAAGAGAGGATGACCCTACTGACAAAACATGGTTTTAAGGGGGGTTTTGGCCACTTTTCCGCTGGTTTTACCTGGTCAAGCTGGAAACTATGTCTCGATCCTTGTTAGGCACAACAACAACAGCGGACTACATGTATGTGTCTATGCGCATGCTCCAAGTCTTCTACTCAGTTTTTAGTGTATCACCACATATTGGTCTGTCATGTATGCTACATTGTTTAAAAACAGTTTAAGTGGTTTCATGCAAAACTTATTTAAACAACAGCAATATTTTAGAACGAGAAGAAAAGATTGTGTAGGGATAGCTAAGGATGTGGCCTAAAAGATAAACGCAATAGTATTGCACATATCCTCACCTGTATTGTTCTCTATAGCAGTGCGGAGGTCTTTCCTGTCTTTCTTCAACTGGGTCAGGCGGTTTCGGATTTCCTGCTTCTTCTTCATCAACTCCTCCTCTTTCGCTTGGAGCTTCTTGGCATCAGCCTCCACTCTGTTTTTCCCATATTTATACTGGTCCACACCTGTAAGGTTACACGTAAACCATTACAAAATCTCACCATTTCTATCCTTTGGAATGTTTTTGTCACATTAAAGGCCTTTGCAACTAATAGAAAGCCTGAATACATACAGCATCTTAATATTTAAAGTCTGTGTAAATAGGCCATTAAATGGTCAGAATTTTTGTATGGACAGGCCGGGAATGAGTGCCTTTCTCAAATGGAATTCGGGGTGAATGAGTTTACAAAGGCACATGTCAACAGAGCCACTGCTGTCAAACAGCACTGCAATTTCCACATACCGGCATTCTCCACAAATCTGTGTGGCTTTTTTTCCTCGAAACAAATTAGTGGTGTAATAGCCAGCATAACGAATGCAGACTTAATGTCTGCCTGGTTTACTTTCAGCTCAATGGCCACTTTTAAAAAAAGATTATCTGCAAGATAGTTTCGAAACCTCTTACTTGAATTGTTGCGTTTAAGTGGAAGAGTGTTGCTGGTTCCATTGGTCTTTTTGGGCTGGTTTTTGTCCAGTTTCAGCTTCGCAGAGATCCCATTGGTGGTAAGGGATTTCTTTCCTTTCAGCTGATTAGCAGAAGGAAACAGCTGTGAGTGAAAAAGGTGCAGATAGTGAGATTTACCGCACACATGGAAATGAAATTAACCCATGATTGGGACCACTGACGAATATTTGATATTTAAAGACTTTCACTGTTAGCACCTGTTAGGTTTGTGATTTGTGAAGGTTAACACTTCATGCAATTACATTCACAGACATATCAAAGGTTACTGTAGCAGACCACAGTCACCACATGTGGCTTGCCTAACAGGGACATTTGTTGTAGCTGTGCTTTAGCTGGCAGTGGCCCGTTTTGTGACTGAATGTCTGGGCAGTAAAATGAAATCCACTGTGAATTTTTATTACCCCATACAAGGACACGCCACCCCCCTTGCACTCACATACATGGGTAATATATACTGAAGATCAAAGCAGCTGGGTGGTCCATAACACATACATTAACACACTGCTATACTTGTAATATGAGAGCCTAAAGTAGTTTTTTTGTGCGATTCGGAAATAAGGATATACGTCCCATAGTTTCAAACATTAAACATTTGCATCAGCATGAGTAGAAATACTTATAAAATATAATATATGTGTCAATTTTGTCACAGTTGTAATACTGAATATGCAATGCATAGAAATGAGAGGCAAAAGCAGTAAACTCTGCTAATTCAGTTGAACTCTGATTAAAGGACAAATACAGTAAAAATGTGACATGTTTTGTATTTTGAGTTTTTGTGGTTTGTCTTTTTCACATCATTTTAAATAAAAAAATCCATGTTTACTGTATAAACTTGGTTGGTGGGCGGAGCTAAGCTTTGTATCTTAATGCTCCTTCGTTAACGGGATCCTTAAAGATATAGCTAACGTTCTATCAAAGTTATCAAAAGTGTTCTTGTTAGAGCTTTATAAATTATTTATCAATGACATCAAATGTTATAAAAATTAAGATAAACAAATCCTTACATTGTTTGTGGAGAGTTAAAAACATTTGCAAAATCCCAGCTTAAGTAATTTTTTTGGACTCTTTTGAAATCATAGCTAAATTAAAAGGTAAAGTCAAACTTCAATGCTCGTTTTGTCAGAATTGGCTTTCCGACTTGAGTTTTTTAAATGTTTTCATAACTTAAAAGTGATTTTTGCCATTTTCAAAACATAATTTGACAATCATTTTACTATAACAGGCTCCCATTTTAACTGTATTTAACAGATTGAAAAACATCTGAAAACAGGCTTTTTAAGTCACCTGGTTAGTGTTAGCATTGGCAGATAAGGAAGCAGAAAGAGATTTAGAGGAAGTTGGCGTCTTGTACTGCCCCGAAGATGTCAGGCGCTTAGATTTGGGCGAGGGCATGTTTTCATAAAGGTCTGTATTCTCATAATGAGTCTCCTCATTCCAAATGTGGTTCCTTGAAGATGGGGAGGAGTACTGCACTGGTGCCTTCCGTATCGCAAGCGTGCAAGCAAGAGAAAATCAATAATGAGAGAAGAGGTCAGAAGAGGTCGGAGGTAGAAAGCAAGACAAAGTCAAAGTTAAGAAGTTGTTAATGGAATTAAAGCTTATGTGAGTTATATTAGTGAAACAGTAGTGGAGGTTATAGTTGTAGTCCTTAAACAGTTTACTTTTAATCAAGTGAATGTGCATTTCATTTACCGTTCCATTGATGCAGGGAACATCATCATAATGCAGAGCAACACCCGATGGACAGGCGTAACCGTTGACTGGGTTATCCAGGTAAGGGTTTGGAGAAATCGCACGCTTGCTGGTGAAACTGAGAACACATACATATCACATTCATTAAGTAATATGCAAATGTGACACAAAAACTGCTGCGATATTTGACTAAAGAAAAGAGGATTTGACATTTCAGAAAGATACTTTATGTTCATAATATTAAGTATACATACAGCAAGTTTTAATAATCTATTTAGTAAGTGTACTAAAGTGTAATATATGTATACTTAAAAATATATATGTACTAGCAACAAGTAAGTGTAAGTGTTCTTGCAAGTATTCTTTAAAGTAAAAATGCAGTAAACTTTGAATACACAACTAGTTGAAGTATGTTGGTCCTGCATCCACATCAAGTGAACTTCTAATTTACAAATTTAAATTGTACTCTAAAGTTTACTCTCAGTAAAACTACACAACTAAACGCCAAGTATTCCAAATTTATTACATTGTTTAATCAAGACGTACCCGAAGGTTAATTAAGAATGTTTCTAAGTAGCATACAGCATACATTCTTCATAAATACATAAAAATGCATTGAAAGTATACATTTTAAGTAAATTAGTATTATATAACTAAAGTATATAATTTTTACAGTTTAAAGAAGTATACCAACGCTTTAACTGAACATGAATGTGTACAATTATATAATGTAATGCACATATAGTTACTTTAGTGCAGGTAGATTACCCATAAATGAAATACAGATCTGTAGCAGTGCGAAGCTCTCACCAAAACGACTGCTTGGCCAGCTGAATGACATTAGCAGTGGTTTCCACATCAATGTAATCATAGTGCAGTGCAGCAGGATCTGTCGTGGAACCCGTTTCTGCCAGCAACACCCCCAACCACCTCCCCATACTCTCAGAGGAAGACGCCTGAAGGAAAAAACGAGCAAATGCCCAATGAAGTAGCGTCATCAAAATGAGGCGAGTAAAACTAATCTATGTAAACTCTGCAGATCTACTCTGCACATGATACGGTCATGACATCACCATGAGAGCCAGCCAACCAAACCATCCGACTAATCCCTTCTCAGAGGCCCCGTCTGAGACGCATTAATTGGTATGGGGTAGTAGTTTGCCCATACCTCGAGAACGGCCACCTCCTGCCCATTGCGCAGCAGACGGAAGGCAAAGGGATGTTTGGAGTCCAGACCTGGAATGACCTCACACCCCCGGAGGGGCAGAGAGGCCATGTGCGTTTTCAGATCTGCCCGGTCCTTGTGCAGCAACAACTGGTTGTCTTTCAGCTGGCACCAGCGCTCTCTCCAACGGTTGTTGGATAGAACATTCAGATAGCCTGTAAATAGTTTGGATATTTCTATGGTGGGCAAGACAGAGATAGAGACCCCAGTGTGCTCACATCACTTGTACCAATTAGGCCTAAGCTATTACTGAAAAGCTGTGTTTGCAGGTGCTCACCACATGTTGGGACATCCTCTTCTGCAGATGAGGTCTGTTCATCAGTGGAAGGCTTTTTTTTCCCCAGACTGATGATTTTTGTGATTTTCTTTCCAGTCACACGCCCCACAGTGCCTTTCTGCTCTGATTTAGAGTTCTTCTTGCCTTTGGCTGCAAAAAAAGGCAAATTAGTGTAAGAGTATTAAATATATTTATGGGATTTTATAATGTAACATATTATTAAGGGATGCCAGACGTCAAGGGACCTGTTGGTATTCTAACTATAACAGGGGATGGGTTTGGAAAGCATTTTGTGGAAAAAAACAAATCCACATATCTAATGGAATTTAATGAGAAGAAAATATGGTTCACTTTGAAAGATGATGTGTCCCTTTTCCTCAGGTTTTAATATAACACAGAGGAAGAAGTCAAACAAACGTCTTTAGTGTGGGAACTCCAGATCAATTTTCCCCACAATGTTTTGATGATTTTTTCTGGGGAGTGTGGTCTGTGGCGCTTAATGGTTTTGTATTAAAAAATCCCCTTTCGGAGCTTTAGTGAGAAAACACTGTAGAAAACAGTCTAGACATTAAATTCTTAACCAGCAGAGTCCATGGTGAGCACACCAGCAGTTTTCGGCCAGGCATAAAATGTGTAGAATTTCCACAACAAATTGCTTCCTCTTTCACTAAGTCTACATAAAAGACTGTAAAAGTTTGAATGTAAATGATGTAAATGATTACATCTAAGTTTGCGAATCCTTTAATTAAAGTTAAGCCCATCTGAAGTCAGAGTCCTCTACAGTTTCTCTGTCTTTTCACAGCCGCCTCAGGCATGAGAGCCAGAACCACAAATGCTAAAACCATCGGCCCTTTTAAAGCGTCCATATGTATATGGTTCATTTTATCAGGAGGGAAAATTCTGTGATCAGGCAATTTGATTTCACACAGTCTCAGCACTTACGAGATCTGGAAAGAATGTAGTTAATTTGATTAATCTTTGTGGATTCTTTAGGCTTTCTACTTTGTTTCATCAAAGGGTGATGTAAGAACATCTAAGGTGATTGTTACACATTCAATGGAGATGGTTTGTTCTTTTATTGAATTTAAAATGTATAGGGGTTGTAATTACACCCTTCACTCACAGGCCTATGGACTCTTGGCAGAAAGTATTGGCCAAGGATCGCTCAACAAGCGGCAAGCCTCCATTCACTGTCCAGCTTTGTTTTTAGGTAAAATTAAAGACATAGTTCAAGATGATGTCATCATTTACTGAAAATCTGGGTGACTTTTTTATACCTTGACAAAGAAGAATATTTTAAAGAATGCTGGTAGGCGAAAAATGGCGGTAGACATTCACCTTTTTTTGTATGGACGCAGTCAATGCAAGACAATAGGTAAAGCCGTTGTTTGGTTGCCAACATTCTTCAAAATATCTTTGGTATTCTCTGTTTCTTGTCAAGAAAGAAAGTTGTGAATATTATCTTCAGAAAACAAGACTTAAACAAGACTAAAAACGTGCATCTTGATTCAAAAATGTTATTATATTTGTTCTGAGAAATAGGGCAAAATAGTAAGAAATCAATTTTAAAGAAAATTGGAATCTAACATTTATTTAATATGTTATGATTTAAGTCTTTATCTTATGGTGTCTGTAGATATTACCAAGTTAATTAAAGACCATTTTTAATCCAACTTGTATGAAATTTAAGGAAACACATTTTTCCAGTTTTTCTACATTTACCATCTCTAAAAAAATATATAATTTTGTACCAACAACATTTCTCCCAAATTTAAACATGTTTCTTTTTTGTTCAGTTTTATATGTTTGAGTCATTCACACAAAGTTTAAAACGGGTCAAAAATATGCAATGTTAAGATCTTAAATACTGGGACCCTCAACAACGAAGACGTGTATGCCTTAATAAGTTAATAGATGTACACTACAATAATGTGTACTTAGAAACATATTATATATTTTCATTAAATATTTTAAAATATTAAAAAAATGCAATATTCATTTGAACCTGAGCAGACTTCTTTTTAGATGATGTTTACTTGGATGCATGCACAGAAAAAACAACTGAAATATTTTATAGAAAAACTATAAATGTTTGAAATGTTTCTTTTAGGTGTTAGAGAAAACAAAATTTTCAATATGTATAAATTTCAAACTGAGTACATATTTTTAATAAATATTACTCTTTATATTAAACCATGTCATAATTAATGAAGTTACTACTCACTACAATGCAAAAACTAACATGATGATATTAATAAAGTCAATAAAACTTCTCATATTTCATTGTCTTTCTATCAGAATGGGGCTTCATTCGACTGAGCTTCAGAACTTCTTTTTTATTTGACATACAAGTGATTATATCACACAGCATTACTTACATAATCATAATGGTTGCTTTCTTTGAATGATTAAAAAATTCCAGCAGATAAAGCTAAAGTTGTTTCATGTTTGTGTTTCTACGTGCCTAACATTGTTTCAGGGGAAAGCCTTTATTCTTATATTATTACTAATTATACACTTTTTCAAACTTGGGAGTATCCTTTATCAAACCTTAGACTGTAATTTGAATTTAATGTTGAATTAATTCTCAAAATGTTAAGGGGGCACATGTATTCCCGGGAATGCATGCCCGACGTTTAAGAATCCCAAAAAAATGCCACAGTTGCCCCACACATGACTCGTACCATCATGTGAAGTCCTTGTTCTAGCCATACTTATCTTATGTGGACAATTTAATCTTACAGGTGAATTATGAGACAGGTGAATTACTGTGCCTGAACATGTATGCTGCAACCTGAACTCTCTCTCATGTTGCGTCACGCAGCCTATCACTGGGGGAAATCTTGTCTGTTCAATGATTATAAGTCTGTTGGCTTGGTGTTATGTTACAATATTGTGACAAAATTATTAAGATCTTTTGAGTCTGAATTTAAGTTTTTTAGGACTTTTTAAGGCCTTACATGAAGAAAATTGTATTGAAGCTGGGCACCCTGTAATCTGTAGCTTCATCACTGGCCAGCTCCCTTATGTAAAAACAGCACGGTAGTTTGTGTGATTTGAAGTGTTGAATAAGGCTATCAATCAAAAAAAGGATGCAACAGGCTTGGAATCAGGTCAAATTAGGCAATGTTACTCAAGAACATGTCTTAGGCAAGACCGTGCTGCGTCTCAAACTGAAATAAGAAAAAAAACAGGGCAAAAAGAAATTCCAAAGACCTAAAACAGATGTCTTGAAAAGTTCAACCCAGAGCGAGACAGCACAGTGTAAATACTGGATAAATAATCATATTTGATCAGTGAAGATTCTTCTTATCTAGTGTTTGGCTATGTCCAACAATGCAATCTTTCAGATCAAATAAACATGAACATAATAGTAGTAAAGTAACTCATCAGTGTTGTTTTTAACACTGTACTAACATACACATGTTGTAACGTAAAGTACACTAATGTAAAAAAAAATGTTGCCATGAAACTGAAAGACAGCTCAAACACATTCAAAGATTTCATCCTAAAACTGAAATGCTTCATAACCTCAGTTATGAATAAACATAAAGTTATAACATTATTCTTCATTGGGTTATCTTTATTTGATCTATTAGAAGCAAGACACATAGATGATGTGACTCATTAAGGGGTTTGGGAATCAAGATGAAGGTTTTAGTGACTTCACCCACAAATCTTTATTTATCCAGACGAATAAAAAAAACTGTAAATAGGCTCACCTGGATCTTTGCCGTCTGAAATTCCATTCTCGTGGCAGGGCTCTCCATCTGAACTGGGTCTATCAAAGGACAGTTTCTGCAAAAGGAGTCAAAATATGCCTTAGCTTGGCATGCTACATCATAAAAACACTCTGAAATTTTCATATTTATTGACAAAAAATGCAAACACAGACACACAATGCATACTCAAGTCCATAGGCTTAAACTTTAGCAGCCTACCCAAACAAAACCCCGAAAGCATCTGTTTGGAATTAAGTATGAATAATTACAATAGGCTCACGCATGCTGTGCCAGTTTAAGAGGGTCGACATTAAACCCCTAAGGTCTGTCTTTAAAACGTCATGCACACCTAAACACACAAAACACACATTGCAGACCACAGCAAAACTAACGTGATATCATACCGTACGCTGAAGAATGTGTTGTTAAAATATGATAAGATCACATTTCCTCCCACACCTTCTTAACCTTGCCAGCAACACATATCCGTGGCAAGATGGAATTTGGTACATTTTAATAGCCCTTCATGTCCTGGCAGCAAAGCCATTGTGGCCATAGAAAAACAGGAGAAAGGCATGCAGGGAACTAAGGTGTGGTGGATCTTAAAATCGTAAACGCTGCTGCTAGACTCTAACAAACCTGTATGTAGGTTTTTTTCAAACATTTTAAATACATACACAATAATCATTATTTTTACTATGGTTTCATACCTTTTCCAGCTCTGCTTTGTGAATAGGAGAACCAGATCGGGCTCCGTCACAGTCCAGCGATCCGTTTCCATTCACACAGACTTCCCTCATCACCTTAAAGGAATCAGAGAACAAGAATTAGTGTGAAATAACCAAGAAATTGATATTAAAATTCTGCATTTATATGAAGTTTTAACAATATTTCTCCCAAATTGTAACATTGTTCTATTTACATTTATTTACAGAAAATGAAAACTGGACAAACAGAGAAAAGGTGCTCTCTGTATTTTTTAAGACTTTAAATCCTGCAAGGAAAATACATTCTTATTTTAAGTAATACAACAGTAATATTTCTTTATGTAATTAGAAAAGATACCAAATTATAACCTTAATTTATTTGCCACTTTTAATGAGTCTAAGTATTGCTTTCCGTACTTCACATTGCTGCTGGACTACGGAGGTTTGATTTTGTTACAATTGAACAGACACTGGACTGGAATGGTCACAATTTTTTAAATCACAGATTTAAAATTCCCATTTATACCCTTTATCTATAATGATGGAAACCCTGCATCCAGAACCTTCTCGGTGCCCATTGAGATGCCACAAAGCTATCCATCACCTCAGTGTTCTGCCATGCATTCGAAAGGATTCTGCCTGTCACATGCAGTTTAAACTGCAAAAGGCAGCTGAAGGCTGTAACATGCGTCATTGCTCTCGTGGCTGTCTATGTGCTGAGCAGTGACTCTCACTCTGAATGAGATATCCAGAGATCTCCAGACTGCACAGACTCCTCGTCGCCACATACGAGCCTGACCTTGGATGACCTGGGGGTTACGTCCCAGAAAATCAAAACCAGTGGTGTAGAGTTGACCGGACGGTTACAGTAGGCCATAAAACACACAGTGAAACTCTACAAACACAACATTGCCATGTCTATCTGCACCATGCCAAAAAGTCCAAAATATATCCAAATATTCCCTTCAAGTTTCTGTGAGCATCAAAACTTGACGCAGCACACTGGGGTTTGGCATCTGGTTGACATAATTGGGTTCACAGGAAAATTGCAGGCTATGGCCTCACTCTTTGGAATTGACTGCAATGAAGTGGGTTTTTGGGATATGCGTAGTCGAAAAAATCTTTAGTGAGAGTTTTACTAAGCAAACTCATTAACACTTAAACCTTTAAGGGAAAAATACCAATGCAGACCGATAGGTTTCAACAAAATGACTTGTCTAACAAATGTGAATGTTCAAAATATGTTTTGAGGGAAGGCAACAGAAAATTGAAGTTTCTGTATGACATACACTTACATACATTAGCCTCATGAAGGAGGGCAATAACGCTGCATGTCTTAACATTCTAGCCCAGGGCAGAAGAGAGTCAGATGACGAAGGAGAATGAAGGAAACTAAATCAGAAGCGATAACAAGCTAAACTGACTGGGCAAACAAGCGCTTGCATATGAAACCATTTAAAAACACCACGAAGTAAAACGATACAATGAAATATCTGCAATAAAGTAAAACTGAAGGCGAAAAACATAGTGATCAAAAGAAAGGGGGCGACAGACAACAATAAGGAGGGACTGATTATAACACCAACATCCCTAACATCCAATCCCCAAACATTTTAATCAGGACAACAAAACATTTGAAAAAAATATTGTCATTAGGATCAAAAAACATTTCCTAAGTTATTAATCAACAAGACTGTAAAGGGAATGTGAGCCTTCAAAATGAATACAGGAAACAGCTACAGTAAGATGTGGCCATTCCTGTGCACCCTTGATTGAAAGAGTTGTGAGTGTGAATGAAACAGCGAGGGCGGTTTCTGTCTATCTCAAGCCCAAATTAATTATTCCTGTATTCTTTTGGTACTTACAAGACCTAACCATACAGCTCGGAGCTCGGCCCTTTACAAAACAGCAATTACAGTTGTTATTGCTGTCCACTGTCTGATGTCCACACCCTTTCAATGTTATAGTGGGATGAATGTACGTGCCATACTCCTTATGGATCAATAAACAGAATCTCATAACCTTATGGAAAAAAGTAACAGATTCAAATAATGTCTTATAAACCCATCAGCTACCGTTGCAGGTTTGAAATTACAAGAAGATGAGTAACAATGACAGAAGTTTAACTTTTGGGGGAACATTCTCGTTAATGTCTGAAGTTTAAGTTGGTAAAAACTCAAAAACTCATCATCATTAGAAAAAACCTATCATTAGAGAACAGATGGACTTACTATCAGATGCTGTGAACTTTTCTCTCTGTTTATAAAAAACTAGTGTGGAGGAAGCTAGATATAAAAAGATTTGCAACTCCCTTTTAGAGTACAGGTTATGATTGTGTTTAGTCTTCAGAGCTAATTTAAAGGCACAGAAGTTAAAATTCCTTTGAACATAGATAAAAAAACAGGATCACATGAGAGGGGCACAAACTGAGGGTGGACATCTTATTTTGAAATATCTTAATATATTTCAGACACTGTTTATTTAACTTTTTGAGCAGTGCAAAATCTAGCACATTCTTTTTTGACAAAGTCTGACTTATTCTAGCTAAAAAAGACCAGCATTTATATGCCCATTCAGGCAGGTTTATGTGGTTGTTGGCATTGGTTCAGGTGGTGTACCAGGATAGCCATTGAACTTGCATGGTTTTTCTTTAATATACAATTATTAAAGTATTAGTCATTTTGTTCACCTTAAGCCACTCTTCAGCCTGTTCTTTGCTCTGGACAGCCAGCACAAGCGCATCAGCACCCTGATGGACAATCTTCAATTCGTGCTTTTTCTTCTTGCCATCTTTGGGAATGTGTGTGATACTGCAGCCAGACAAGAGAAGCTCCATCTGTGGAGTCTGATCTTTAGAAGACTTATAACACTAAGAAAAAGAGAATGACACAATAGAATTATTAGAATTTAAATTACCCTGTACATTGCTCTTTTTCTGCAGAGGACAAAAAATATGCATTTTGAGTCAGTAATTGTATGCTCATATATTATATGGATTCAATATTTTTGGTAACCCACATCTTCCTTTCTATTCTGCAGAAGAAAGTCAGATGGATTTGGATCACATATGGGTTTATGATATTTTTGGGTTTTTACTGATTGCTGTTTTTCTTTACGCTGATTTTTATACAACCTACAACAAGCAGTCTGCGTGTTAATATCTGTGCGCTCACCAATAGTTTGTTGTCCTTTATAACACACAGCAGTTTTGTCCACTGTCCAAACCGTTTCTTTCGTAACAAGAAGGCGCAGATACGTGCATCCTTTACCAGGTCCATGGAGGCCTCCTCAGATGGCCACTGGTGGCGCATCTTCTGACCTTTACCATCCTCCTCTTCCTCATCATATGACTCGTATGAACTGCTCATTGCATCCGAGTCATAATCTGACAACATAGCAGAGATTGAAATAAATGTTGACAAATATTTATGTCTCTAACAGTATGTGTGCATTCTCACTAGAGGTGATGTACTCCGGGGCTTTCCCTGGACCCAGAGGTACAGCTTCCTCATAGTAACCTTCAGGAAGAGAGGAGCTTGGCAAGGGTGGAGGTCCATTGTCTGGAGGCTACGGGCAGAAAGAGAGAAAAAGTGTTAAAGTCAGTCATCTAACTTGCTGGAATGTGTTTTCTGTACAAATGTGGGGACAACATTTTTTTATAACAACTCAAGTGAATGTTTGCTATAAAACATCAAAGTCTTTCTTAGAGGTCAGCTGTTAAAATCTCAGCTGCTTAGATGAAAAAAATGCTTATGAAATACAAAAAAATGAAAGAATGAGTTAAAAAGACAAACATAGCTGTTTCTTATTCCCATTTGGAGACAGGCCATAAGCAAGGTTCTTTTCCAAACGCAAGTCATTTGGGAAAATATTCTCCTCTTATGTTTAACCAAAAACAACTGGGGTAAATAAAGTCAAAACTAACACTCCATTACACATAACTCACAAAAAACACAGAGACTCTGTTACAAAACATACAGTAGTAAGCTATCTGTTTAGGAAGCATCATGAAACATCGCCAATTTTATTACAAACCTGTATGACTCTTTTCTTCAGCAAAAGAATGTTGTTAACTCGCACCCTTTCACTCTTTTGAATGGGTTCTTGTGATGTTCGATTACCACCTTTCAAAGATCTTCTAAATGATGATGGAATTTTCATATTTTGGTGAAACATCATTTCAAGACAACACCATACATAATCTTGTGCATACGTACTTGTGCATATAATAATAATTAACAAGAGAAATCTTTTTTAACCACCCAAAAAAGAACTGCTCAGTCTTTTTAAATTGGACAATTTACTCAATATTACCATCATACTGGTTTATGCTTAGCTAAGCAACATGCTCATGGAAAACAATATTAGAATCAACTGTGAATTGCTTTTTTTGTATGATGCTTTATTTATTTGTCTTTCAATATAAATCTTTCAATTTCAATATAGCCTATAAGGCTAGTTCTATGTGGACTGCGCACTATGTTTTGGCTCAGAACCTGTATGTGAGCCTTTGATTTGTATTCTCTCAAAGCCCTTAAGTGACTTTACTCATACAGACACACCTGCTCTGAGTTAAATTTCTGGTGTCTGTAGTGAAAGAGCACACTTTAGACCTGTATTATAGGCTATGGAACTGTTTGAAAGAAAGAAAGAAAAATGATTGCTTGCGTGTGTGTGTATATGTGCAAATGAGTGTGCATGTGAGTTAAAATGTATTTAAGACTCTGATTTGGGCTTTGGCTTGAAGGACCCCATTGGCAACACATGTGCCTGTGGTTGTCATGACGATTCGGGCCCACCAGTGCCTACTTTAATTCACAGGCTGTATGCAACCAATTACGACTGATGACAAACTCATATAAACGCTTTTCATTTTCAGCCCATGGAAAGAGCTTCTTTTTCCTTTTATTTTAGCTCACAGAAAGTGTTGCTTTTTTCCAGGTGGGGTCAATTTTATATGTTTAAGTAAACCAAAGCGATATATAACTTCGCCATGGAATTATTACCGCCAGAGTACATTTCTACTGAGATTTCAGGGCATGTTTGCTTTGGAACCATATGGAAAGAGACATGGTAAGTGAAGGATGCAAAGTGAAAAACATGAGGGCTGCAGCACAACGGACTAACACCAACAGCCTAGGAGTCCCAAAATGGCCTAACAATCTCTCTAAAATGATAATTTACACAAAAAAGAAAATTGCTTATGTTCTTACCCTAAATCCTAAATGACTTTCTTTCTTCCGCAAAACACAAAAAAAGAGATTTTGAAGAATGATTGTAACTGGCATCCTTTCATATGAAGGGGTTTTATGTCCACGAAGTGAATGTGTGCGACTGTTGTTTGCTTGCCAACTTTCTTTAAAATATTTGATAAAGTGTTCTGCAGAAAAAAAGAAACTCATACAAGAGGTCGAGAAAATGATTACAGAATTGTATTTTTGTACTTAAAAAATGGGGTTTAATATCACTTTAAAGCTTGTCCGTCTATTCTGCCATAATGGTGCATGCACTGGCCTAAATGTCATCATATAAAGTATATTAAACAAACAAAAACTAAATCATTAAACGGATTATGTGCTTGGCTGAACTTTAAATCTGCTTTCAAATGGAACCCAAATCCTTGTTCAATGATGTGGCTCAAACTACAGTAGAAACTGAAGTGTTTTTCTTCTTTCTTGGTTTACATTTAGAGTCTATTATTTCCTTAAAAACAGAAACCCTATTTATCAGTTACTTCCTAGCATCAATAATTTCCCATCAAACCATGAACTGTTCAACTGCACCAAGAATTAGGCTGTAACTGCCTGTTTTGGTTGAGGGTCATCTGGGCATCTGAGCCCGCAGGGAGGACAGAATTCCAGTCAAAAAGTGCGATGTGAAGGCTCTTAAACAGCTTGTTTTTTTTTTTAGGCCCAGTTCTGCTTCTGGTCTAAGATGAATGTATATCTCAACCCAAAAAAAATCAACTGGACAATAACAGCATTTCTAACTTACTAAAGGGGTACATCACCCAAAAATGAACATTCTGTCATAATTTCACTCTCTTGTTATTTAAAATCTATGACTTTCTTTTTTCTGCAGAGCTCAAAAAAGGATATTTTGAAGCATGTGGAATTGGCAATCCTTACCTTGCACTGGTTTTGTGTTTTTCATAAAAATTAACAAGACAAGAGGGAAAGTAAATGATGAGGAATATTCATTTTTCACTTTAAAAACTTTATCAAAGTTGATGCAATTTTTTAAAAGCTTTTTTGTTAGGTATTTGAAAAAAATAAGTTGTAAATGTGTCCCATGATGTGCTGTCTATTTGATATTAAAAATAATCCATGTAATGTTTATTTCCAAGACTAAGTCTGTTTAAAAAAATCAAAAATACATGATTGTTTGTTTATATTGTGTTTAATTGGTTTGATTTTTGTGAAAAAAGCCTTATCTAGTTTTAAAATGAACTCTTCATATTGCATTTACATTTACATTTATTCATTTGGCAAATGCTTTTATCCTTAGCGAATTTCAATTGTTATGCAGTTGCCAATTACCACTGCAGAGCAAATGGAAATAAGGTGCCTTGCTCAAAGGCACTTAAGTCATTGTCTGCTGACACTTGGCTTCGATCCCGCAACCTTCTGCTTACTCAACTTACTCCAACTCTCTAACCACTAGACCAAGATTGACCCCTGTTCATATTACTAAATATTAATATTTTAGACAGACCCCATAATATTGCTATTGATAATAGTTTGCTTTTGAGAACTGATATTTCAAAGGAACCATGTATACATATAAAGCAAACATATAGGATCTATGAACATTTTTCTTATATACTCTCCCTTTTTCTCAGATTATTTCCCCTCATTCATTCTTTCAAATGCTTGAATTTTTTATTTCAGTTGTTTGGAATAAAGTTTATGTGTTATTGTGAACTGATGCATAGGCGTCTGGACCAGTCTGGGACTATTGTATCAGAACTGTTACAGGGTAGACAGGAAAACACTTTTTGCTATTCTTTTCAATCTTAAACCTCCACATTTCCTCTTTCATATGAACAATAATCTTGCAATCCAACTTGACCTTCTCCCACACATTGTCATTACCCTATCATAAACTTTAAAAAAATATTTTGGGCTTTTAAACATGATGAACTGCATTTACAAACTGTTTACAATGAGGATATCCCTTGTTCCTCTACATTTTTCAGACTCACTTTAAGGGACAAATCTATAACAAATCTATACCCCAAGTGTCCCAAAAACACAAAGCAGAAACAGCAGAGAGCTCATTCTCTTGAAACAAAGTCTTTATAAACTGTCACTTGCTATAACCTATAAAAGATATTCCCATAAGCATATATATTTGTATTTCCATGGCAACGAACGAAATGCATTGTTGTGCATGAATCATAATTCATTTTCCTCCTTTTGTCCATGACACAATAAGAGATTAGGTCATTGCATTCCAGACTGTGGTTAACCCTCCATAAAAGGGAGAGGGGTGGGGTACAGTTGAGCCTTTTTGCTTTAGCACGACTGGATCTTGGGAAATAAATCTCCACCATCTGCCACTGTGGGCTAGAAAACGAAAATATTGATCCAAAAGTACCTGATTCCCCTACACTGCTGGACTCTTAGCATGGTGAGTATACAGTGCTTTAATTTGGGCAGGACTCAAGAATAAGAATAATAAAAACACAAAGTGACGAAGAAGAAAAGGTACTTTAGGGAAAGCTTAGACGGTCTTTATGAAATGAGGGGAGATTCCTTGGTCCCTTTGAAACAGATTGCTCTTTTGCTTAACTTTACAAAAAGCAGACAGATAATGTTTTTGTGCGAGTTAATTAATTTGATATTATGTGTTTGTGGTGCGGATTTGAAGGCTGATGGGGAGAAGCAGAAGCCAACATCAACACAGATGGAAGTCATAATAGTTCCAGTGGAGTCTTCTATGCTTCCTCATATTCTCTTACCTGAACCTCTCTTTTAGTATAGCTGTGACCGCGGGTAGGATTGAAGTCACATATAGAGACATACCAGAAACGTGCTTCCACCAAGACACAATCCAGGGGATTATTGATGCAGGATTGAATCATCTTTACTATGCTTGCTTACTTAAACACTCACAGGAGAGCTCACACATCCCCAAAAGGAAAGCACACTTAAAAAAGCTTGATCAAACAAATAACTTTGCCCAAATTACTAAACTGGTCCATTTGCATGACACAGCACTGCTATAAGAGAAGGAACATACATTTCTTACAGTAAATTTTTAATATTGACAGATTTAAAACAATGTCAAAGATTGAAATGAAGGTTTTTTAATATCATTTATTTGTGCAAAATACACAAATTTATGATGCAACATAATTTTATTTAAATATTTAATTTAAGCAAAATAAATCAAATCTGAATGTCTATTTCTCTTATACTATCTACAATTTACAGGGACAAACACACCTATTTTAGTAATTTTATGGAAATGACTGCCTTGTTGCTTTGGCATAAAAATTTTATAATATGGCATAATAACACTATTCATTTGGCGGATGCTTTTATCCAAAGCGAATTATAAGTATTATGCAGTTGCCAATAATCACTGCAGAGAAAATGGATGTGGGGTAACAGTAATTGTCTGCTAGTTCTGGGCTGGTTCTGGGCTAAAAGTCCAACTTTCTAACCACCAGACCACGGCTGACCCTCTTAATATTAATAAATATTCATATTTTAGACAGACCCCTATAATATTGATATTGATAATACTTTGCTTTTGAGAACTGCTATTTCACAGGACTCATGTACACATATTTAATGGAAATGACTGCCTTGATTCTTTGGCATAAAAATGCAATAATATGGCATAATACCACTTGGCCTGAATATCATAGACTGCAAAGACTGTTTTATCAATATCAATGTATTCCCTGGGATACAACCTCACAACCTTACATTGAGAGCACTATGATATGCCAGTTACACAAAAACAACAAAAATATTCAATTAAAAAAAGCTTTTTTTCCAACACTTTCCAAGAATTTAAGACTTCAGAGAAATCCCCAACACCAAATTCAATGTACATTCGTGTAAAATAACATAAGCAGACAGCTGACTGTGTGCTTTTGTATCCGTGTCTGTATGCTGGGCTTTAAACGATCTTTAACTTTTCTCTCAGACATAGTCATTATTTGTTGAAAGATGTAGGTTAGTACTTAATAAGCCATGTATCAAGAGCAAGTCAAAATTCCTCCCCTGGGGTCATCGTAGTACATGTTCAAGATGCTTTACAGTTGTTTTACTGCCAAACTTTAGAAAACCCAAAGCCACAGACTTGAGTTCAACACAAACACACACATCCTCAGAAAGTTCTTACCTCGTGTACTGTGGCGTCTGTTGTCCTGTCCCTATCTCACCTACCCCATGCCCAGCTTCCCCTCTAATTTTTTTCATGAATCCCATCCCTCTGGTTTTCTGGCTCTATGATTTTAACCAAGAGATCAGACACACACACACACTTTCAGCGTGAAGGATTTGGTCTGGCAGAAACAAGACGTGGAGTTTATAAACCTGGCTTACCGATACAATACTAAATCATAGAGCAAGGGCCACAGAGAGAAGCTAAAGGCCAACGAAGCACCGGGTGTGGTTGATGGAGGCCATGAGTTCGAAAAAATAAACAATGTAATGGAAAAGAAAAAAATGACCGCCAATTTCGTGTACTACCTTTTCCTGCATTTCGCCGAGGTAAGACCTTGGACTGTTGTAAATGGATATTTTTTTCTGACTTTCCCTTCATGATCTCCGTTTTGTCCCCCACCCACACCTACATCTCACCTTCCTGGAAATAGGAACACTCACCCCCTCACACACATACTCTACATGCTGGGGTTATGCACGGATGACTGAAGTGGGGAAGGATGTTTCCAATTATCCTGTGTGCTATAAAGTGCTGAGTGTGTGTTGAAGAGTGTATGAGGGCTCGCCTCTAAAAGAAGGTGTTGGTACAAGTGTGTGCGTATGCGTATGTGCGTGCCTGTGTTAAGACTGACCAAGCACGGTCCATGAACACCTGCTGTTTATCACAAACATCAGCATCTGCTGTTGCCTTAAACCAAAGATGATTGTTTCTTTAATTGACACACTTGTGTACACAAATGGAAATCTGTTGCACATGTGACGAATGAGAACAAATCAGGGTTGTGTGTCGGCAACCATGAGGTCATGTGACAGGACCAACTCATGGGAACACTTCCTACTGCTGTTTTACAGAGCTTGTAAAAAAACACTTCACAAAAACAGATCATCAAACCAGCAGCCAGGGCTTTTCATACTTAACACAATTTTAAGACAAAACCGGTAGTGTTTCTGCTCTACTAGCTGTACCAAAAATGGTTTATTTTAAAGGCCCACATGGACTGACCCATACAAGACAGGCAGCGGCAGACCATTTGTGAAACATGCAAACAAACATATTTTTAATGTTCTTTTTAGCATTTCTAGTGCTAAAGAAATCACACATTGCACCTTTAAGATAATATGACACATTTCTTACCATCCAAGGATGAGGAATCTCTGGCAGGGGCATCTGAGGAGGAGCCGGCAGAGAGGTGTGTATCTCTGTCTTAAAGGAGGGCTCTGTGATAACAACATACAATTCAAAATCACACTTAGAGTGATATAAAACAACTGGTATTAAAAAGATTAAAAGGAAGAGTTCACCCAAAAATTTTAGATTTTGTCATCATTTGCTACAAACCTGTATTCATTTCTTTGTTGTGCTGGACAAAAATGAACATACTGTTTAAAAAATTTTAACTAAGCCATTTTGGGTCCCTATTGATTTCCATAGTTGTCAATGGAAATCATAGTAGTCATACTATGGGAGTCAATGGAGATCCAAAAAGACCCAGTTGTTATAACTGGAGGGTGGAAACTGTGTCATCCTTTACTCTACCTTTTGACATTTCAAACTCCTGCAGAACACAAAAGTAGATATTTTGAAGTAAGTTGATAACGGTAGCAGTAGCACGTTTTCACTTAAACCGAACCAATGCAAGTAAATGGATGCCAGTTCCCAACATTTTTCAAAATATCTTCTTTGTTTGCTACAGAAGAAAAATATACAGGATTGAACTCTCAAGAGGGTGAGTCAATGATGGTACAGTTTAAATTTTTGGGTGAATGATTACTTTAAGATGACAAGAAAAGATTGCAGAGTAGCTTATGGAAACCTGTGCTTACCTTTAGTGGCCAGAACTCTGTGAAGGATGTTTAAAATTTGTTGTTTCTTTTCTCTCACACCAGCTGTTAAGTATTCTCTGTCCAACAGCTCCAGAAAGACCCGCAACTCTGCCAACAACTCCTCCATCGCTGTAAAAACATAACAAACATTTAATATTCAGAAAAGAGGATGTGATACAGTGTCAACCTCTGGTGGCACACCCAACGCCCACATTGTATTTATTGTCTGTCTGAATCCCACTGTCCAACAGATTCCTGGAGTTTGAATAATCTGTAAAGATTTATGTTAGAAAGCCACCAGGCTGAATGTCACTGCATTTGTTTTTAAGTAGGCAGTAGTCACTTTAAGTCAGATGGAAAGTGGACCAGTTGGAGCTTCATCTGAATGGTCAAAAGTCTGAATCTGCGACTGAAGGCTGTGTTTTGCTTTATTTTGTTGACTCGCTAATATTGACATTCTACAGAAAGGATGTGTGCTCTACCTTGGCTGGTATGTGGCAAAACCAGCGAATTTTGGGAATGTGTTGGCCCGGCACCTGAGGAATATCAAAGGCTATCAAATGTGAATTGCAGCCCTGGAAAATCCAAAGTCTATAAAACAGCATTTCAATGGTCTCAAGCCCATGCAAACACATAGCTGAGGGTTTACATAAGACGGTTGGAGGGGGAGGACGACTGCTGGAGGGATGGTTTCTTGATGCAGGGCAGAGAACTGAGCTCACTGATTACAGCATGCTTTTAAATGAACTGTAGCATAGCAAATGGAGTGTGTCACTGCTGTACAACTGCTGCTCTTGATTTAAGAATGGTTCTCAGTTTAATGCAGGTGGGATCCTGTAGTGTCACTCTTTAATACTGCATGCCCTATTTTTTGGAAAAAAAATTTTTTTTTTTGAATGAGACAGAACATGAACTGTTTTTCTGATGCTAGTCTAATTTAGATCGCCAAATGCCTGATTGATTTAAGGGGACAGTTTGCTGTTGTTGTTTAAGGACATTTAATTTCAGAGGATAATTCAATCACATGTTCTTGAACTTGGTTAAATAGACATTTTCCGGTTGTAAGTTCTTCAGAAACCTTTCTGTAAGTTTTCCCTTAAAAAAGAGAAGTTTATTCAAGGGTGCTATGGGTGTTCGTCTTCCAAACTAACATTAAAAAACATGCATTTAGTCTACTTTTTGTACACTAATACTTTTTATGTACTTCTCAGAAAAATGTACTTAAAAGTTTTCTACTGTTATTCAAAGTATACCTAAAGGTACACTTTAAATCTAAAGAAAGGGAAAATTCAATCCGAAATCTTAAGTTTCTTCCTCTAATTGTATGATTGTATGACTTTTTGTGCTCTTGGACTTGAATCCCCTCAAAGTCTTGGTCTCAGTTAAGGTGGTCTCAGCCACAAAACTAGGGACCGTTGAGAGGTGTGTATACTTAACAATGTACTTACAGAATATACAAACTTTGTTTGAATAAATAATGAAAAGAGTTTAAATATGCTTTTTGTAAAGGTGATTATAGTCTACAACACAACTTCAGTGAGACATAACATACAGTTAACGGTATCGATTATTTTATAATCCCTCTTCATGGCCATTTTTGCCAACAGCTTGCACATGTCTGAGTGAATAAAGCTAATGAAGCACTTTCAGTGATGACATGACAACATGAAAGAAAATACACTTTAAAAACCAACAGAGCGGACCAAATCACTGCAGAACAGAGCACCAAGTGCCACATTGATATGTGTGAGAGAGAGAGAGAGAGAGAGAGAGAGAGAGAGACCAGATAGAGAGAGAGAGAGAGATAGAGACCAGATAGAGAGAGAGAGAGAGAGAGAGAGAGAGAGAGAGAGAGAGAGAGAGAGAGAGAGAGAGAGAGTGAGAGAGAGAGAGAGAGAGAGAGAGAGAGAGAGAGAGAGAGAGAGAGAGAGAGAGAGAGAGAGAGAGAGAGGGAGACCAGAGAGAGGGAGACCAGAGAGAGGGAGACCAGTGAGAGAGAAAGAGAAAGAGAGAGAGAGAGAGAGAGAGAGAGAGAGAGAGAGAGAGAGAGAGAGAGAGAGAGAGAGAGAGAGAGAGAGAGAGAGAGAGAGAGGAGACCAGAGAGAGGGAGACCAGAGAGAGGGAGACCAGTGAGAGAGAAAGAGAAAGAGAGAGAGAGAGAGAGAGAGAGAGAGAGAGAGAGAGAGAGAGAGAGAGAGAGAGAGAGAGAGAGAGAGAGAGAGAGAGAGAGAGAGAGAGAGAGAGAGAGAGAGAGAGAGAGAGAGAGAGAGAGAGAGAGAGAGAGAGAGACTTTTAAACAATCACAACGTCCCATGTATAAAAAATACTTCGGTCATACAGTCTCCCCCATTGACAAACCATGGCATATGTAGTGAATAATGGGGCAGTACTATTTTCCTAAAGAAACATGACACACCTCAGACAAAAATGCACAATGTGATTTAAGAGAGAAAGTAAACACATAGGCACTTTGTAAGTGGATTTTAGCCTTGTTTTGCAAATACCGGCATAAAAAAGAAACTAATGCCATGCTAGAGTTCCACTTTCAATGGCAAAGCTGATTTTAATTCAGTGTTGACGGAAAAGGAGAGCAAGACAGATGGAGAAAGAATGGTTTTCAGTTTCGTGGTCATCTAGAACCAGTTCAACAAGCTGACCCAGTAAACTCTAGGAATAAACATCATTCACAGAACAAAACAGCACATAATTCACCATTCCTACCCAAATTCAATAACAAAGAGGGATGTGGTCTATAAAACCAAATTGTAACGCTGCCAGTGTGCAGGAACTAGTATTATCCGCTGATGTAGTATGTGTGTGTTTGTGTAGGTGTATATGTACTGTATAAGTGGTTACGGTCTACCACCCAGGCTGCTGAGATACAATGACATCCTTGAAATTCACCCACCGCTAAGTACCAGAGGAAATGTGTGCATGTGTGTGTGTCCAAGAGCAGATTACAGAGTATCTTTCTCTCTCCGCAATGTCATCTTATCCACCTCTGACGTCACATTTAAGACAGATTCTCTTTAATGACCTGTTCAAACCCATATGCGCATGCATGATATATGACCTAGTATGGGGACTGTATATATAATCAGCCAGTTTTTGTGGTTTCAGATGCATGCCAAGTTTTCGTGAAGTGGTCACCTTCATCTCTTACTCTCCCTTTTTTCTGCCTTTGTCTATCTCTCTTACCCAGTCGACTTGGTTTAACATTTCAATATCAACCGAAGATGCTATTACTTCACTAGGGATAGTTTACCCTAAAGAAAAAATTCTTGCATAAATTTTTACACTTTACCTGTTTAACTATATTTCTTATACAGTTGTAGTCATGAATGCCCCAAAAATCTCAGTTCATAACATTCTTCCAAATATCTTTGTTTATGGTCAACTGACCCAAAATCTTTATACCCTTTTGGGACAACTTGAGGGTGAGTTATTCAGCACATAATTTTTGGGTGAACACATTCAGAGATGTAAACATATATAACAAAAAAACAAGACAACAAACCAGTTATTTGGCACTGGTATGAAACCATTTGTCTAGAATATACACCTGAACCTCTCTCTCTCTCTTTTGAAGAATAAAGAAAGCTCATCCAGCACACTGATTCTCTTTGAAGTTTGCAAAAAGGGTCCAGACAGAGAGTGTGTGATGATGACTGAGGTATACCACAATCTCCTCTAAGCTTCAGTCAAGTCTCCAACATCGAGGGAAATCAATGACGAACACATGGAGGAAATATAGGATGTAACACATAAAAGATTACAGAATATATTGAAGATAATATATTATGTAACAGCTTCTGAATAGAGTTTGCACAAACCAAAACCTTATTGATACATTTCTACAGTGTTTCGGTCTATTCCAACGTATAATATATTTTATCTTAATCTTCACTTATAAAGATAATGTATATTTAAAAAAATGCGTCTTGCTTTATCTAAAGCACACATAATCAATAAAATCTGTTTCTGATTTCAGAGGCCTTTGGTACCCAGAACAAAATAGCTCTTTGGCAAAAGGGATGGGCGGCTACTAGTCTGTGGTTTGTGAAATTAGCCTGCTTTACGGTTTGGCCTCAGCATGGTTACCTCTCGCTGCCACAGACTCGGGCACATGAGCACCACTTTCTAGTCATTCTACAAATGCATGGAAAACTGCAGGAGAGATAAATATTAAACAGATGCTCCACCGTCCCACTAATGATGGGCCTTAATACCAGCATCTGTGACTGCATATTTCTAACGCGCCGGTGATAATCACTGAAAGAACATATCTCGCTTACATATCGTGTGTTTGATAATATGAGTCTGTCTATGTATTCACACAAGCATATGAGAAAAACCCTGAGGCTCTGGTTATGATAGCACTTTGAAATAAACATCCATATATGTGTACTTTTGTGTTTATGAGTGTGTGGGTAATTACAGAGCACTAACTCTATAACCCCAGTGGGCAAAGGGGTGGGAGAGAGGGGCCATGGGTTACAGAAATCATCAAGAATCATCCTTCTAGAAAGCAGAGGAGACTCAACGGTGCCTGAAAAACTGCAGAAGTGTGTTGGTGTTTACAATTGTGCCGGTGGGTTTGCATAGACGCATTCACTTTTTGCGTGCAAAAATTACAAATGGTTACAAGCATTTGTGGATTTATCTTTTGACTTCACATTAAAATCTGTAGTCTAGACGGTTCCCCTTGGAACCGCAGTCAATCTTTACCTCCACCGACTTATCTGCATACAAATAAAATTTAATTCATGCATAATTCAATGCATGTTGATGGAGGCTAAATGTAAACGGATATGGTTTACTGTCCATAAAGGAGTGTTTTAAAAGGGGGCATTAACTTACTTACATGTGATTGTAAATGTTAACAGCAGCCACTAAAAAGGAAAAAAAGAACAAAAATTATAAATGACTCCAGCGGTGCCAAATAGATGAGATCGGGTGGAAGAGAAGTTGCAAAGTCAGTTTTCTTCGCCCACCTCAGTTTGGGGGGGTCAGACATCTTTTGTTGGAAGTGAAGAGAGATTTAGTAGGTTTCTGCCACGTGCAAGCATTTAAAATATCATCAGTAACTGTCAGAGAGGAGACCCCCTTAAGCGAGTTCAAGTATCCTAACAGGCCAGTGCCCACATCAGACACGGTAATAGAGTGGCAATACTGACTGGTTTGACAACAGTGCCATTTTCACAAATGCCAATAAACACATTAAACGCAAATGCAGCACAGCAGAGAGCCACAAAGCACATTGCACAAACTGGATTTATACAAACACACTTAAATATAAAACTAACTCTTGCAGTGCGCACTTCATTAAACAACAAATAAATGCAACATGCAATTGCAAAACCATGCTTGGCCCTTGACATATGAAGCCAAAGCTACACCCTTCGCCCAGATACCGTTTAGGCACTGAGGACAATAGGGGTCTGTCATTACCAACCGAGTGTGATGCACATACGGGATACCTGACACCTCACAGCTGCCTGCCAGCCAGTCACAGATATGCTCATGTTGTGTTTATAAAGAGCACACATCTGTGACAGGAGATAAGAAGGCACCTGTATCACCCTTGTGGTATTATGGGTGACTTAAATGTTTGTTTTTTCTTAATCTGTTTATGACTCGGTTAGTTAATACTATTATATAATTTACATTTATTCATTTGGCAGACGCTTTTATCCAAAGTGGGATTATCCAAACTGACAACCTGCAGATGGCACTGGGATTCAAACTCACAACCTTCTGTAGGTAATGGGGTTCAAACTCACAACCTTCTGTTGGCACTGGGATTCAAACTCACAACCTTCTGTTGGCACTGGGATTCAAACTCACAACCTTCTGTTGGCACTGGGATTCAAACTCACAACCTTCTGTAGGCACTGGGATTCGAACTCACAACCTTCAGTTGGCACCGGGATTCAAACTCACAACCTTTTGTTGGCACTGGGATTCAAACTCACAAAATTCTGTAGGCACTGGGATTCAAACTCACAACCTTCTGTAGGCACTAGGATTCAAACCCACAACATTCTGTAGGCACTTGGGTTCAAACTCACAACCTTCTGTTGGCACCGGGATTCAAACTCACAACCTTCTGTAGGCACTGGGGTTCAAACTCACAACCTTCTGTTGGCACTGGGATTTAAAGTCACAACCTTCTGTTGGCACTGAGATTTAAACCCACAACCTTCTGTAGGCACTGGGATTCAAACTCACAACCTTCTGTTGGCACCGGGATTCAAACTCACAACCTTCTGTTGGCACTGGGATTTAAAATCACAACCTTCTGTTGGCACCGTCTGACCTACTTTTATGTTATAATAAAAGAATAAAATTATATCAAATAAAAATGTGCATAATAAAACATTAACTGCAACCATGTTTGTTCATGACGTCTTTGCATCGTGCCATAACTTTTACTGCCGGAGTGCTTTGGGGGTGCAGTGGAGAAACTCTTTCACTTAAACTAATCGAACAACAAACGACTATAAGATGGTAAGTTTAATTAACAAAACTGCAAACTTTTTGTTTGTGAAATTGTGAACTGTTCAAAGTAAATATTAAACACCGTTGTCATTACTAGCATACAATGCATTACAAAAAAAAAAAAACTTTTGATGGATGGTCTCAAAGCACCAAACAATGAAACCGGGCATGCAGACACTGGGCACTCACCCCTCGAGGCGAAGAGAATGGGGTCACTCCGCATCTTAAAGTCAAGCGCATCTAACTCGAGATCGCTAAAGGTGGCAAGCGTGTGTCGGACAGCTGCTGTATTTCATTAAGATCCGCCAAACAGAGCCTCCTCTGTTCCCCTCTGACCCGACGATGTTTAGTTTCCAATAAAAACTTTTCCTTGAAGCCCTGCTGGATCCCGACGCGCCGCGGTTCTGTTCGGTTCCGACCGGCTTTCACAGGCGAGCAGCGTGGAGACCGTAAAGAAAATAATTCACTTTCTCTCCATGTCGTGCTCGACCAAAGAGGGACCTCCTTCCTTTTCTGTTTAGTTTCCTCTCTTCCTTTTCTCCGCCCTGTAACCCCACATCTCCAATTCCACAGCTGGAAACAGCGCATGTGTGTGGGGAGGACGTGTGCGCTGAAATATATGCTTATTATATCGATCAAAAATGCATGCATGATAGACTTTCTTGAAATAACTTAAGACTATTATAATGAGAAAAAGTTCTTACTACACAACCGATCAATAGTTTTAGGAGACTTGCTCACTCATGCATTCATACTTTTTTAGAAATTTCAACTCATAAAAATTATTAAACAAAACAAGGAACTTTTGAAATTATGTTATAGGTAAAATAAAAAAGTTCACTGTAAGATATTTTGTTTAATGTTATCTTCATCTATTTTAATTATAAAACTTTAAAAATAAAAAAATGTATTAAAGTTTTTATTTAAGGTGTTGCCATGAACATTACAAAAAATTGTTTGTTGAAGTATAATATATCTATTGTGGTCGGATGTGTTGTGGTGGTAAAGAGTTGGACTTGTAAACAGAAGGTTGTGGGTTTGAATCCCAGTGCCAGAAGACAATGACTGAAGTGTCCTTGAGAAGACATCTTACTCCTGTTTGCTCTACAGTATAATTGGCCACTGCACAATACTTGTCCCTTTGGATAAAAGTGTCTGCCTAATGAATAAATGTAAATGATTTAGAATTAGACATTTAGACATAAATCTTCACATTAAAAGTTTTTTGTAAATAAAATGTTGACCAGTTGTGTACTACTGCACAGCTGAAATGTAACACAGCTTAAAGGAAAAATAGAAAAATCACACATTCCTTTTCCGACCATTCCCAAATGTATTCTATACATCAGTCATCTTCATGAAAACTAATTACCTGATTAATCTAAAAAAGTCCCCAAAAAATAGAAACTCCAACCACGGCATGCTGGGTGTGTGATGAAAACACAGCAGGGTCACTGACCAGTAGATGTGTTCACAGTAAATTACGTTACGGCTAAAGAATGTGTGTGTACAACTACAAGTTAAGGTAGAAGCATTTCTGGACTGTGTGTGTGTGTGTGTGTGTGTGTGTGTGTGTGTGTGTGTGTGTGTGTGTGTGTGTGTGTGTGTGTGTGTGTGTGTGTGTGTGTGTGTGTGTGTGTGTGTGTGTGTGTGTGTGTGTGTGTGTGTGTGGGCGGCCAAGCAAACTCATGTGTGTCAACAGGATATTGTAACTGGAGACTGATCCATTTATTTGGCCTTTGTGCAAAAACATTGACATCATGTTGGGGAGAGAATCAAATTGAAATGTAAACGTCCAGTCTGCCGAAGCCTGCACACCAGTTTGCAACACTGCTGTTGCATCAGAATAATATGTCAACAGTGCCTGAAATCCTCACAGTATCAGATTTAACACTATATCAGATTGAAAACAATTTTGAGATACTGAACTTATCCTTACTTCTCTGTCAATCTCTCTTGATAGGGGTAAACCCAAAAACTAAGTTTACAGATGTAAATATCTATATGTTTACAGGCAGAAGTTATAAGATGGATCACGGTTATTCTAAAACACAACTACATCCTCATAGAGCTAGTTCAGTTGCAAATATAAAAAGTTCTCATTACTTACTCTCCCTGTAGTATTTGGAACCTGTATCACTTTCTGCAGAACAAGAAAGATGATATTCCAAGAATTTTAGGAATTGGCTTATTCTTGTATTGATTTTGCGTTCATACAATAGAAGTACATGGTGTGTCCCTGCTGTTTGGTTACCAACTTTCTTTAAATTACCTTCCTTTATGTTTTGTAGAAGAAAGAAAGTCAGACTGATTTCAAGTGACTAGAGGGTGAGTCCTCGACGACACAATTTTCCTTTTTGGGTGGACTATCACTTAAAAGAAATATTGTAACATAATAGAGTCAAACACTGTAACATAATAGAGTTAAGGGGGGGTTAAGTAATTTGTCGTTCATATCTGCCAGTTTTTTTAAACAAAAAATAAACCCAGTTACACAAAGGGCCTAAGTTGTTAAAACCTTCAGAAATTTAATATCTCAAATATTTGCCAAACATAACCATCTGATCCAAGGAGACAGCAATACATTAATTGACTCCCGGTAGGAGAAAAAGTAATTCAGCTCAATCTATTCATGAAAGATACATGTAATACACAAATAGTGGATCAAAACTAAGAAATGAATCCAAAAAAAGTTATCTGAAGTTATCCACAGTCTGAGTAAATGTATCTTAACCTTGATCAGTATATTCATCTCTATCCTGCTCCATAACACTCCGGTCAAAGCAGAAGGTAATTCAGTGATTCACCCCTCTAACGTAACTTGGCTTACACACAACCCTGTGCGTAGGTCCTTGGGAGCATGGCAGAGGCCCCCGAGTTGGCAAACAAGAAACTGTGAGGGTAGTCTTAAAAACATAACTGTAATGAAGCATTAAATAGCTTGGGAGCCGGTGTAGGCTGCTTCCTCTTATGAGTATGGCATTCATAACAGCAAAGACAGGATGTTGTGTTGGGAGTCACCTACACTTAGGTAAAATCAAGGTCTTATGATGTGAATCTTCACAACAATCTTTTTTCCGCTCTTAAGGGAAATGTATGGTTTGCAGCAAACCTCAGTGAAACACCTCATTATTAAATTGGTTTGCCTCATTTGCAAACTACAAAAATCCAAAAAGGTCTGGTGCTGTTCTGCACACCACCTGCAAGAAAATAGGAAACATGAAAAGCTCTCTGGAACAAAAGTAATACATTGAATTGCATGGGTAGATCAATAATCTGATTCCCCTGTTGTTTGTCTCTTGAAAGCTAGGATTTCTATTGACTGTCCCAAATAAACGCTTCGAATTTTTTCCAGCACTCCAAGGACTTGCAGAACCTTTATAATTGCTGGTCAAGGTTTCCAGTGTTTTGAAAGCCTGCCGAAGTATTTTTTGATTAATTCAAAACCACTCAGTATCTCCTCTACGATCTAAACCTCCCGCTACTCTCAGAATCTAAACAACAAGGATATCAAGGACATTTGGCTGGATTGTACCGTATTGTTAAACATACGTAATCAGGCCAAAGCCTCCTTATGGTATTAAAAAACTTAGACAGGATTTAGGATCACGGGGGACAATCATTCTGGTAAATTCGCTCAGTTTATCTTAATATCCCAGCAAAACACCAATAGAAATATATGATATGACATTTTGAGATAAGTCTGCAGGATTGGGCATGATTACGCTGTTATTATATGTATATTTACACACACACACACACACACACACACACACACACACACACACACACACACACACACACACACACACACACACACACACACACACACACACACACATACACACACACACACACACACACACACACACACACATATATGATGATGTCTTAAATCACCCTGGGCATAGAAATCAAAGTCAATAACCTCAGCATCATTTCATTGTTTTTTTCTCCAGCTTTTGAGTTCTTCCCTGAGAAGATGTTATCTTATTTACACATGTGGAAAGTAAAGCTAAATATTGAAAAACACCCAGTACATAGGTAGTAAATGTGCATAATGGAAACACTGTGAGCTGGTACAGGACACTGCATCACATGTGGGAAATGAAGTAACACAAACTGGTCTGGAAAAATAATCATCTTCATCACATGCGATCTGAACATATATTCTGTTTAAATTCTCATATGACTAGGAGATAAAGGTTGCTTAGCCACAGTTGCATAATTTGACACCAGAGTTTTATAGTGCTTCAAGACCAGAAAGCTGTAGAACATATGGAGAGACTGTATGGAACACTGGCTGTGGTCCAGGGAGGGAAAGCCTAGATGGAGGGAGAATAGAGCAACGCTGAGGAAACTAGGTCAGAAGCGGAGTGAGCATGACTGACTTCTGACACACGGCTCATACATCCTGGCTGGGTTTCACACATACATTAGTGCTGTGCTTGGGTTGGACAGGGTCAGCTGGTTAGTGTGCTACAAACCGGTCAAACAAGGGGTCTAGGGGGTGATACACAATTATACATTCAAGAACTCTCCCTTAAAGGGGCTTTGACAAAAAACAGCTCAACATTCCAAAATAGATACTCTGGATTTGGTGCAGATGAATGAGGTCATGCTATGTTTTCTCTGTCTGCTTCCTCCACGGAAGGCAATAAAAATGACTTCTTATGTAGAACTTAAAGAAGATATTCTTAAGAATGTGGGTAATTGAAAAATCACTTCTTTTGTGTCGACAAAAAACCTATGCAAGGTACCGCTTTTGATCAGTTGTGTTCTGCAGAAGAAAGACATCCAGAAAAAATGACAAAAGGCTATGAAAATTATAACAACATTTGAATTTTTTGGGGGAACCATCCTTTTAACAACATCAACTGGGACTTGAACAGTGTTGGCAAACACAATTCAGTGTTTGCATTGTTTATGGTTAATGAAGCAGTTGTTGAAGACACAAGATACAGAATGTTGTGAAGGCCACCTTTAAGTTATCAAAAGCATTACCTAGCCAAATGGGATTTAACAATATATATTATTCCATTAATGTATTAGCGAATTCACAACTTGTATTAATTTAAATGTTTTCCCCAGCTTGATCACAGCTTTGAGAATTTTGTGTATTCTTGCTTTCCTCCAACCATTCATGAATACTTCCTATTTCCCATTGTTGTCTGTTTTTTTATTCTAATATCATTCCCCCCCATCAACACCCTGACGTAAGCCCATTTTCTGTTGACAGGTCCAACAGCTAACAGATGGATGGATGGGAGGATTTCTTAACATGACAACGTCACAATGAGCAATAAACACTTATGCCACCCCACCACGTTCAGCTCACTTCACCATCTGTCCAGGCCGTAGCCAAAGACACTGTTGCTGGTTATGGCTGGAGTCAGCTGGGGACCCTGTGGGGGGAGGAGACCTAATTAAGAAACAAATCTGCTTTAATACAAAATGCATGAGCCCTCCACCCTACTGATTCACCCTACCGAGCACATGACCTACATCATCATCCTTAATTTAATTAAATTCTGTCATCATGTAGTAGCTACTTGACATGCCAAACATGTATGACTTATTTTCTTCTGCAAAACATAAAATAATATATTTTGGAACATGCTGGTAACCATAATGTTGAACATAAAAGCAGTGCAATTTAGGAACATCAGTTTTCTTCTACCAACATTTTTCAGTATATCTTTTGTGAGTAAATACTGAAATATTGTTTCTTTTGCGATGAACTATCCTTTTCGAAAATGGACAATATGAGAATAAGAGACAGGGAATGGAAGGATACAATAAGGTAAACAAATATAATGTGAAATATCTTTTCCTAACCTGGCAGACACAAATTACCTAAACCCTGCCCTTACTGTCTGGTAACTGACCAATCAGGTCCTAATCTCCAGCAGTCTCTTCTAGGTTGAACTTTTACACGAATGGAAAAGGTGGATGGATAGATGGATTAAAAAAATGTTTTGACAAGAATGTGTTTTCCTTTCTAACCCTTAAAATATCAATTTCAAACCAGCAAAATCCAGTCTGCAGGATAAAAAAAAAATTTCATGATTGATTTCCAATTTGTATGAACCAGTACAGTGAGACAAACTCAGGTACTATATTTATTGACCTTGCGGTTTTGTGATGAATTTTATGGAGAATTAATTTATGCCATTTAACCTTTACATTATTGTATTTTGTAAAATATCTAAAATTATACTTAATAAGCTGTGATAGCTGTGAAAATAGTATAGGAGGTGAAGACTCAAGAAGAAAACTATTGAGAAGAGAGGAATTACTGGAAAAACATTCCAAAGAAACATCTGCAAAGCTTCAAGTGCAAGAGTACCAAATGACAGCAACAACAAACACTTATCATGCACACACTAGAAGAGAGGGAGGATAGAAAAGACGGTGAGACATGGAGGAGAGCAGATAGATAAACTTGTGACTGATTTAAAGTGTGCTGCATTTGTCAATGATGATTTTTCAAAAGGTCATATATCCAATGATTTTCAGTTTCATCATTGAACGGATATTTCACCTTAAAATAACACATTTATATAAATTTTTTTACCCTATTTTGAAGAATGTTGGCAACTGTCGCCCATTCACCTTTCTGCTTTTGTACCCATGCAATATGAATTGGCGATAAAACTGTTTGCTACCAACTTCAAAATATCTTCTTTTTGTGCTCTGCATAAGAAAGAAAGTCATACAGGTTATATTTATCAATACAGTAAATAAATGATGACTAAATTTTAATTTTTCAGGTGATCTATTACTTTAAATGCTGTTAAAGTTCACATTTCACTACGCCATCTGCTTTCAATGGGGTGTTGCTGAGTATCAAAAAAGTTTTTCATAGAAATGGAAACAAAAATATTCAATATTAACATGTTGGAAATTATGCTAATTTAGATACAAGCTGAATACATACATTGACTTTTTGAATTGTGAATGTCAATGGCTAGTACTTCACTGCACAAAACACATTGTGGTTGGCACAAACCATGTTTATCCTCATTATAAGTTAACCTGTATTCGATGTGGAGGTCATTTCTCGTGCCCAGCATATTTAAAAAAGTCTATGGTTGGCACGAACATTTGCAGATGGCACCAAAACCGATGGATGTTTCATTAGACATAGGCCACAAATAATATTTTTTTACTGAAATCTGTTTCTGTGTAGGCCTTAATTGTTGGTTTGGTTTGATCCTTGAATTGTAGGATCTGCGAAAGGTTACCCATACACACATATTCAGACACTGGAAATTGAGATTGAAATTCAGATGGAATTTTCTATGAATCAAATAAACCAAGTAAAACTGGCATCGTTGTAAAACAGCGAAACAGAACTTTTAGATCTCATACAAAGCTCAACTTCATCTTAAACTTCAACTTTAAAAAACATTTGGCAGAGTCTGGGCATTTTAGATGACAACACAAAACTGATTTTGGCCTAAAACACATTTCACACATATGACTCTTCCTTCCATGTTTTTATACATTATGTTCTATATATGTTTTACTACAGGTATGAAATTCAAGATACAGTACAGAAAAATATGTTTTATATTAAGTCCTCAGTAAAAGTTCTACTTTAATCTACCTAGGCTTGACCTTGAGTACAAGGATACAGTCAATGGAAAAGTATAAACCTTTACACCATATTTACTTGAACGCGAGTAAATTTAGAAGTATGTCACTTCTAGAAAAGCAAGCAATGAAATGTCAAAGACTTAAATGCTAGTCCTAACACATTATCCAAAATATTTCCAAAATTGAGCTACATCTTAAAAGCTCATGGCACTGAACACCTGGTTATTTTTACCGAAAGTGCAATTCAGCAACATGCGTATAAGCAGTCATTTAACTACAGAAAACCCTGAAACCACTATTCCAAAAACATGTGCTAACAAGCCTGTACTCTTGGCTTTAATCCAAACTAAGCATTTTACTCCTAATACCCAAAGGGCAGACCCAAAGCCTTCATCATCACCCAAATCTCACACGCCCTGTCCAAAAATAATTTCCAATTGATGGAAAGTGGGTTATTATAACATGAATAGGTGGAACAGAAAACAGTGTACAACATGTGTTTATTTATAAGTGGGTGACATACACAAGCACACAATGTTTTATACATGCTAAATATATGAGCTGTCTTCAGAATTAAATCTGAAACACACACTCCTTGACACACAGCAGGATGTGACATCATCTTTTAGTCACTGTCACTTTTCCAATGGACTATAAAGTGAGTCCCATGAAAATGCATAACAAGTGCATTGCATCATTGGATTGGGATTTTGTGCAGTATGACGGTGAATGTGTAATAGTTCTATTTACTTTCTGTCTCAAGAAAATTGTAGACGGCTAGTTTACAATAGGCAAGAAAAAGGCATGGAGGAAAGCCTTAGATAGAGATAAAGAAATAAGAAAGACCAGAGGGTTGCCTCCGGCCCTACATACCAGAACTTGAAAAATACACCTGCAAGATCAAAAACCTCAAAACACAGATGGTGCTTTCCAGAACCGGAGGAATGTGACGAAGAAAAAGCAAGCAGATATGTTCTTGTAGCTGGGTGTCATATCCACATTCACATTTTGGTACCCCAGGGCTGTCTCATCTATAAGACTGTCCATACCTCATCTCTATCACTTCCACTTTAACAGCAGAATTCGAACCTGCACCCACTCATTTACTATTCTGACATTCACTTGCTGATGGAAAAAATTGTTGTGAAACACCACATGCATTTCTATGCTTCAATATTAATTCTATCATGATATACTCTCTAGTTATTCCAAATCTGAATAATTTTCTTTGTTTTGTTGAACACAGAGAAAAATGTTTGAAAAAGGCTGTAACAACTATAGTTCTTGAACCCGTTGATTGACCATAGCAGAAAAAATTACATTTGTAGAAAAGAGTTTCTCAGAATGTTTTGCTATCCTAAACTTTTCAAAATATATTTTTTGTGTTTAACAGAACAAAATAATTTGTAAATAATTGTCCTAATTTGGTAGGCAGTTAGGTCCAATAACTGTTTGGTTACAAGCATTCTTCCAAATATCTTTCCCTGTGTTCATCTGAATAGAGTAATGTAAACAAGTTTGGAACAGCTGAAATGTGAGTAAATGATGAGAGATTTTTCATTTTTAGGTGAGCTATACTTTTAATTCATAATTTAAACAATTCTAGGATCTACTAACTAAACAACTTCACATAAATACTGTTACCTTGGTTGCAACAACATGTCCTAAAGATGAAATACTTATCCAGAGTTTCCACCCCAGAAAATAGAAAAAACACCAACCACATCAATCTAATCAGACTTCTCTACGCCTGTAAAGTGGTCAGAAGTGTCAAGAACCACAACCACTTTCATCTTCACTTTTCCTTTACTTCTTCACCACAATTTCCCCATACTCGTAATTTACCCTCTTACCCCCACCTCTCTTTCTATCTGAGACATAGATGGAGGTCAAAATTACAGTAATGCAATACTTTTTGAAGATTTTGTGATTATTCCTTAATAAGAGAGAGAGAGGACTATTATAAATGCTCTCTAAAGAGCCTGAAGCATCTGCTTACTATACATTGATTCAGGGGTCTAGAGTTCATCTTGGTTTACAGTACAATATACTCAAAGTCTATGTGTTGTAATGGGGGATTTAAAGTACATGCAACTCCTTCATGAACACAAACACTTTGGAGTGTTATACACAAGGGAAAAGCAGAGCGTATATCTTCCCCAGCTATTTCTCTATATGAAGTACCAATGGGGAAACAGGCTGAAAGGCAAAGACTTTTTCATGTTCATCTTTAAAGATTTACAACATGTTTTAGAGCCTCGGGATGGGAGCATGTTTGACTGACAGCTCAGGAGTGACAGATTGCACAGCTAATGTGTGTAAAGAAAATACAGTGTGTGACTGTGAAACAAGTCATATTGCCCAACCTGAACTTATACTTTTGTTTTTATTAGGTGTAATCCAATGTGACTATATGGTTTTTGTATCTCCTCTTAGCCCAGCTAAAATAATGTTTCTGTCATTGACTTTCTTATATAAAAAATCATTCTACACAATGTAAAGAACATGGCCAGTTAACAAATATATTGCGATTGGCGGAATTCTCAAAGCGTGCGGTGGTAATTTTAGGCCCCTTACTATATTTGTAACATCAGGTTCCAGAGCAACAACACTGAAATTATGTTTACAGACACGCCTAATTTATTTGCGTGCACATTTGGGGCAGTTTTACTCAAACTGTACCACAAACTGATGTAAGCTTGTTGATGAATGTTTACACGGGACGTTTCAAGTTGAGCAAGGTTAGCATTCGCTTTCAGATAAAATGTATCTTCTGTATCAGTGTATCAAAGGGATTTTTACAATTTTACATGTCTAAATCATGCATAAGTAACTTGTTACACACCAAACAAAAAGGGGGGAAAAAAAGACAGATGACCCCTTTTAAAAACCCACTTATATGAATTCCAGTTTCAACATTGTCTAATTGTTTATCTAAATTTAAAAAAAAAAAAAAATACTGTATGTGTATATTGTTCAACATTTTGGGCAAAATGAGAATATAGATCACCTGGGATGTTCCCATGAAACCATGGGACTGAAAACGAGCAGAAAAAATGGGGTATGTTTTAACTGGTTTACTATTACAGTCAAAATGTTACAATAGTTCTGAGGAAATATAGAACAAAGATAACATTGGTTAGTTCTGTTTCCCTATTATGTGAACATTTTTGCTATAACTCATATTTAACATCCTTTCAATAACAATGGATGTTACTTTGTTGAGAGTCTAAATCATTCCAAGTACATAGAAACATTTCAACAAACATTCCAAGGCTGGAGATTAACGTAAAAACCCTGTAAGGTTTGTCGAGGAGACCGATGATCCAGCTTTGATTTTGACAACAGATAAAAGCTGCAAATGCACTAACATTGAATTGTGGTACTCATGTGAGCAATGATGTGTTTGAAGCTGTCTAAATTGAATACAATTTATTCCAACCATAGTTTCCTACTGTGTGTCATTTTCTACTGTAAAAAAAACAAGTGATTATAAATCTCTTTGTCTTTTATGTAGTACTAAATGTGGAGGATGTTTGGTATTCATTATGACAAAGAATTTCAGTAGCAGCTGTTTACAGCTGTGTCTGACATGCAGCATCCCGAGGTAAGCTAATAGAAACCCACTGGAGACTCTGTCTGTAAAAACTATCCTTAGGCACAGACTGCTAGACAATGACCACAAGAGAGAAATAAGCTTGGCTGGGGAACAAATGAAATCAGGCTATAATAAAAGAGAAAGCTGTACATTTTTATTCTAATGATTGATGTTTCAATGATGGATTTAAACGAACTTAAGGGGATAGTTCCCCCAAAATAATTATTTCATCATTTACTCATTATTTATTTGTAGATGAACATGGAGAAATATATTTGAAAGAATTCTTGTAACCAAACAGTCGTTGGATCCCGCTGACTGCCATAGTAGGAAAATGTAGATTTGAATTTCTTTTGTTCAGTGAACCACAAAATTTGATATTTTTCTTTACCATGGTTGTCAATGGGGACTTTTTAGTTACAAGCATTCGTCAAAATACCTTTCAATGTGTTCGACTAAACAAAAAAATGCATAAAGATTTGGAACGTCTACAAATTGAGACATTCACAGCACAATTATAATTTTTGGGTGAAAACTAGTTTGTGTGGAAAAAAAGCACTCATACAGTCCTCCCAAAAGATTTGCATGCTTTTTGACCTTACATGTAATAAAATCTGCCCATTTTACAACAAACCAGTCATGTTTTTTATCAGTGTCTTTGCCAGATCGATATGAAACTGCCAGAAATATCAGAATCTACTTTCGTTTATTTTTAAAGGGTGGGACTTAATAAATCAAAAAAGTATTTTGTTTGTGCTCTGGTAAGGAAGCAGAACCCCCTGAGTTGAACGTCCTGTTTGTATGACCAATTGTGCGGTAAAAGTTCAAATCAGGTTCCATCGCCTATTTTCCCAGACAGAGCTTCATCCACAGATACAGGAAGGCTCATTTAAACACTACATTGGCTTTTGATCAAAGAAGCTACCAAAGCTTTGTCCACATGCTTATCTTTGTTTCCGCCATTGATCAGAAACCTTATTTTCTTTACGTGTTTCAACTGTTTTGAGAGATGTTGAAGGTTTCTCTGGTGGCTTTATACGGTTCTTTAATTTCTCGTCTTAGTGCCAGAGCAAGAAACAGCAACAATGCACAGGATGAGGTCTCTTGTCCACGCCATTGTCAGCCGTTCCCGAAGGAATACAGTTGAGTTATCTGGAGGTCGAACACACTCTGCAAATATACTTCCACTTTTAGAAAACTTCCTCTGAATTTGCAAAACACTTTCATCAGAGAATAACTGTGAAGTTCGTAAACAAGGACTGGGGTCACCCATCTGTCCTCCAAAGGCCTTAACCGGGACCTGAATCAGACCCTTTGGGGGTCCGGCCCACCACATTGCACAACTGATTTAAAACAACAGCATTGCCATTGACAACCAGGATTTGTGTGAATAAAAATCCCAGAAAAACTTCAATCCCAGGGGTTAATGGGTCATTTCACTCCATAATATTGGATTAATTGAATTTTCTCAATCATTAAGCTAAACCCCTCCTCTGTCAACCCCCCCAGCATCATCCTCGAGACGCCAGCTGATGCCTCGAGGCTCATGACGTCAGTTCATCAAGATGCCTCGTGCGTCTTTGTGTTCCCTCACAGTTTAAAAAAATGACGTTATTTTAAAATTGAAATATTAAAAAATATAAAAAATTACATTAATGCAAACCCAACGGTTGTGGTGTATTGTTCATTTAACACATAATATAAATGAAACAATGAAAACAAGCCCACCCACGACATAATAACGGAATAGCTGGGTCTGTAATGTTTAAAATAGACTCCTTAAATAATGTTATAAAGCAAGGGACATGTTAAAACACGTTTTAATCAAACCACATGTCGTGTTCGATATATTGGGACATATATTACAGATAACAAATTCATAAAACTTTCACACTGTATAAATAGATATAACTTATAAATAGGTGTAATGGTGATATCTTACCTTCCCTGTTTTTGTCCGCCATAGCTTTGTTACAAGACAATGGGACTGTCCTGTCTCCAGCAGCGGTGTCTCTCTGCCCCGTCCTTAAATTCCCATCTCCACCAGAGGACCGCTATCCTGCTGTCAAATCCATCTGTGATTGACAAGCACGCCAGCCAATCACGAAGCGCTATGCGAAAAACACAGCCAATAGAGCTAGGGGGCGTGACATATAGCTCTCTTCTCCACGCATTTTTATGTACATTTGCAACTACATCTGCTAGAACTTTAAACGTGTCAAGTTATCCTTAATAATATTTAATGTGTTCTCTTTAGCTATTATTACATAAATGCAAAACATAATGACTGATTTTTTTCCAATGAACTTTTTTAAAGAACACACATGTTAGAGTAGTTGTATTTATTGAGATGAATATCAGTATTTTTTTGCAAAGCAACATTGTGGGTAAAAGACATTTTTTACATTTCCCCAAACTCATTTAGAACACAGTCAAAAATACATAACAGTTATAGTTTCTTTGCATTCAAACACACACATAGGAAACCCAAAGGTACATAATGTTACAAGTACAACTTCTCAAACATTCCAGATAGATAATAAAATATGGGTATGGATGCAGTCAGACCCAGACACAAAGTCTGTTTATTTCCAACACTGGAAAGCAGCTTTCAAACTTCAGAGTTGTCTCGGGTCACAGTAAAATGTCTGCAGTTTTGCCAGACACAAAGTAACAAGATTTGTAAAGTTGGCTACTATGTTGTTGAAGAATTGCTACAAATGAATGCAGATATCGAGTGACCTGGTTTGTTTAATGTTGACTTAAGTCTGTCTTTAAGGTTATAATAATGCTGCATTATATAATGTATAACATGACAGAGCACACACTGATTTGGACTCATCTAGACTGAACTATTGGACCGCTGAACTGACAGCTAATACCACACACGCCCACATGAGTTCCCTTTTCTCCACCTGTTAAAATAAGACCGACATATTCGTCTTCCACAGCTCCACTTTGTACAATTGGCAAGGTTTCTTTTTGTGCATTGGACTCATTCAATGCATGTACCGACCAAAAGACTTGTGGAAACAAGCTTAACTGTACATTTCTCAGAAGAAAGAATTTTTGGAGGGCCGGTGATTTCTTATTTAATGGGATGAAATTGTTTACATTATAGACAGATTCTGGAACAAACAGGATGATTTTACAATCAATAAACTAGCAATTATTCAGTTGTGCAGTTGCAATGATATCACACGGGATATGTTAGACATTGATTTCTGTTAGTGAAAACTGGGTTCTGTTTTTGCATTGCTTTTTAGTCATATATTCATATAATTGTAGGGAGAACACTTTTAATTTGAGTCTTAAGCATTAGCAAAAAAAAATAAAGAATTCAAGAACAACCGATAATCTAGCAAATCAAAACACTGATTTCAATCCCTCAATAACGAAAAGATCAGAAAAAAAACACATGTCATGTTTACACTCTTAAGCTCAATTTCATATTAAGCCATCACAGGATGCTCCTACTATAAGCTGTATATACCAGGATGAATGATCAGAGGAACAGACATTTATCATACTGTGCACATTTAAAAAATGCAAAAAATAAAACACATTCAATCATATCTGTTTGTAAAGTCAAGGGCCACAGAACTTGCATGCTGTAGTGCGTTATATCAACTAGCTAACTGCTACAGAATATTTTACCTTTGGCATGGCTCCAAGCTGAAGTCAATGCATCATTATATGCAAACAGCAAACAATATCCAGCAAACCTCAGTATGAAATAAAAAAGGTACAAAAATATTCTGAAGGATTTGCTTTGCTGTGAGCTCTGAATTGTGTTGAATAAAGACAAAAATGACTTCATTGTCCAATTCTTGATGTGTTGCATTAGATGTAAATATTACATTGCGCAATGTATATGTTTTATTGTCTTACTAATAAATGGTGATTACCTGTCATATAAATCTCAATGAATGATCTCACATTTACCCGGAAACCTAATGAATGCTTATAGTATCGCAAAGTTTATGTATTTATGTATTATTATTAAATGCATCAACTATATGGTGATTTGATCACAAGATAGTTGACTTCTCGCTCTGACTGAGTCTTTGGTCATGCTTAAGCCATTAATGAAAAAGCATCTGATATTACATGATCGATATTACAGTCCAAGCAGTGGCTGGATATTTCAAGGACGCGAGACATTGAGCGAACAGAATATGGGGTAAATTCACTAAACACTCACAATCCAGGTGATAAACACGCTGTGCATGAAAAAACTGGCACTATGAGGCATAGACAGTTCATTCAATGAATTCCCAGCAGATGGGATTTTAAAAAACATTCATAGCAGCCCAAAAAAAAAGACATCTACTGTAAATGGACAGACAGACAGACAGTATAACACAGCTTAATGACAAACTTGCTGAGCGGCCATGTTCATCAGCAGTAGAAAATGTAAAGAAAGGGGCTTATATAAGTGAAGAATGCCAGAAAATACAAAGCAGTAGTCACAAAGACAAGTGAGGGAACCCAAGAGGAGAGCCATGGAGAACTCAGATCAGGTCTGACTCCAGTCTCTCTGACATCAGTGTAGCATTCAGATGGCATGGTGAGGCGTTTACACACGAAGCTAAGTGGCAAACATCGTCAGCGTTGTTAAGCGTTTGGACGTTCTCCGTCTTGCTCGGCGTCAGGTGGGATGACAGCAGCTATGCAGCAGAATGGAGGTGCATATATATTTTTTTCACACTCATCCCTCCCCGCACACACGTCGCGTGAGGCTGGGCTTTCTCTTTATATTTGCTTTCCCATGAGGACATGTTTAAAACAAGCGAGCTTTCTTCTTCATGTCATTTTTCTTCCACAGGGCCAAACGGTCAAACTGTTCAATGGTCATACCAAACACATTGTAGAAGTCCTCGGGTGAGAGATGCCTCTGAAATGAGAATTGAAAATTTTTAAATATTTACTCTATGTCAATAATTGTGACATTAAAAACAAAGATCATTGTGGTTTTTCTATACATATGTTAACTTCGAAAATAATTCAGCTCCCCTTCAAAGTTTTGGCTTAAATTGCCAAATTGCTTAAATGTAAGTTCTTTTGACAACAATAATGGTGAAGTGAAAATCTGAAACCAGGTTCCTATTTTTCTTTTTCCAACACACCAGCAGTAATGGCTGTCGCTGGTTTTATTTCCTAATTTTGCTCAGAAGCTCTTATTCATTGCTTAGATTTTCAGTTGACATTCATGTTTCATTTGGGTATCAGCAATGAATTTTGATTTTGTTTTAAAACATCAACGTTTTTCATTGCTAAGTAAGAAAAGAAACAGGTAAAACGAAAGTTAAAATACACATTATGTGAAGCTGTAAAATAAATATGGATTACGTAAGTAAAATAATCTTTATCTGGGAAAATCACTTAAGTTATGATTGAAATCTTTTATAATTATTATACTATAATATTATTGCAGTTAGTCATCATTTATTACCAGTGACATTTGAAACCTGTATGATTTTCTATCTTCTGAACAACACAAAGGGAGTTATTTTAAAGAAAGTTTGTAAACTGTGGTCCCATCCATTTACTTCTATTGTTTGGACACAAAAACCAAAGTCATTGGGTGACACTTCCCAACATTCACCAAAATATTAACTTTTGTGTTCTATTAATACAAATTGATACAGGTTTGGAATATACACCTCTTCCGTCTACACCTTACAACCTAAAATCCTGCTTCCTAACCTACTCACTCTTTATATATATATATATATATATATATATATATATATATATATTTTTTTTTTTTGTTGTTATATATATATGTATTAAAAAAATATTTACCCCCTTCTACAGGTTTACCCTCGTAACCTCAAAACATGGTTCATGGCAGCCCTGCCATACCCATAAAATAGATCAAGATATATTATATCTTGCAAATTGGCAAAAATAGTTATTTTTAAGGCAGAATAGCTAGATGCAATAGTAATTCAACTAGCCTAAAATAACCCTATAACAGGCATACAGAACTCTTAATCAGAACAAACCCAGTGGACTTCTGCCAGACTTCTAAGCTCTGTGTTTATTCTTATAACAACATCTTCATTAAGCCAACGTCAATACAAATTAAAAACAGAGGGAAAAGTGACATAATTTCATCATTAATTACAACCATCTATACGCAAGTGTCAATAAGCTTTGCATTTGTTGAGGACGGCTTATGAGCAGCACTGCGGTTGCCAGGCTTTAAAGCCTATGACCTCAATTCGGTTTTAAAGCATTCCAGTATGGATCTGTATAAATCTTTATTCTTTCATTCCCTGTTACGTACGCAGTACTGTAACACTTGCAGATGTGTGGGTATCTTGCGCTTTTCCAAACAGATGCAGAAATCACTCGCCTTCGGAAAGTTTATGTCCCCCGCTGTGAAACTGTCTCTAATCAGGCTCATTTCAAACAGACGTGACAATGACCTCTTGTCTATCTTTGTGCATTTTGAGATGAGTGCATTTTCGACCACAGCGTGAAGAGTTATAGGCAGTGGGTTCTATAAATCAGTTACTTCTGTAACTCACACTGAAGGTAAATGCGGACCAGACAAATCTTCTCCCTTTCCCATTTAATCTAAACCAACTAAAACAGTGACACAATGTTCAGGAACACAGAAGATATATTATGTGTTGGTTATGGGCATGTGGACTGAGGTCCAACAAAGCAGAAGCATCTGCAAAATAACCTCACCAGCATCCACACGCAGGCAGATGTGCATTTACGTTTACACACACAAAATACAAAAAGATCTCCACTTCTGGCTACCTTCTGCTGTTTTTGACCCAGTTGCAGAAGAGTGTTGACATAATTGTAATGAAACACTTAATCAGCCGAAAGATTAAGGAACTGGAAGAAAAGGTGGCACAGCTTATTTTATGTGGTAATGTCATCAAAGTCTGGGATGGTGCTGGTGTGCTTTGAAGTAAATGTTGTCAAAATAGACAACAAAACACTAAATATAAACTATGCCATCTGTACTGCATAGGAGCCTGTCTCAAACTAAAAGAAAAGAACTGTATTTTTCACTGTACCTCCAGTCTGGTGCGGTCCACATCACGTGGTAGTTTTACACGAACCCGGTGAGTCACAGCAAGCATGTCATAGGGGTAAACCTCAAACACACAAACATGACACTAAATTACACACAATGTAGGGTGGTCAAATCATTTTTGGGGGCTTTTTAGAATATAAGTTTATGTTTATACTGTACATTTAGATCACCCCTAAAAACTCATCAATTACTCACCCTCTTAACATTTCAAACCTGTATGACACTCTACTACAAAACATAAAAGAAGATATTTTGAAGAATGTCGATGACTGGCACCTATTCACTTTCCCTGCAAATATCTTATTTTGTGTCCTGCAGAATAAAGACAGTCATACAGGTTTGACAAGAGGGTGAGCTAATGAACATCTATTTTATAATCTATAAAGGTATGTGAATGTTTTTATTAGTATAAAAAGAATGTGCACAATAAACAAGCAAATGCTACATAAACAAAAATGTAATAATCTTCTGAGAACTCTAATAACTCTAACAAAATGTGAATAATTTTAATGAGACTTTACCAACAAGAAAAGAAATGCAAACACACAAAGTCTGCAAGTTTTATGCAATGGTACTGGCATGGAGTCTAGTTTTGGTGTTCAGGATTAAGCAATGTGCATTTTGATAACTGTACTTTTAAAATTATACATGGAGCAAAACAATAGTTTTAAAAATATTTCAGGATCTACATAACTATTATACAGATAACTATACAGAGCGTTAATGATATTGGGATCACTATCATAGCAATACTTAAATTTTAAAGTATCACATATTTATTACTATAAAATTATAGGTTAGAATAAAAATATAAATTAACATACACAAAAAAATAAACATAAAAAATAAACATTTTGAACTTACCTTGTACTCTAAGAAGGGTGGATAAGGAATGAGATTGACAAAAAATGAAAAGAGGAAGCAAATTAATACCAAATTTTAATTATTTTCATTTGCATATTTTATTAATCTACATCTGTTTCACACATACCTCTCATTCCACCCCAGGTAGAGTCCTGATCTACATCATCCTCACCAAGATCTGCTGGCTAAAGACCAAGAAATGAAAGAAGTATTTAAACGTCAGGTATGGTAAAAACACTTTAGGTTTAGACGTTGATAGAGAAAAATGTAATGAGAATGTAATGCCAAATAGTTCCTGCTATCAAGTACAGAAAACTAATAGAAGCATGTAAGCAAGGGGGTGTAACAAAATTATGTCCAAAAATAAGTAGTGACCTTTAACCTCGGGACATGAAAGAAAACATTTACAGCTAAAGTAGACAGTGTCTAGAGTACTCCTTGTGTGTCTGGTTACAAATATTGAACTACTGCCTCATGGGTTAAGTAAGGGTGAATAAATGTGAGAAGGACCAAATTAAAAATAATGAAGTCATATTTCTGGTGTTCACTTTTATTTCTTTTGGGGAAAAAATAGTTGCTATATACTGCCATCTACTGCACAGATGAGACTTGCAGAAATCTACCATAAGAGATAAAAGATCTGATTTTGACTTGTTAATGAATGGGTCTGTCTGGGCCTAGCAATGGAAAACGGATCTAGTTTTTCTTTGCATTAGATACGCCAATGAACCATCCTGTATAAAGGACAGATTTTAATTTAAGATCAAAGTGTGACATGGAAAACAGCCAAGGGGGGGACTTAAAGCATGCGAGCACACATAAACAGATATGGGCATTAAGACGTCATCAGCTTCAAACTGATTGACATGTATTGTGTCATGATCCATGTGTGTGATCAGACCACCATTAACAGCTAGATAGTATTATATAAGGATTCTCTGAGCGAGGGAGTGATTGTATGTGACCACAGCACACATACGTTCCAAAATGTGCAGTAAAGAAGATCACAACCAGATGCAGTCTGATGGGTTTGTAGCATGTTTTCCTGTGTAATTATCCTGATTGAGCTCAGCTTTGCCTAAACATGCAATATTGCATCTTTACAGACACTGTATTTACAGACACATTTACCTTAAATATGCCGTTCCGACCATATCCTGGCAATGAAGCAGACTTGTTGTATGGAAAGTCTGTAAATACAAGTTTGGTTGGATAGTTTCCATTATATAATGTATTATATACACAGAATGTATAGGATTTTCTTTAACTGATTTTTAATTTTATTTAACAGTCTGTTACAGTACTACTTTAGGTAGGTAGAAAAGGTTTTTAAAATATTATAATTATTTTAATTCTCCTATAAATTACATCACTAATCCATGATTAGTTATGAGGTTACATACTGGGTTGGGACATATCAGTGGGCAAGCTATGGGTGGAGGTTCTGGGGTCCATGTCTGGAGACTGTCCATCAATTTCTCCTTTGAGGTTCATCCAACTGGTTCTGGTCTGAAAATAAATAAATACCGTACAGTTTAAAGAATTTCAAAAGCCCAATTGCAAAAAATGGCAATGATTCCAAAATTAGTAATATGGGGTAAATATAAATGCAGAACAAAAAAATTTGTGCCATAATTTTCTCCTCTTCTTGTAATTTAAAAACCCGTATAAGTTTTTCCAATGACTAAAAAGACGTGACAATGAAAAGAAAAAAAGAAGATAATTTGAAGAATGTTTGTAACCTGACAGCAGTGAATGGGTGTCAACCATCAACATACTTTAAATTATCTTTTTTCTTTTTTGTTCTGTGGATAAAAGTCATACAGGTTTGAAAGGTCAAGAGGAAAATGATGAATTTATTTTTGGGTGGACTATTACTTTAAAATTGCTTAACTTCCTCAACATGCTTAACTCATTTTTGGATAAGTGGTCATCACCTTTCTGTCAACGTCATCGCCATCTTGCCAGGAGGTTCTGGTAGCTGCAGCAAAGTAAGACAGTTTAAATGCACTGAAATAATAAGGACATTTAAAGTTGACACTAACACATATTACATCATGCAAGATACCATAAAACATAGGACACAAAACAAAAAGGTGAATTAACATAATGTAATAAATCATAAATCACTTCATTTTATCAGTGTAGCCCGATTTGATGATCTAACTTATTTCAATAAAGTAGAAATAGAAATTAACAAGCAAGTGAAACTACAAAATCAGACACAATCATCAGGCTGAAGGTGCCAGGTCAGAATAAGGATCTAAAGAACCAATCACGTGATTGATACCTCTACCACCCAATCACAATGAGCTACAGAGATGCCTTCAAACCAATCACAATGAGTAACACAAACGCCTTTGACTTTGCACTAAACCAATGAGTTAAGGAGACACCAAACATTGTTTAAATCACAGGACCAGAGACAAATGAGACATTGTGAACTGCAACTGACACATGAGCATGTTTGGAAGAACAGAGGCCAAAGACCAAAATAAAAAACATTTCTGACTGCTGTTTCCATGTCAGGTTTAACAAATGCTAGAAATTTACTAAATAAATAGATAGAACAGGGTCTTATTAATAGAAATATATCAAATGTATCATTTAAATGTAACAACAACAAATGCATCCAAAACAAGAATGTAAAATAAATTCTTGAATTATTATTTACTTGCCTTTAAACACATAATACAATTATATAGGTGCAGTTTTCCTTTATTTCTAAGCACATACAATGAGTATAAAAGCATGCAAAATGCATCCACATGGTATCATAAAAGTGGTCCATACAAATTGTATGCAAAATTCTAAGCCTTTTAGTCATACAATAGCAGTGTGTTAAACAGACCAACATTTGACTTGTATTCACTATTATTGTACATAATGACTTTAAAAGATAAGTGCTATAAATGGAAGAAATGGCTCCGATTCACTGGGGATTGTATTGTAACATTTAGAATTTTATATTTTGTTAACTGTTAACATCTATGTATCCCCTTTATGTTTTGTATTAAATGTGCAAAGTGAATCTGAGACTATTTCAAGAATAAATTATATAAATCCTTCACATTTTCAGGCGGAAAAATAACTGCCCTGAAAGTCACTACCGGGACTTCATTCGTTCCTCCCAATTTTAGTCCTGAATATATTTGTGATCTATGTCTCATGTTTCTTGATTCTAAACAATAAATTAATCAGTTGATGTGACTAAAAAAAATGGCACACAAAATCTCGCTTGATAAGAAAATGATATGTGAATTAAAACTCACATTTAGTCTGTTCTTCACTTAAAGCCATTTTACAAATTAAGAGGTTGGAAAATGATATTTTGAGGATAAGTTTGCATTCTTTTAAATCTGAAATAAAGGCAGGAAGGCAAGTAAATTTATTTTGTATTACAAAGAGTGCTATTCCTTTATTAAAAAATCAACTTAATAAATATAAGCTTGTATTTATTGAGACTTGTGGTACAACTTTTTGCATATGAATACCTAGTAATTCAGTTCTGTGTGATAAGTACCTTATCAAATTCAAACCTTTTTTAGGATTTGTAATGTCTACAAGGAGCTGAAATGGAAACAGCAGACAGAAGAAAAGTCAAAGGGAACAGGGTTTCATGTTATTATGCACCATGGTGACATGCATAAAGCATGCAAAAAACACTGTTGTACAAAGACTGGACTGTACCATGCTGTTTGTAGATAGGGGGTTTTCTATAGATATTGTCTTTGACTTTATTTTCTGAGAATGGAAGACAAAAAGGGAGAAAACGTGAGCTGAAATGAGAAGAGCAAGAGAATAAGAAAGAAAACCTGAAGATATATAATAAGCATGAGTTATTATAAAATGGAATTAGGGAAAAAAGAAAGAAATGCTGTAAATGATTCTTTAACAGATGTCACATCGTATGTCCGGAAATTTTTCTGGTTAGCATGCAACCTTGAAGCAAATTCCTGGCCTTGGATTTGAAATTTGGATTTGTCTGCAGTCTAAATTCAAGTTGTAAATAAGAAACGTTTTATCTTCACTGAGAACATGCTGTGCCAGGGACTCCAGCGCTGCACGTACGTATAATGTCACCCTAAAATAAATCAAGCCAAAAGGAAAACAGGCAGATAAATGCTGTAATTGCAATGACACAATGTCTTAATAATTGACTCAGTGTGTGTATCTCTGCAGCTTGTTTAGGTCATCCCAACTTCATGTCTGCTTCTAAGCCATTACTGCAAGGAAAAATTAGTCACGTAATGTAACACATGTGGGTCATTTTAGAGCCGTTTTAGCCTGTGCCAACCCTGGAAACAATAGACATCATTAAAATATAAGAAAATAGACTGAAAACACATGACAATGACATTTGGGGTCATTTGAGTCACTTCCCGGACCAATGATAGTTATAAGGGTTGTTTTATGTACTCTACTAAAAAGAAACAAAAACTGCAAATGCATATAACTGACAAAAATCATGCAATGCATTCAGGGAATAAATACAAAATAAAAATAAAAAGAACATGATCTGGTAGATTGTGACATTAGGCAAATGGTGTATTTATCCTGTCATTTTATTTTCATTAAAAAAAGGCATGCTCTACAGGTCAAATGTTTTAGATTACTTCACAAAAATGTTTCTCAAGATCTTACAAACATTTTCGGTGTCTTTTAACTTTTTTATTTTGTATAGAAAAATACAATCATGCCAACATGTTAATTCCTTTTCCGTTTCCTAAATTTATATATATATATATATATATAAAGAAATACATGTATTTTTCCAAATAATGGATAACTAGAGCCAATGAGAATCAAGCATGGATCAATAAAAATCCTTCTACATTGTTAAAATCTTTCCTGGTTGAGACCTCAGAAGGCACATTTTTTAAATTCTAGTCAAAGGGTGACCACTTTAAATATGCTCAAATATATCAGATCGTTTATTTCATTTAGATCTGAAATAAAACCAAATCATTAAAAAAATGTTAAGGGACACATGGTTTTACTTAAAACTATTTTTTATCAATTTTACATGTTCTTATTTTGTAGGTAGTTTTCCTTATCTCATTCTATTAAATACATCTTAAACATATTCTCACACTTACTATCTATTAAATATAACATAGTTAAAATACTTATATTACCATATATAACTTCTTTTAGTCACAAAATAATTCCCAAAGTTGCAATTGGGTCATTCCAATGGTTTTCTTTCACTTGAAATTATTCTAAAATGTGGAAAAAATACAGTTTAAATGAAGAATGAGCAAGTGATCCCTGAACCCTTGAAAAGTAAAAGAGGAATTTGAAAGGTAAATTAAAATGTCAGAAGAAAGGATATGTGAAAAGATTAAATGATATTAAATGATATTATCTGGTTGCCCAGCAGATAATACAACATACTGAAGAACAGCTGAAGGTGAAAACACAAGCACAAGGACTAAAGCAGGCCTACCTGGTATATGGAAGTGTCGCGGCGCAGCCACATAAACAGTGGATGGAGATTTGCCATCAGAGAAGGTGGAGAGACTGGGGGTGCTCCGCCCACTTTCGCTACCTCCAGTGATGAAAGTCACAGCAGACACAAATGAGAGGAAAAAAGTGGGAGAAGATGAAAAAATTAACTCAATTACCTCACAAGTCTGGAAAATCACAAAAATAAACCTCACTGTTTCACCACTTTAAAAAAAATACAATTGACTACTGAAACAACAGTATTTTAACAAGCTGATACAGAGTAAAGAAAGGGAGAGAGAATATTTTATTCAACTTTATTTATCCATATTCTATTTGGGAATCGTAGACAAATAATTTTAGTACATAGAATCAAATAGAAATACATATTTTTCTGTCTCCCTTTTCTTTCCTCTTTTTACTTTCACACACACTTTCATTTAGAATCATGCCCACTCCATTAAACACACAGTGCTGTTAGTTACCCTGCATTATGGGAAAATCCTCCTTTAAACAATGGTAAACCACATGAGTCACAACACTGCATTGCATGTGTCGAGTTCTGTTTGTGGTAATGTTGCATGTGTATAATTCCTAGTTATTCCGTGGTGTGGTGTGGTATGATCTATGCATCTGAATACCGCATTTGCAAATGTTTGGTCCTTAGCCAGAAAGAAGTCAATTAGATGGTAAGTCAATCATAAACAGAACATACCAAATTCAATCTAAACCCTGGGTTTACACAAGACCAAGGCTTCTGCTGCTTTGACCGGCAAACAAGTCTTAAATTACAGCATTTCAGTTTGCCCTTTAATCTTTTCCTCTGAACTTTATTCCTGCTCTGTGTAACTACAACAGAGAAGCCACAAAACCCAAATCTCAAAACTGAATAATTAGTAAATGTAAAGAATTCTGTATGCGTTCCTTGTTATGTTTGACATTTTTAATGTCACAGTAAAGAGAGAGAGATCTCCCATTCACTTTTTGTTCGTTGTAGGAATGGTAACATTACCAGCTGAAATTAACTTAAGTTGTTAATGGTCGGTTACTTCCTTTTAAACGCACCTATCCCAACTTTCAAATAAATACCAGTCTAAGTAGAAACTCTTTCTAAGTTTTGAACATTAATGGAAAGTGCGTGCACACATAAAGTTTATAATAACAGAATGTAAGAAAAAAAAGATTCAAATACACAGAAACAATAACCTGAATGACAGCGTAAGAACAACTAATTGTTACAAATGACCACAACATCAAATACCACAAGAAATGCATACTGATTCTTATCTTAAACCTACTGTATTTACATAAAGTTACCTTTTTCTACTAAAATATGAAAATCCAAGCTATACAGTACATGCACAATAACTAGTCGTACATACTGTGTACAACCACAATAACAGCAAGCAACAGAGGAACCAAGACTGAACCTTGCGGTACACCTACAATCTCACGACACTGTAAAGAGAGACCAGGACCAGAGGGTCCATGGTTTACCGTGAGAGGGCAAATTGAGGTGCAGGGCTGTCCTAGGCCTACATTCAGACTTTCCGTCTTGTATGAATCCTGTCTCAAATCCTGTTTAGGAAAGGTGATGGAGGAAGGTGACTTTATGTCTGCATATAACTGAATGCACGCAAACTTTTACAGAGTTTTACAGGTTATTAGACTCGATATGTGGCTCAGTATTGCAATCCACATCATGCACTTTGTGATATTATATGTTTAGTTAAAACACTCTCATTTGCAAACAAGGGAAATTGTCCAGGCAGACGCTGCAAAAAAATCACACAGATGCAGCACTTGTTGGAGTCTTCGAGCATAGTAGTGGTACCTCTGACATAAGGGATGTAGTTGTGTTGTTGGAGCAATGCCAGAGTAGTGGGGTTAAGGGACAAAGCCACAACACCGTTTCCTGCCTGGGGAGTGTTTCTACCGCTGCCACTGTACAAAGGAGGGAGTGGGGAGGAATTTCGGGCAATGCCATGGGCGCTATTCCTACCCGAAGTTGGTATGAGCAGCGTGTTGGAATTATCTGGAATGGTATTGGATGTTCAAATAGTGCATTGATCAAGAGCCGCAACTCAAAAAAACAGCAGTAAGAAAATAAAGATAAGCAACTAAACAAAAACCCAAATGATGAATCACTCTATCGCTGCTGCCAAAAGAACAGTTTGATACATTGTACATTATATCTGTGTTTCCATTTGAGAAAGCCACACTTTATTTAATGATGTTGGAATACAGTTTGCATTTAAACATAACACCAAACAAACTGAATAGATTTGTATGTAGTTACACAATCACTCTTCATGAAAGAATCACGTCTGGAGTATCTAAATGAGTGTGAGCATGTATTTGGGGGAATACCTGGTCTGCTGTAGGTCTGTGGTGAGCGGGAAGGTGTATATCGTCCGTATCCTCCTAAAGAACTGTTGGAACTTGGACTGGAGGGCCTTCTCTGACGGGGAGATTTTTCCCCCTCTCCCTGAAAACAAGGAGAACAAAATTTAGTCTGCAGTCACTCAAATGATTCAAGAAATGAAAATGGTGATCACTATTGTCCTGAGGCATAAAGAATGGATCTATATGCCTTGAAAGGAAACACAGACATGAGCCGTCCACTACGATCACTAAATTAGACCAATACATCACTATAATCAGTCCTCTATTACTAAGGTTGTAATAGGCTGATCAGTAGGTGACTACAAAACAGAGATTTCAAAATGAGGATAGTGACAAACACACACCAATTTGTTGTTTGTGACACCAAACCACAACAACAGTTAATAAAGGACACAAAAGACAAAAACAGAGCCTGATTCTTGATGTCAACTCTACTGTACCTCACTTGGTGTAGGGGTAAGTTGCTGGGGTGACTGTAAACAAAGAGAGCAAATGAGTAAGATGGACTGGAATGAAGGGACAGAGTGTTTATGACAAAACAAAAAAGCCTGCATGACTGCCACTACTGTAATGGAAAGTATGTAAAAAAATAATTTTAAAGTTACCTTATTACGTAATGTAAATGATGTGTAATGTAAAAGTTCAAATTCTTCTCTAGTCACAAAAGTATTTAGATGGTAAAGTAAAAATATTGTTGTTATCCATGATTCCTCAGAATGTACTGTTTTACAAAATAGCAACACAGTGAATTGACGGCTTGAATTTAAAAGTAAAAATAAAATTTCTATGAAGACTATTTATTTGTTTCAGTTTGTTAATTCCGTAATAATGTATACTTTTTCCTTTTAAACTTTAAAAATAGTTTCTGACAGATATATTAATTATAACTAAACTAAATATTTACCTAAACTAAATAAAAAACGAAAAGTTTATTCCTAAAATATTCAATATAGTTCAATAGTTAGTTTTCTATAAATTTCAGATCATTTTATTTTATTTCATTTCATTTATTTATTTGATGTGTTACTTGATTACAAAGTTACTCAAAATGTTCACTTTTAATCTTCATTCTAGAATTGTGGAAAGACGGTGGATGGTGATTAGAAAATAAAGTGATGAGTTTATGAAATGATGTGATTGCAACAGCACATACAGTAAATATAAACAAGCTGTTGTTGTCGACAGTGTTTTATACTACCCAGATATTTTCTTTCACCTGTAAAAATCACAGATTTACACAAGCCAAACCAGAGTTTATCCGTTTAAACTAAGTATGAAGGTGTGTTTGTACCTCCCCAAAGGTTCTGTCTTCCACAGGATAGCTCACGTAGGGAGAGTATGAGAGCATGTCTGGCCTGTCAATGTTGTAGATCGCTTTGATTTTCGGAAGAGCGGCCAGATCCTTGTAGTCCAGAAGTTCATCACCCAGTTTTGCCTGGAAGAAATGGTTTTAAGTTGCCATAAGTTTGTGTTTTGCTGCCCACTACTGGTGCTTCCATTCCAAGTAAAAAGCAGCAACCAGCACACAGCATAACGCATATACTTCCATAATCATTAATGAACAGTAAAGACTAAAAATGACTGATAAAAGTTTTAAAACCTCCCTATTGTATTATGGTGCAAGTTCATGCTACTTGATAATTAATCAACAAACATGTCATGCTTATCATCCTCAAACCTATTAAAAACTATGCAAAAAACAATCTCTTTTACCATAGAAATCTATGATACTACTAATAATATTTCAAGGATTTACCTTTGTTTATTTCGGTACAATAAAAACGTTATTTGCAGTATGGAATAGTTGTCTGAAAACTACACTTACATAGATGATTCTGCTCGGGGAGCCAGACGTGCTGGATGCAGGAGCAGAGGTGATGCTCTCTGAAGACGTTCTGGTCACCTGGAAACAAATGCAAAGTCAGAAAACAACGAAACAATACAAAACAAAAAACAGCAAAGTGTGCTTCATTCACCTTAATTCAATTGTAATTATATTTATTTATCAAGTGATCGTTTTGTTATATGTTGGTGAGTTTGTATAGATTCCTGTGGGACTTTTACTTTTGTGTAAACGTAACCAGAGTTTTCACTGAAGAATAGTCAGAAAAGTAGACTTGTTTAGTGGTTTGCCAGACACTGCTTGTTATGTGCAAGTACAGGAAAAATGTACAGCACTTATTTACGTCTCTCATTTTAAAACAGCAACAATCACTGTACAGAGACAGTGTTGTCATATTATGAGTTCGTTAGTAATATCTTCATTGTGTATCTTGAAATCAGTGAAAGGTACTTCTCCAGGTAACTTTATACAGGATCAGGTGGGTTTGGCAGTAGCCTAAGTGGGCCCTCAGGTGAGCATTCTACGGTATTAAAGCTGAAAGCAGGTTGGGAAGTACAGTAAGCCCATGCAGAGGGAGAGGGGCCGCATGTCACAAACCTGCTCAGGTACATTGGAATGGAGATCATTGACCTGAATCCGCACCTGTTTCTGCAGGGAAAGGGTTATTGTATTGAAGCGCTACCAAATAGTACAATCTGAGTTTAGATATGTGATCTCTTATCTAGATTTGCATGTTAAATGTCTAAAGTTGGCATTAGTTTGAGAGCATGTCAGGCACCTAAACTAGCAAGTAGTAATAGTAGTTATACTTGTAATGAGTATTCATGTGTGAACTTCCATTGTAAGCTATTATTAAATCCTTCACATGTGAGGACTGTCTCTAAATCTGCTAATAACATCTCTCAGAAATATCTCCACAAATAGATTTAATGTGCCTTAAAGTCATCATTTTAAGTCTATGAGGTGAACGTAATATTGTACAGATAAATTGCACTAATACTGTCTTTTACACAATCTGGCGAATAGGTTAAATGCATCGACGCCCAAAATCAATTTTTTTCTGATGGAATATAAAAAAAAAGCATTCCTTTTGAGTAAATTTTAAGTGTTTTCATTTTTACCTTGCTCTTCTCTTCCATGCGTGCTGCCTGTCTGCAGGGAGGATGCCATATTGAAGAACCTTTTTTGGTACAAAACAATAGACAGTTTCATTAAAATAAACGTACAGTATATTAACTAATTGTTCTTAAATTTCCTTGTTGTATTGCCCACATATTCCATCTAAACTCTCAAGCTCAAACTAGCAAAATTAACCATGCCTTTTGCTATGAGTCAGCAGTCATTCACTTTAGTTCAGTTGAGAAATGATGTCTTACTCTTTCTGCTTCCTAAAAGCAAAACCTTGTCCAAATTCAACAATTAATCTCCTCTGACATACTGCAGTGTACTTAGTAAATCACTGTGTTGAGACTGAATTATTATACAGGAAAAAAATATATATTAAAGTGATATTTAAGTTACCTTGTAAGTACATCTCCTCCCCTTCCCCAAACATCTGATTACAGCGGGCACATCTAGCACAGGTGGGATGGTAGTGCTTTTCTCCAGCCTTCAAAACATTAAACACTGCCTTTATAGAAATGCAGAATTTGCAAACGCTGTGTTTCAACAGAAGGGGGTCAATGCGCATGCATAAAACACTGGAAATCAAAGTATCTTTTAAACATTAAAGTGTTAATGATCTTCTTGACTTCTATTCTATAATTTTTATTTTCTCATAAGATCAGCAAAAATTTGAACTGCTTTTTTTAAATATTCAATTTTTTTTATCATGATGTTTCACAACACATTTGTATGCATTTTCTGCTACCTCCTCCCTAAAGCCCCACCCATTCCATAGCCATCATCTTTGAACACATTAAAAGTCTTGCCATCTAAATGTCATGAGATTTCAGCCTCATGTACGAGTGATTTTGACACAAAGGTAAATATTAGAACTCACTTAGAGCTTTAACCTGTAAGGACAAATACAAAATATGTTCCATAGTTACTCAAAGAGAAATCTATTAAAAAACAATCAAAAAAAATAGCATGACCTCAAACTACCCCAATTCCCCTGATAATGCCAAGGCTTGTCAAGTGATAGCATCTTAGATGAAAATTCTTGCTCTATCAGAATACCTGTATCAGCTAGTCTTGAGTTCATGTAAAAAAAAATTACTTAAGGCAACAGAAATGAAAAGAAACACTGTTTTGCATGACTGCGTTTGTCTCTCAAAGTTCTCAAATAAATATTTAGGCTGCAGACATGATGTCTGTCACACTTCAGGATCATTAATACATAATCCCCATGTTGCATGTATGTCACTTCCCGAAATATCACATCACATGGTGGTTTGATCTAATTTTGCCAGTACAAATTAGACAAAGTCACCATAGCAACAGCATGCCACTCCTGGCGCACTAGAACAAGACACTAATACAATTTGCATATTTGAATACAATTATATAAGAGGATATTATTCTCTATGATAATTTTGAGTTTGTAAACACTTAAAATCCTCTGCATCCACTAGGATTATACCCTATCATATGGGAATAAATGGCTTTTACAGAGCAATAATTTGGAGCATGGACATTACGTACAATTTATAACTTATAACATCGTCATGTGACTGATAATTGAAAACATTGTATTAAACAAGATAAACATGCAAGAACAGTTCCTTAAGGTACAAATTACACAATGATGAGTAGGTATAAAGAGAGGACGCCTTAAAGAATCCATTTTGACTATATCTTGACTTTAACTCTATTAAATGTCTACACAATCTTCCATTTATCAATCATCCATTTAGAAATAACTGGCTGCTAGTAAAGATTCACACAAACCTCAAGTACTTTGCCGGTAATGTACTTCTTGCAGGTTTCACACTGGATGCCAAACATGGCATGATAGTCTACTTCACAGTAAGGGATACCATCCCTGCAGGACATCAGGAGACAAACCATGTTAATAAATTTACAGGAATCAAAGATGACAAGATGATGACAAACATCCTGTTTACCCCCTGGCCCTATGATCACCCACACTGTTCATTTATATAAATGTCAGTAATGTTAATTTAATCCAGATGACTCATATCACATTACAATAAAGATTGATAGGAACACACACAAAGTGGGTTTCCATGTTTCCCCCAAAGACTGTTTTTATAATGTACAAACAATACGTTGCATCCCCAAATCCTACCCCTAAAACTATATTCGCATAACAAAGCATTATGCATTTTTCCATCATTTAGTTTTATTTATTGATTTTGATTATACACGTCCAAGTATTTTTGAAGCAATACTGCAAAAAACATGAGGGACATGTAATATTATTACTATTTCTTGTGATATAATAATAGATTTTAAAAAAAGATAATGGTAATAAACAAAACAAATAATTATTTGTATAAATATTGGAATATCATTTCTACATTTGAATAAATGCTGTGAATTAAAAACAAGAAAAAGAGTTATAGATAAATAACACTATCATTCTATTTATTATTAATTATTAAGAAATATTACTGTTCTTATAATAACATTAATTTATTTATCTATTTTTCCTCTATTTTATTATAACACCTCCGGTAAGATGTTATTATGAATTGATACCTTACACTGTTTCTTTATTTGGTATTGGACCAAGTCAATCATCATGCACTTATAGTAAAACTGGGACTCACTTGCTGATATACTCTGCATTAAGCACTTTATTGCACACTTTGCATTTGAAGCAGCCAAGGTGCCAGTGCTTTTCTAAAGCCACCAGAGATTGTTCATTTTTAAACTCCTTTCCACACCCACAGCAATCTGCAGAGAGAAAGAGAGGGAGACAATGAATGTGTAGAATCATTGAAATGCTCTGGTAGGACATACAGAGGTTTCTTCCAAAGCGATTAGAAAGAAGAATAACATTAACAGGACAGATAAGAGCAGGCAACAGAGCACTTACTGTGCACAGCCTGCGGGGGTGCCTGGCTGTTGACTGGCACGGGCTGAGAGCATTTCTCACAAATACACTCTTTCCCATTAAACGTCACACGGCCCCCAGCTGGAAACGGCTGTCTACCAGAAACAAACACACAACTATCAGCTCATCAGAGCATTACCAAGGTTATAAAGTCCGTTACATCATCGTACATGGACTTTTAAATAAATACATCATCCCCTTTCAACATGTGTGACTTTCTTGTTATGAAAAACACAAAAAATATATTTTGAAGAAGGTTCACTTCTATTGTATGAAAACACAATAAATGCAACTAAATGGATGTCAGTTGTCAACATATTTATAAATATCTTCTTTTGTTTCTGTGGAACAAGTGTGGTTTGAAATGAAGGTGAGTAAATTATGACACAATTAAAATTCTAACTCTAACTTTAAAACCTATAATAATACTATAATTTGTTGTCTTGGGCTTTGTGAATCAGACTCATTTAGCATTGATGGCACATGTCCATTCGGCCTCTCTGGCTGATAGTTTAGCATAAGAGCCGTTGATCTCACGGTATGTTGATTAACCAACAGCTCACACTTTTTAAGAACACACAAGGAGTAGAGTCACCATACTGTAAATGAATACAAAGTGTTGTGTACAATCCACAAAACAACCGTTATTTTTCATAAGTTGTATCATCATAACCACAAAAAGATTACTGTTTACTGTCTTCAAGTTTACGTTGTGGTCTCAACCATCCTAGACCTGGGTCATGACATGAATTCCTCGCATGGCCTTACTAATTTAGTTGGTCAAAATATGACCTGCTGTGTCATTGAGCCGGCATCCAGTCTCTGAGGTGTGAATTCAGTCATGCCGTCAGAGACTGGGAAATGTGCAACAAAATATATTGAATTCTTAATGCATTTAAAGTTATACAATGCCATCAATTAAGTAAAGCTGAAAACAATAGTATATAAGCACCTGGTTAAACTGGATCTAAGTAGATTTTTGTGATAAACTACCCAGCGAATTCATCTCCTATTATATGGGATAGGAGAAGCAAAACAGAGTCACCCTGAATAACTTGTAGTGAGATATTTACGATGTGATTTAAGATCAAGTCGCACCCAAGAGACGAGATCTAGTACACTGTGTGCAAAAAAACATGGGCATCGCTATGGAAATATATATGTACACACACACAGCATCCATTCAGAGACGAAGGGTCACCTTACACCACTCTGAAAATAAGTGGCCTGGGAGCAGAATGTACGCTTAACATTCTTACTGAGAGCTGCTGGTTTTCTTTTGCTTTCCTAAGTCAGAGTTACAGCAAGGCAGTTTTACCAAAGGATTCACATTCACACACAAATTTCTTTATATCTTTAAAGGTACTATACACTGTGTGCACAATTATTAGGCAAGTGATTATTTTGACCTTATCATAATTTTATCCATAATTCCAAGTCCAAGCTTTATAAGCCTAAATGTCAATAGCATTTATTGCATATCAGTTGATTTGTGTTACGAGGTAGGGTCTAGCCTAAGGAGATTATTAGGCAGTTTGTTCTATTTAGGAACATGGGCAAAAAAAGAGATTTTACTCTCCCTAAAGTCATTTCACAGGGAAGCAGGACTCTTGAAATATCTAAGATATTGGGGCGTGATCACAGAACCATCAAACGTTTTGTAGCAAATAGTCAACAGGGTCGCAAGAAACATGTCGTGAAGAAAAGTAGCATAATAACCGGCAAAGATTGGAGAAGAATCAAACAGGAAGCTACCAGGAACCCATTCTCCTCCAGTGCGGCTATTTGCCAAAACTGCAACCTACCTGGACTGTCAAGAAGTACGAGGTGTTCACTTCTCAGAGACATGGCCAAATGAGAAAGACTGAAATCCGACCACCCTATACAAGACCCATAAGTTAAAATGTAAAGAATGGCCCAAAAAATATCTGAAGATTTTTTTATGCTTTTGTAGACTGAATAGATGAGAGTGACTCTTGACGGACCCATAGGAAGGGCCCATGGTTGGATCAGTACTGGACACAGAGATCCACTTCGAAATTCTTCAAGCAATCTTCAAGCAATGGTACAGGAAAAATTCTGCATCTTTCAAGATTTCATTTTTTGCAAGAAAACGCTCCATCACATGCATCAAAGTACTCCACTGCATGGCTGGCCAGTAAAGTAAAAATGTGGACACAGTTTACATGAAACGAGTGTATATAAAGTTTGGGTACTATCAATAATGTTAGTGTGTTGGTCTTACTTGCAGTGGGCACAGACAAAACAGCGAGGGTGGTAGGTCTTGCCAAGGGCTGATACAACTTCCCCTTCAATAAACTCTTCGCAACTGAAGCAGCGGGTCCCATAGAGACGCTGATAATCCAGAGTGCAGATATACTCGCCCTGTCGCACGAAAAAGCCTCCTTGAGCCAAGTCACATCCACAAACTGCAGACAAAACCAGAAAACAACTGTTAAAGCGTAAATTGACTAATACATGCTTAACTGTGAGTCACCTAATCAAGTGAATAACCCTTGAATATGCCAATTATTTTTAATAAAAATGATAATGACAGCCACAAACACAAAGGCAGATCAGATTATAGGTGTGTGTGTTTGAAAATGGGCAATAATTATCGGGACAATATGACATCAGGGGATGGAGATGGGCAGGTGCATGAGTGGATTGATACACAAAGTAAAACTTGTACAAATGTTCCTCTCCCCTTCCTGTTCTCACAGCGCTTTTCCATTTAAACAGGAACCACACCAAGAACACAATGATAAACACACAGAAACGATGAAATCATACTCAGGGCCGATCCATTTTCCACCTCCTCTGAGGTAGATGATAAACTGTGGAATGTCCTTCTCTTCTATGCTTTCCTTTTTATTATGGAGTGTTTGGGTGATGAAATGTAACACAGCACTAAAGAGTATGCTTTAGAGAAAAACTATAAACAAGGAGTGAGATAAACTGAGGGATTATTCACACAAGTCCTACATTTGACATATATGATATCAAAGCAAACAATCAAAGTATGAGTCTCATGCACAGCACTATTGATTACAATGCAATGTTTAGCTCTTAGTAAAACTCCAAACAATATCACAGGAATGTTGCTCAGGAAATGGCAGATGTATTTTCCATGCCTGCTGAGGTGTGATTGGTTGGTGTGAGCAATATGCAGGGTTACCTAGGCTATTTGGATGGTTAGTGTGACACAATTCTGTTCCAAATCTTTCAAAACTTCCTCTTAAAAATAAAGCATTAAAAAAGGGACCACCATAGCAAATATGAAGCTGAGATCCCGGTAAATCATTATGATAAGCAATTTTGTTATTCAAAGGATGTTTTTATTCAAAATAACATGCACTATAACAATTCCAGGAAGCATCCCTTCTGAGCAACATTGGGTTAAGTGTTCCTAAGGGACACCCCATCAGCACCTTAGGAATGAAACATCAACATTTTGCTTTCGCTCTGGTAGCTCCATGTCACACCCCACTAAGGTGGACACCAAAAGTAGATGTGATATTAGGAATATATTAAACACTGTTGAGGGCATTACACAACCAGCACTTAATAATGAAACAGTAATGATGGTGATGGTGTTCCGCAATAAACATAAAAGATATTTAAGGGTTACTGACCGAACATCAAGGTTTGCAAATAGAAATGCCTTGATGTTGAAATCAGACGGTATGTTAGGGATGTTATTTATTAAACCTTAACGTTCATAGTAATACAAGAAAGCAGATGTAAACACGTTCCTTTTTCAGTGCAAGATTATGAAACATGTTCCAATGGGTCCTGCAGGTGGTGTTCCAATGTAATGTCTAGACACATTCTTGGCTCATTTCTGTTATAAAGTAGTCTCGCATAGCTGAAGGTCTGGTAACTTTGCCCGCTTTCATTGGACAAGGCCCGCCCAAGGATCTATCCGATTGACATGTGGTACAACCAATCACGTTTCATTTTGTGCGGCATCAATGTTTATGAGTCGATGACATTAACCTTGCATACTTTTAAGTAGTATTAATTGTTGAAAAACTATTGCAAGCGATTGTTTATTTTTGTGAAATGTAATAAGCCATGAGAAATATTTGAAGTGTACAGCTCTTTCCATCCTGTTGAACCCAGGTAGTTTTCTTGGTATTTTGTAAATAGTGAAGTCATAATTAAAGGATTAAGTTTGTCAGCCTAAAATATTTCAGAATGTCTGAAAACCTTTTTTTTCAAAAACATTCAAAAACAACACAAACTTGTTGCCTATTAGGAATGAACATCTAACATTCACATGAGCCCTGGTAAAACAGGTGTTTTTTTTAAGACACATGGTGTTTCCTCAAGGTCAAGATGTTGTAAAACTAGCACCATCAACATGAAATCAGCAATGAAGTCTCACATCAACAGAAAAAAATATTGTATTCCTTAAGCGTAATATAACCTCTCTGCGCACTGTTAAAGCCAAACAAACCAGCTTTAGGGAAGCAAAATTCCCTGGCAATCTAAAATGGTGCTGGATGCTCAATGTTTTGAGGGTGTTGGCTGGACAGCAGTCAGGGTCTATAAATTCTCTTCATGGGATCGTCTGCATTCTCTTAGACTGAGATCACACTTTCATCAAAGCGGTCAGGCTACTGCCTGTTGAAAAACAACAATAAATATTATATTCAATCATTAATAATCATTAAACTGAATTAATGAATTCATTTTTTGTAAATATACCTGATACAAAGCATACATAAAAATGTTGATAATATCGTAAAAAGTATTTGTTTGTTTCTGGGTGTTTTCTACTCTTCAGAATGAAATAAGGCCTAATAAATTAAGTACCTTTAGTCACGCCTTCTTTTCTCCTCTAGCACAGGAGGGGATACAGATTCATTACAGAATCTTGCCTGGGCAGATACAACACTTAACATCATATCCTATCAATTTCCCATTCTCCTAATCTCACTGTTCCTTTTCCAGAATTTATACTTACAGAATTTAATACAGCATTCCTGATGTATACAATAAGCATCAAACTTTAGCAGATTGAAAATGGATAGATCAATAGAATCTAGAAAGGACCTTTAATCTATTGCCTGACAAACACGAAACACCTGCATCATCGCCTTTATCTGGCAGAGGATGATGCGAGACACCTAGCTGTGACATTCACCTTGATAGTCCTGGTCCTTTAATAGCCTTCAGCACACACTGTTCTTTGACTTTAATGACTTCATACTTTTACAATTGTGCTCTATAATGTATTGAAAGTAAAGCAGAGACGTAACTACATGGTTACCTACACCGTGCAGAGATTAGGGTAAATTGAGTAAACGCCACACAAGAAAGTAATATCCAAATCAATGGACATGAAAAGTCTGGGCTACCGGCCAAACAGGCCTTGTGCAGTAAAAGTAAACTGAGAACTTCAGAAAAAGCAAAAAGCAAACACACTCACATACATCACAATAAATAATCATAAGGATGAAAAAGAACTATGCGCTTATCAACAGCTTATCATGTTATGTGATGATTATAAATTAAAATTTTCGGACTGGATGCTATATAGTCGAACGTTGATAAAGTTACAGTTTGTGTCACTCCGCGGTGGCAGCATTCTTTTGTAGAATAACGTAAAAACAACACATTTCTTATAGTTGATCAACAGAGGGCTGAAATAGGAGAAATCTAAGACTATCATTATATTGCATGAAGTAAGTTTTGAGATTTGTGTTCTTAGTGTAACATTAATGGAACACTATGAATAGATTTCCCCTGTGGTTACCAGGAAATGGGAACTCAATGAAGTGTGTCATTTGTTAAATTCCGTTCATTTTACTGCAGGGGTCTTTAAGAGGTCAAAAGTAAAACTAAAGAGAGGAACGCGATGCACCTTATTATGAATGTGATTTACTGTAAAGGAGAAGTATCTCATGCAGCATCTAGAACTCTTATTTAAATCTTGAATACTTGTAGTATACTCAATTTAAGAAAAAGTGAATATATTGTAAATATATTGTATTAATTTGGCAGATTTTTTTTATTCAAAGCTGATTGTTGCATGGACAGGATTTAACGTGAAAATGACCAATAAATAACTTGTAACCATATAACTGTGAAAGGTTGAATATTTAAAAGAACCTTTCCGAAGTCAAAGCTAGAATTGCCCATATATTGTTTTTTTATGTATATTTTTTATGCATATTTTTCTTGTATTTCCATTTGTGTCTCTGTATAGGTTTAATCACTGCCTAAATGGTTCCACACTTTTTTCCAAAAGATTTGTCCTAATAATCTACCTTGGTCATGTGTTTATGTGCTAGCTGTATATAAGCTTTAAACACTTCATTTTATACTTGTATATTTTACTGATACAACCCCCTTAAAAAAAGGATATTCTAGTTTCATTACATAGTTAAGAGCATATAAATTTGATCTTTAAGTGAAGTGTAGACATATATTTATATATAGTTAAACTAAGGTTCCTTGTGATTCACCAATATGGCAGATGAGTTCCGGCCCAGGCTGCCCTTTGTATGTGTTAAAAAATATATACTTATATTAATATACATATAAAGAAAATCAAGAAATTCAAGACTTTGCTAGTGTCTCTGTGTGCAAGGTCGTAGTTTGCAAAAAATCCCCATGGAATTCAAGCAAACAAAAGACATCTGTGTATAGTTCTTTTAGCAGGGTGAAGGTCACATGTTTAAGAAGGGGTGAACACTCATATGTACATGTTTGGTCTTTAAATTAGTGATTATTGATATGCAAAGCTTTATACTTTTAGTTGAAGCAATAAAGAATGGTATATATGTAACAAAACTTCGAGACTTTTTACCACCTTTAACCAGCGGGAATACCACAACTGAGTCCCTTGAGCAAGGCACCGTCCCCCCCACTGCTCCCCGGGCACCGCAACATGGCTGCCCACTGCTCCGGGTGTGTGTTCACAGTGTGTGTGTTCACTTACTGTGTGTGTACACTGCGATGGGTTAAATGCAGAGCACAAATTCCAAGTATGGAACTCCACACGTCACGTAATTTCCTGACCTTTCTTCACCTTTACCAGATAACATATATAAGAAATGTGTTCTGTAGAGCAGTTTGTCCGTTTAGGCCTACTGTAAAATTATAAAAATTATATTGTACTTCTGTCAAAAAAGTCCTACGAAAAATGACGCATTCGATCTTTAAATTAAGAATTTACATGTACATAAACGAAAGCTGACCATGTTATTCATATTTTGAGGATGTTCGTCTAAACCACACCAGATGTCTGTAATGTGCTGCATGTACTGCATTTATTTCAAAGCATATTTTCAGTAAGTAATATATTAGAATGTTTAGCCTAGTCTAGCATGTCTGGAAAAAGTTTTGGGTGTGCTCAGTTCAGACTTCATGGAGAAATGAACTCCCCACTGTGTTAAATATTATCACAATGTTGTCATGGTGTGCAAGAAACAAATAAAGGCGGTTCTGTGATAACCGCATTTCCCCATGAGTCCTTGCATTTCTCCAGACCTCCATAAGAAGGCCCTCAAACATCTTGGACTGAAGCAACTTCATCTGGTTTGTTTGATGCTTTACATAACAAATCAGTTGAAGGGGGTGTGACGGGCACTGAGGGATGGAAAGACACACACCCACACTTCCTGTGAAAACAAATACATGATGTTCCTCCTGACATTGAGCTCTAGGAAACTTATAAAGCATTGTAGGCAGCAGCATATGTGACTGCCTGTTATTTTGAGTTTTATTCTGATCCGAATAATTATATAATTTTATGAAATATGTAAGTTGTATCAAACACTACAAAAGGAAAATGTGCCCCACCGGTTTAATAGATACATTAAAAATCTAGTAGGATGTTATGGAGAAGATTGACGAATGTGTTTTGATCTATGTGATAGTTCAATCTATATTTCCTTAAATATAAAATAAATACATAAATATATATTTGTATACATATATAACAGCTGATGGGTTATAGGAATTTCGGAAATAGAAGAAATGCCATCTTATCTAATTAAGCTCTTTCACAAATATTATATAACAGCCATCTGCATTCTTTGAGATAACAAAGACCATTTGTCTGCTTCACATTCCGTTCATGTAATGCAATCAAATTAATAAAATTTGGAGCAAATACCAAAAAGCCTACAAATATTCATCTCTATGTCTTTGTCAGCACAGTAATTCATTCTAAGAGTGCCTCAGACGATCTCAGACATCTCAGTAAGTCTTCTCTATGCACTAAAATTGCAAAGCACTCAAGTTTCATTTTCATGTTTGGTTCCAAAACAATGTAGTATACCTTAAGTAGACACAGATTCCTTCATGCAAAATGAGTTTAAATGAGTTGTGACTGTGAATAAATTAGAAGGAAATACTTTGGACTGACTGCATTTGGCATAACTACTCTAAGCCCACAGACCAATGGCTGAATACAAACTGATCGTTTGAATTCTACAGGATCTAAAGATGTGCGTATTGCGTTCTGTAAAGATTCACCTATACCACGCAAAGCCATCTGATTTCAGAAGTAACCCATCATGTTTACTTCGGATATAATGATTATTTAGCACTGTATGTTAGGTAAACGGTTTAATCTCCTAAACGTTGTAACTTTGAGGATATTTCAATACCACTAAATATGATGTGGCACAAATAAAATATGGTTGGTTGCTTTAACTGCCATTCTTATTGCTTTTTGGGCAGTCCTTTGCTATTTTAAGCTGAGAAAGGTTCCCAGGTCTTCCTGGGAAGGTGTCTGTCTATGTAAATATAATGCATTGTTCTAACTAATGAAAACGAATAGTTATTAATAATACTTATTGCCAAAATAATTATAATAGCGGTAATTGACGAACGAAAATAACTACAACAAACTACAACAAACAACCACAAAACTACAAAAATACGCACAAAATTAAAGCACAACCAGAGGCCTCCTTGCTGAACCGCCCAAAATGCCTCGTAAAAAAGTCAATAATAGTAAGAAGCAATTCAACTAACAGTATGTAGGAACCACACTGATGACGCTCTGTGTCAAGAATAAATGTGTTAAACTCTATTAAGAACCTCATATTGTCTGAACCCAGAGGTCACCTAGCAACTGCTGTCTGTGTTCATAACATCATCAAGATAAAAACAGCCGATGGGAGACACATACACACTCACAGACAAAACAGGAAACAGCAGTCACCCTCTTGTCATTAACTTTAGCTCACTTGTTAAAATCAAAGAGCAAGACTTCTGTTTGGTAATGTGGTTGGCCCTCCACCCTCCCAACCACAGGAATGTGACACCAGTGTGACACCCACACTGTGCTTGACCTTGACATTGGCATCACCTTTGTTTTGTGTCCAAGATTTCATCCGTAAAAGGTATCACCTAACACAATATGAATGTATACAGCGGACTGGGTCTTGACGCATTACCTTTGCAAACAAAGCACTTAATGTGGAAGTGTTTGTTCTGCACTCGAAGTACTTCGCCTTTGCACGGTTTGCCACAGTTCTGACACGGAATGGGGCCAACCTGACGCGTGCCCTTCTGCTGGTCAAGAGGACTGTGAACAGCCTGCTGGTGAAACGCTGTGGAGAGAGACAAAGAAAAAAGTTCTCAGAGGTGAATTCCCACAACTGACAACAAGCTCATAAAACAAATCACATATACACAAACTTAATTATGTGAAGACTATAGATCTGTCCTATTAGGTAAATGTGGCCGGGTAAAACACTGAAGGCCAATCCTGTTGGAGGTCCATTTTCACAGTTTACTTGCATGTTAAATTCTGCTTAAGGTAACATCAAACCAACTATCAACATGAACGATATTCGGTTGTCTTCTAAAGTATCTACATGGGTATATGTTAGTCACAGCTATATGATGCAATGTGAACTTTCACCCTTTTAACTATTGAGAACAACAACGATGCTCGCACAACATGTTCACAAAAGACATGAATGACGCCAGAACTCTTTGTCGTTTTTAATCCATCATTTGTGGCTTTTTGTATCTGGCCTTCACACCTACGCTATTACAAAGGCGTGCAAAATCAGACAAACACTTCATAATACAGCCCAAGCCAGAAAAAAACAGCAACCTTTTTTAAAAGGGCGAGTATAACTGGTTTCTGTTGGACATCCCATTTCATTCTGTAGCGGGATTTACAGGTGTATACGCTGCAAATAGGGCCATAAAGAAATGGGTTTTTGCTTGTTCTCCTAGTCTAGGAACTTGTTCTTTTCCCTTATTGATGAAAAGAAACGTTTGCATGTATCACACATGTGAGACTTCATCTATTGTAATTATTTAATAGGTGAGACATTTCCTAAAAATAAAATAATTTTATGTAATTATATTCTCAGAATCTGACAGGTTAGAATAGAGTTGGCATTAGTCACTAAAACTGTAACAAAAGAACATAAAGCAAATGTTCACCGTTCCTTTTCATTCAACATTAAACATTTACACTTGAGGCAAATGTGCTATGCTCTGTGAACTCAAAACGCACCGACATGTTTTTATAGACCCTTTGCGAGAACTTGGTAGTGCTAGAAAAGTTTAAAGGCACATTTGAAGCCTAAACTATTTCCTTTGCTTGTTGTTCGAAACTTAACTAGTTCGAAGTCCCATAATCCAAACTTAAAAACACACTGTGGATGTCTCCTCTATGAAGCCAATAATTCAAGGTGGAGACGGGCTCCGTTCAGATAAGGTTAAACATTTAGCAGATGTGCAATTTCAGTGGTATGGGTGTGATATTTTTATTCAAAATTTGAAATGTAGTATTTGATACCACTATATGGAAACATCTGTGTATATTTTATTAAAACTATGTTGATAGAGTCAACACATCAGACAAATATCTCATATTTTTATATAAAAAAAGGGAAACAGTGACAAGAATGTGACAAAAAATGTTTGTCAATTTAATGTAAAGACTAAAAGCAAATTTTTACTTAATTTAATTTCAAATTCTCTGAAAAACGTGTAAAAACCTTTGGTCAAACAAAAAACAAAAATTTTCAAGCTGACAATTGCACGAATGTGCCCACAATATTATTGCTTCTTAAGGTTAGACACATGACCCCCACTAGTATTTTCATTAACTGTACGATGAATGTTACCCACAGCCTTTAGATAGCTTGAGAGAGTTTGAAAGGTGCTATACTGGTGTATAGAAGTAAGGCATTCCATAGAGAAAATAATACATTAGGACCATCAAGCCTCAATGCGATGAAGGTTTTCACTAAGAAACCACTGCAGTATTGTAGATTTTAAAAAGAAACTTGATAAATGTATTTTTATGTCAAGGATAAATTGATGTTCCAGGAAACCTGGAATGTAGTACAATTTGGTAAACTCATACTGACTTTAAAACACTGAATGTACGTACAGTACAATATTAGAAACCTTTATGCATGTTTTGGCATATGGGGCAAAGTTAAAGGGGATGTGATGAAATATCTTTAGTTCCAATAGTTTAGTGCTAAGATTAATAAAATAAGACATACACATCAAGGATAGAATAAGAGTGAAAAAAAGAAAATCATTTTCATATTTGGGTGAACCATTCCATATTTATACAAACGATGAAGTTTCATGGGGTTTTTCATGTGACACTTCAACAGATTGTCAAATATGCAGTGCGTTTCTCTTAAACAGGATATCAAGTTTTATAAGCTAACAAACTAAAATCATAAACCCAACCAAAGAATTTATGTAAATGTATAGGTCAAACCACAATCTCTCTGATAAGAGCTAAGCAAAGGCAGAATCGCTGAAACTTTCATAAAACGACAGCATATAAAAACAATTCATGCTTTCCTCCCGTTTCACTCCTTCATCTTAAGCCAGGAAATGTGGTCAGAAAATAGAGAAATAAATAATGATGCCATGCCATGCTGTAGTAGTAAGATCCATAACCTGCTTTAGATGCCAACATCATATATCACCAAATCCCTTTTGAACCTGAACAGCTAAAGGTCACTGTAAGGGAGGGGATGGTTCCACGTGTCTCTAAACACACACACTGCCCTTTATATTTCTAGAGCAGGTTCTCCATAAATAGAGCTTCCACTCAATCCGTGGGGATTCCATCATGCCCATTACATTCTGCTTGAGGTCCATGTGGATGCTTGACATGTCTATGTGTTTAAGAGTCTCAGATATCCATTGCCAAGATCTTCTGTCACTCATTTGACCAAGTCATTATTCACTTGTTTTGCAATAAAGCAGATTTTGGGGTAAGAATGTCAAAATGAATTCTCAATAATGCTAAAACACTCCATAATCCACAGCTAGGGCTCAAACGATTAGTCGACGTTGTGTACAAGATCGACAATAAAATATTGTTGACAAAATAATTTTGTTGTCGAGCATTCGTTTGATCACTTGATCCAATGTAAAGGCCTGCAATATCACAATTGGACCTCTAGCGTGGTACTGGGACATGGTATTGGTACCAACTGCTGTTATTTTGTTACATTTAAAAAACTAGTTCTGGACATTCATGTGAATTTAGATTTGGACGTTTAAATGAAGACTTCGAGAAGGCCGGATCTAGAGCCAACAAGCACTAAATCTTTTTATCAGAGAATGCAACCTCAGTTGGTTTAAAGTTCATTAAAACAATGAACTTAAAACAAATGCTGAAGTTATTTTCTTTTAATTTAATACTTTGAATATGTACCCTACACCATACTCATATACTTTAATGATTAGTTACTGAAATAATCGCTGATTAATCGATTATTAAAATAATTGTTTGTGGCAGCCCTACCAACAGTATGAGTTAAGTAACTCTTATATCCTATGGTGCATATCAAAGCTGTTTGTCGTTCCTTCTACACCTCCAAAAGTTTACATTTGCACCTGTCCACATTCATCTACTGTTCACTACACCTCAAATGCAGTGTACAAGTTCATGGATACAGTACATATCATGTGTCCTATTTGACCTCAATGTGAAGTGATACCTCTGCTGACATCACTTAAAAATATGGTATGCAGTGAACAGCATCCAGAGGGCAAGAATGAGGAAAATGTAGAAATAATAGAAAAAAAAATTACGTGTAGTCCAAGGAATACAACAATAGATTCAAAACAAACCTGTTCATCTATAGTACCTCATGGCCATAGGTATGTATGCACCCAAATAACACACCCATACAGAACGTGCTTGCTGAATGTGAACTTCTAAAGCATGGATATTTTAGAAGTTGGCAATGTGTGTATAGCAGTCACTTTGTATAAGTTTTTATTAAATGATGGAATTTGATTTCGGGCATTTGATCCCATTCAGTCACAAGAGCTTATGATACTTATGTTGAAGGATAAGGTTGAATTTCCGTTAATCCCAAATATGTCTATTTTTTTAAATCATCTCTTTGTGCAAAATAAAATCTACAAAAAATGATGAAAGTATATCTAAAATGCTTTGTTTTGGGCAATAGCTAGTAGGTATAGCCAAGCCAGTTACTTAGAAGGGAGATTCCATCGTATCCAGACATCATAATAATTATAAACCAAATTACACAGTCATAAGCATTTTGAGGCAATTAGAAGTCCATTTCACCATGACAAAAAAAGGATCTACAGATCTACAGTAATGGATTCAAAGCACTCAATCCAAGCCAAACAACAAGATATTATATCGGCACGCTTATGTTTATTGATCTCCCAGTTTCGCGCTCTGAAACAACATTATCCTCTGTGCACATCCAAACGTACACTGACAAAAAATAGGTGTTGGAATTAATCAATTGTATCATGGACATTGGATCCACACAATTCATTTTCACATTATTTGTCCTGAAATTTGGAGGAATTTGAAAAAAAGTAATGTTAAAACAACTTCATTAAATTGTATGGAAACAGTGTCCATGAGTAAATTGAGTAATTCCAGCAACTCTATTTTCCAGTGTACCGTTCAATTTGCACAGTACAACTTAAATTTTACAAATCCATTTATTATTTAGGCGAAAAACCATCAGCTATCTTATTTCATTTCTACATCATTTGTTTTCATCAAAATCTGTGTCCGGCATTAGCGGAGGCGGAACGCTTGTTTTCTGTTGCCCCAGTCTGTGCCAGAGGCATTTCAGAAGCTACTGCGACTTCCAACAGTTATATCATGACTTGGATGTGTTTGCCCTTTTGGATGTGTGACAGCAAGCTAGGTCTAATGGCTTTGGATATCGCAGACAAGCAGGTGCCACCATGCCAATGGTTTTTCTGCCATGTGATGGGCTTATGTACACAAATAACTGTGACCCCCCCAGCTCAAGTCATTTTTGTGGATTACTACACACACAAAAACATTTCTGAAGAATATAAAAATCTAATCCTATTACTATGTTTAAAATTGACTGAGTAAGGCCATGTTGACATTGAAATAAAATTAATTCTTGAATAAAACTTTGAAGCTCATTATCTCAGATTGTAATTTTAGCAGAGATTTAACATATTTTAAACATATTTGCAGTTCTGATTGCTATATCAAAAAGGGCAAATATCTGCAGATGCTTGGCTGTTTCAAGATTTCTACCAAAGGTCTCAGAAAACTAATAGGTCTGATTTCAATATTTGCGGTTTAAAGTACCCATGTCTTAAAATTATATTTTGTGTCTTTATATCAAAGTTTCCCATTGTCAGGCATTAAATTGTTCCGTTCACGATGAATTGTCACATCCATAAACATGGCAATTAAAACAGCTTATTCCTTATCTTAACCTCATTGTATTAGACATGCATACAACTACTAATAAAAATCATGTGCTTTTCATTTGTCTAACAGGAAAATAACAACATGTTAGCATATATCTACCTCTTACACTTCCTTCACAAAATCAAGCAGGCATCACACACATCTATGTTGTCCAAAGAGACCAGATTGCATGTGAGCTCCCAGAGCGCTACAGTGTGTCTATGTGCCAGAATTAATTCTGAAGGGTGGATGTTACTGAAATAATAATAAACAACGGTCACAATGATTGTTTTAGCGCCTTTTCTGGCAAACAACAAACTCATTATATGCCAAAATCCTAATAACGTACAATATGACTAAAAACTTAAAATGTGCAAGAATCGTTGAATTTTCATACTGTTGAAATGAACAATTTCAGATAGCAAACTGAAACTGATTCAATGTTGATATTTGGTCAATCAGTTAAACTGTTGACTAGAGGAAAAGTGCGATTGTGTTCTACAACACAGTAAGTATAGCTTTTAACAAGTCAGTTATGGAAATATATCTTTTAAGATTCGTATAAAATTTTTATATTACATTTAGATAGATCAATATTTCTTATCAGTGTCCGGTAAGAACAGGACAACTAAGGCTTGTTGAACTTTTTAGTCAAGCTGTAACACTTATGCATTGACGGTTATGTTTTTGTTCATGATTAGAGGTAAAAAACTGTTCTTATGAAGCATTTGGGTTGTAGTTATGCTTTAAAAAAACAGTTTTCTGTAGCTAACTCTTGGAGCTCCATTTCAGCTCAGGTTTTCACAGTCAGTAATGAAATACACAGAAATTGCAATAAAACAGAAATAAATGTTTTATGTAGGTCTTAAGGGTTAAGTAAGTAAATGAACTACCAAAATAAAGCATTGCAGAAGCCTGACTGTATATTCACCTGAATATTAAATATTTGACAATTTAACATACATTTATATACAATATGAATATGAATATGAATACAATATGAAATCAACTGTGCTTTAAACAAAGGCAGTCACTGTTGTGAATATAATATTTTCCTCTTCCAGATTGTTAGGAAACGTCTATGATTTCTGACAGAAGATCGTTCTAATCCAGTTTCTTATCCAGTACATGGCCAACAAAAGCCATTCTGGACAAACGCTTTATCAAAGCGGCACTGAGAAGCCATGTCTAGTCTACAGCAGCAGAGCTGAAACCGTGGCCAACAGCATCCCAAAACATATCCGGGGAGGTTGATCAGATGAGTAATAAAGATTGAACCATCTGTGTACCAGAGTAGGTGAAGGTTAAAAATTAAGACTTGCATTATATATCCTCCAAGCCTAAACCTTGTCAACAACCTTCTTAAGCAAAGTGACATGTGGCAAAGTATGCTGTCCTATACTCAAACCATCTGAGTACACACACACAGTAAGTAAACACACACACAATTTTTACTGTTGTTCCTTGCATTCATGCTTTTATAATGCTTTGAAAACATGTGCAATTTGGCTATTTAAATGGCCTGGCGGGCACCTCAAAAAGATCATGTGGGCTACCAGGTGCCCGCCAGGCACCTCGTTGGAGACCCCTGATTTAGTATATACATATTACGGAATAAAGTTTAATATAAAACTCTCACATATGTGCAGAGGTATAAAAGGCGACAACTTCACAATTCACAAATGAAGAGTAATACTTTATTGAGAAGAAAACGGATCATGTTATGCACAGGGCAGAACAAAAAGAGCTGCACATGGACTTTCCTCATTGATATTGGACGCCAGATTATAAAGACACCATGTATTTTTGCTCTATGATTCACTAAATAAAAAAGTTGAAGTAGAAATTCTGCAAACGTGAATTCCACTTAAAAAAGTTAGAAAGTGTGTACAATGTCTGAATTGTTCCTTTTTATTAACATACAAATTGTGCCTGTAAAGTTGGTATTTACATTTGTGAACAATTTAAAGGTTAACAAAGATAATTGATTCTTTATAATATCCAGCAAGCGGCTCTCCAGATGCTTCAATGTTCAACTTGGTTTTGTAAAATATATATTTGTATAAATAATAAAGCAACATTGGAGAATTGTTGCACACAAGCAAAAGTATCTCAGTTTGGAGCAATCCAGGATGGTTATTATAAATATTTAATGCTAATTGTTTCTTGTTATGTAAATCTAGTGCACATCCATCAAATGTTGTGTAAGCAAACCCAAATCAGTTTACTTTGAGTTGAACATTTGATGATTCTCCAATGTAAAGGGAATAAAAAGAGAAGGTTTGATGCCACAGGAGATCAATTTAATGATTTAATGATATTAAAAAGCATGGTTAGACATTACTAAAATAAGACAATTGTAATTGTGTGTCTAATGATTCTCTGTGAACACCATTTGAAAACAGTGCAGAAAATAATAAAACATGTTTAGATCATCACATCACATCCAGACGTCATTAAAAGCGCAACATTACCTTTCTCTTCAGGCATGTTATCTCGCAGTGATACTCTTCTGCTTTAAAGATGTCGATACAAGTGAACACTTTCAGTACTGATCAATCTCCGACAGTGTCAGTGGAGGCTCTCAGACATGTTAAACTGGAGCTCCTCTCTCGGAGAACTATTGCAACAGACTATTATAATTAGAAGCGTCTCGGTCAAAAACATGACACCCCTGCCAAAATATCCGAGGGCGTTCAGTCTCTCTCTCTCTCTCTCTCTCTCTCTCTCTCTCTCTCTCTCTCTCTCTCTCTCTCTCTCTCTCTCTCTCTCTCTCTCTCTCTCTCTCAGCGTCACAGCAACAGTTCAAGCTTATGGTGGAAACAGGCGGATGTGATCACTTACTGTGTCTAGTATTACGTAGCATTGACGTGTTTTTTGATTAACTTATGGGTTGCATTTTGGTTTGATTTATAAAAGGTTTATAAAATATAGATTCTCTATATAGTCTTAAGTTCAACCCTGAAATGAAAATATTTTGAAGAATGTTGGTAACCCAAAGCTGTTCGTCTTCATTGCCTTTTATTTTTCAAAATATCTCAATTTGTGTTCTGCACAAGAAGATAAAACAAGTTTAAAATGACAAGAGGAAAGGTTAAGAGTAATTCAATGTTATGTCTATAACGATGTACATTCTATATGATTATTATATATAATTACGCCATTTCTATATAACAATGTTATTTCTACATAACTATGTTATTTCTACATAACTATGTTATTTCTACATAACTATGCTATTTCTACATAACGATGTTATGTCTATAACGATGTTATGTCTATAACGATGTTATGTCTATATAACGATGTAAATTCTATATAATAATTATATATAATTACGCCATTTCTATATAACAATGTAATTTCTATATAACTATGTAAATTCTACATAACTATGCTATTTCTACATAACGATATTATGTCTATAAAACGATTTAAATTATATATAATTACTATATATAATAACGCCATTTCTATATAACAATGTAATTCCTATATTACTTTGTACATGCTTTATAACTATGCTATGTCTACATAACGATGTTATGTCTATAACGATGTTATTTCTATATAACGATGTAAATTCTATAGAATTATTATATATAATTAAGCCATTTCTATATAACAATGTTATATCTATATAACTATGCTATTTCTATATAACTATTTTAGATATTTCTATATAACTGTTATATGAAAATTGTTCCTGAAATGTGGAACTTCTTGACTTTCCTTTTCACTTTATAGATGTTTTATTTCATTTCATGGTAGTGGTTTGAACACCTAAAAACTAGATAAAATGTTACACGTTATCATTAGACTTTAAACATGAATGCTTATGTTGTAAGCATTTATAATGGCTTGAAGAGTTCAGCAGCTTCAATCTTCTCTCTTTGAATTCTAATCAAAGAATCATAATTTTCTCTCGCTTACTGTCACATAAGCATCATAAGTCTTGAATAATGACCCGGCATGTGGACGGGCATCTAGCTCCTGTCTGAAGGCTGAAGGATAACCTCTGCCTGCAGTGTCCCTTTCACTCTTTCCATAAACTTACACAAACCAAAAGTTGTTTCCCAAAATGTATTTATCTATGTATGTTTTTGTTTTAAAAGTAAAGAACCTCACATTGACTCTTAAACTACCTAACAGTACTAATTAATAATCAATTATTGTTTCTTTCACCATGGTTTGTCAACTGTTTTATATTCCCTGCAGAAAGCATTAAGTTACAGTTTATGTCAACATCATTAAACTTGGTTGTTAAGCAACCGCTAAAAATCTGTCAGCAAACCATGGAAAAAAATGAAAGAGGCATTGTTCTGCAGTGAGAGATGGGAAGAGAGTAAAAGAGAGCCAAGCTTCGCTTTCAAAGAAAACACATTACATAATTTCCTTTGCATGAATTCACAAGATAGAGAACATGTGCATAAAAAAAGTCATTTTGCTGTCTAGATGGATGATTTAATATTCAAGGCGTTGTACTCTCTGCATGTACCGACATCTGCTTTCATAACTTTACATGCAGGAATATAAAGCATATTTTCAGAGTATTTATCAACTTTCACATTATTTGAGATAGGTTAATGATCAAAGGCAGATGACTTGGAATCCAACTGTAGTTTGCAACCAAGTGCTTTAACACAACACAACACAACTATACAATAAAAGCTTGCACACAATGTGCCTTTTTTAATATGCATTACACGCAATGTAACTGTAAGAGAAATACACTCAAAATGAACTTTATGCATACTGTTATAAATACTAAATATCATTGGTGTAATTTTATCATGCAGGAATTGGTAGTCAACCTGTCCCTGCGTCCCTCTTCGCTTAAGGAAACAGTCATACAAAAATATTGGTGAGGATGAGAATTGCAACCACGTTTATTGCATTGCATTTCTGTTCATAGATCCTCCATCAAATTTAAGACTTTTAAATTAAAAAAAAGAAATTAACATAGCCACGTTCCTGTGTTAAGATGCACATCATGGTTTGCTGTTACTCAGACCTTCCTGTTCTGCAAAGAAATAAAGTCTGATAAATATTACAATAAAAATGCCTGTATATTTTGTAACAAATTTGGTCAGAGTGAGGTCTATAAAGCTGAAAGTCCTTACCCACATCGGAGCCATTTATCATCACAGATGGGATGAGTTTCAGACAAGCAACGAGACTAAGCAAATCCTCTCATTGAGGAATTGTCCTCTCATTCTCTATAGGTAACATACTACTGAGCTGACAAGGCACAACCTGGCCTTTAGCGTCCAAGAAAACGCACAGATGCATGCATGTGTTCTATCAATCTCGGCCACTATCATAAAGCCCAAATCTCACGTGGATCTTTTTTCCAAGTCTTAGAATATTATTAACTACACATCCTCATCTTTAGTGGGCCTTTGATGATCTTATAGCTAGAAGATAAAAGGGTGCGATAGAGTAGTAATAACACGGGGATATGTGCTCTGCTCGCTCTGTACAAGAATGAAGTTATGAATAAGTAATGTTGTAAGTGTCCTTTACTCTCACAATGTAACTGGAGACTCCTCGAAAGCACGGCAGCAGTGCTCAGGTGTCAAATCTCAGCGCTCGGCAAAACGTGCACAGTTATAGACAAGAGAGACCCTGGATTATGTTATTCCATACATGACTGCACAACATACATACTGCAAGTAATAATTTGTTTCAGTGCTGCTATACAGACACCACTGAGCTAGTAGTGATCTCGAGTAGCTAGAGATCAAGCCATTAATGACAGATAACATTTACTCACTACTAAATAAATGCACAGTAAAACATCCTCTATTTAAAAAAGACCTTACAGCTCCTGAGTTTAGAAAACTGACCGCCGTAAATCCAGACATGACCAAAAGGTTTAACACTAGGATGCTACATTCTGGATATGTTCCAGTAACCTCTGCTCTTCTGTGGTTGTCATGGCAGGATGACAGCGGTGATGGGAAGATGATTATGACACTCTGCTGTTAAATTCCCCTTGCAGGCCAAAAATACTAGACATCAAACTCTAAAAGAACCAGATGAATTTAAAAACCATTACCAGATGGTTTAGACACGTTGAAGGTATAAAGAATCCTTTGTATGTTTTTAAAATCCTCATTCATTTTGTTTTCTATTTAAACTAGCTGGTCTTTTAGAGACTAAAAAGGAATAGTCTACCCAAATTATTACCCAAACTAATATTCTGTCAAGTGGTTTTCAATCTGTTTATATTTCTTTGTTCTGAAGGAGACAGAGAATTATAGTTGGAAGACTGCTTCTATCCAAACTTTGGTCCTCATTGACAACCATAGAAGGAATAAATACTTAATAATTAGTTTTGTTCTGTTGACACAAAATGAGATAATATGAAGTATGTAAGACAACAGAACTCATTTTGACTACAGTTTCAATTTTTCTACTAAGATATTCCATTAGGTTTAGGAAATGTTTGGTAACAAGTATTCATCCAAATATCCTTCTTTTGTGTTCAACCAGACCAAGAATTTTTGGGTAAACTATCACTTTAAAAATAAAATTGCTTTGTTTTTCTACAATGCCACCGAAGAATTTTTCTTGTCCAAGTGTTCCATAAAGAACCTTTAACATTTTTAAATCTTTAAAAGATCCTTTGAATAAATGGTTCATCGTGGAACCAAAAATGGTTCTTTATGGCATTTTCTAGGAACATATTTTAAGCAGCTTTTAAGAACAGATATTTCTTGCATTTGTAGTTGTATGCATCCAAAGTTAAAAGAATCCCATCAAAACACTCAAGCATTGTGAGTTTTGTTATAAGATTTACACACCAATACTGTTACAAAAATACAACAAAGCATCCTTTATAACTTGAGGAGATTAAAGAAATAACCAAGGGAAAATATGGCACAAGTCACAAGTATGGGTAATGATGCAGGTCATTGTTTGCCTTTAGGGTAATGTGTGTAAACAAAGACCTATTTTGCATGCAAGTGGAGATAACTGATCATCAAATAGTTGCTTGTGAGTAAAAAGTCAACTTTAACCAAATATCATTAGCACATATAATGGAATTTTCATTGTGTGGAAGAGGTTTGTCTAAAATGTCAGGCACACATATCAGTTATAAACACTGAATATTGTCCAAATTCTTTTATAGATATACATTCGCAGAGAAAATTAAGGGACTATTCCAAATTTAATGTTATCAGCATAGAGGTCTTAAGGCCATTTCAGTCCAGTGTCTGTTGACTTTCAACAAAATGAAACCACAGGATGACAAAGTCATTCAACAGCAGACTTATGGCAAAACAAGACACAAACTGTGATAAAGTCATTTAGTGTTTGTGGTGAAACTTTTACAAAATCTTTGTACAAATATTACAGTTGTATTGCTTCATGTATTGTTTAGTGAACATGAACACGATCTTCTTAGCAGTATTTGAGGTCTTAAAAAATATAGAGCATCTTTTCTGTTATTTTAAACCTATTTACATTTCTTATTCTATATACATATAGGCTTAATTAAAAGCAATATTTTCATTTGAAATGCATCTTTGAAATTTGGGTAAAACATTGTAAGAAGATTACAATATAAAAACAAAAATAATCATTACCACAATCATTCACAAATATGGTCTTTAAAGGAGCTCTAACAAATTTTTATGGCTGGTCTGTGTATGCACAATAAACATGTACACTAATAAAAGATGTGGTACTGCAATAAGACAAAAACAATGTATTAAAGTACATATTATGCATCACACGTACATCAATTAAAAGAAGTGCTGCACGAAATATTATGAAAAGTAATGTGTTGCACAATACAATAATCCAGGCCGAGCTCAATAACATTAACCTGCATTCGTTCTACAGTGAGATTACCAAATGTGTATAGAAATATGTACGCAGATGAACTTCCTGACATGCCCTTGTATACACACCTGCTGCTGCTGAAATGCCATCTGCACAGCATGCATCCAAACAAGCCTCAATTAACAAAAGCAGCAGGGCTTATGCAAAAGTTAAAGATGTAGATTTCAAACACAGTTTATTAATACATCACAAGTCATTAAGTCTGATGATCATACCTGTACATGCACCCCAAAGAAACCTCTAGACTAAAAGATGGGTCATGTGATTTACCACCCCTTTAACTGAACAACAAAACATTAAATTACCTTTTTATGCCACATATTGTTATATCCCTATATTCCCTACCATGTACGCTGGAGGCCATTTGAATACTAATAAAACGAGAAAGGAAATGTTACAAGACCACTCAAGATTTCAGGACTAATTGCTAAAGCCTCTTTGTCACACACAGTAGAAGATGCATATCCCCAGGTCTTTCTCCATCCCATTCCTACAAAAATGCAGAACTTAAGAATTGCAATCAAAGTTTTTATATTTTAACTTTGCAGTAAGCCAATATTGTTTCTATTATTTCTGTAATTTGTGGGCCAAAAGAAAATACATTAAAAAAAGTATAACTCCCCACGTGCATGACTTAAATAGCACAATATTAAATAAGCATGTTAAGTTCTAGGATAAAAATCATTTTACGTCAATCACCTTATATTAAATTATTTTTTTTTAAAAACAGACGTGATAGAGTTGGCAATATTAACTCTTAAAAAGACACTTTATTTTAAGCAACCACGGTACACAGCAGAGCTCACAAAACATTATCTATACAAAACCTTCAGCACTGGAGAATACCAGAAATATTGATCAAGTACTTTGATATTGACAAACATCAAGATAACGCCCGATTACTCATGGATCGCCCAGCTTTTGTGCTTTATCACCTTTCCTTGTTAACCTCAACATCATAGGGACTGAAAACAGGCAGGAGGCCCACTATTCACTAACATTTAAGGATCCTCATTTGTGTAAAAAAAATTATATTATGTATCTTTAAAATTTTAAAGACAATAATTTTAAATATTGCAACTCAGATTTTAAAGTTCATGTAGAATAAAGTGAAACATATGCTTCATGTCATTCCAGACAGGGGGTGCAGAACACAGATGTTATTATAAAGAACCTTGATTAACAACAATGTATTCTTTTGTATGGACATTACACCATAGACACATCAAATATTGATAGAGGTTTAAATGAAATGGTTTAATAAGCAATGTAGATCAACATGGAGAATAAAATAAAACCCATCATCTTCATGTCTATTCACCTTGTAGATTTCCATTTGTGTTTCTTGGAGTTTTGAGAATACAAACATGTGAATCTCAACAATAGATTTACAAACACATACGTAATGCCATATATAAAACAAATCCTGTAAGCATTAGACAGAAGGACATTACGCAATTCTGTAGACTACAACAAGCTGCAATGCATCACTGCGAAGCATGTGGGTGGAACCATGCAAACGCATACACAACCAAAAATCCAGGCCATAATAATCAGTTCAATCTAAAGATAACACTCACCGGTGCTCATTGTTACCCAGAGATGTTCCCAATGGCCAGTGTCACAAATGCATCCTCATTCATCTGCGCACTTCTGAGTCATCATCTTTGTACATCACACAATCACCAATGCTCAAAAGCTTCCCACCTTAAGACAATTATCTCCCAAAACACGTGCACATAAAAGCTCGTAGTGAACCAAGATTCTCATGTAAACAGAGTGCGCAGTGTCGCGGGTGCGCGCATCAGATGGGTGTTGCCGAAGGGCCGGGATGCGCTGGTGCGCACTCTCCTCAGCACCATCAGTGCAAGACCCAGCTGTGCTCATAAACAATGGGAAACTGAGTTTGAGGGTACAGTGAGAAAACAGCAGATAAAGCACGACTTGTTAAGAAAATGCAACTGGAATTTAAAAAAAAAAGATTGTGTATGATTTAGCAGTTTTATAACTAGGGAACTGGCGCCATCTCGTGTAACATCATGGACTCACAGACATCTCGTGTAACATCATGGACTCACAGACATCTCGTGTAACATCAAGGACTCACAGACATCTCGTGTAACATCATGGACCCACAGACATCTCGTGTAACATCATGGACTCACAGACATCTCGTGTAACATCAAGGACTCACAGACATCTCGTGTAACATCAAGGACTCACAGATACTGTTAACTTCAAAGTCTGTACATTTATATCTTAAGTGCATTTTATAAATGTGTAATCTTTGATGGATAAACAATCCAAAACAAATCCGAACTTATATGGCACAACTGGGTGTCGTGCAAAATGTTTCCCGAATCCCACAAATTAAACACTTTGATGTAACTTAAAAAAAACTCTGGAAATAGGCAAGAAAATATTTTATTAACTTAAGTTAAATAATATTATACAAATAATTTAAAACAAACTGCAGCTTGTCACTTTCCCTCATCAGCGAGTGTTATTAAACACCACTTTTTTACAAAGATAATCCATCAGGTCCTGTAAGAGACCACAAACAATTAGGGATGACATAACCCTGCTTAAATAACTACATGTAACGCAAGCACACCTTGATCTTTCGCATTTGATGTAAAGCCGAATCGTCGAGAAGCTCGACATTAATGTCGTCTTTATTATCCTCAGAAAGGAATAAAGCCTTGAAGAGAGCATCAGGTTTTAAAATGTGTTGCCAGCAAACCGGTACCTAACATCTACATACTCACTTCTCCAAGGGATGTTACTATGGTGGCTGAAGCCATCATCTCATCTCCGACTGAACGACTCGCTTGTCTGCCGGTCAACAGAAGATCAGCATGTTCAGCAACAACCTGAATCTCATCTGAAAGCGTTTAAACACAGACGCAAAAACCACTTACCTTGATTTACCTCCCACGCCAAACGCTTTATCGCTCAGTTTCACAATCCGTCCTTGAGTTCTTTTGGCACTGATAGTAGATGTAGATCTGTCAAAGAGTGTTGATGGACTTTAAAATGACACCGATCCACTATTCTTCCAACATCCGAGTGAAAAAAAACTAAAGAAAGGGTTTACCTTAGACTCCCGGTACTGTTACTCGAATGCAGGGTCTTCTTTGCACCTTTCTGTGATCAGGCTCAAATCAAATATAAGGGGAAACTTTAAACCACTTTAAGAAATAAAAGTTCTCTACCTTTTGCCCTTCCGCTGTACTCTTGTTTGAAGCGGATGATTTCTGCTGTGCTCCCATGTCACTCAAACCTAGAATATGTAAATTATGGGATATTTTAAGATTAAAGATTAAACATCATAATTTAAATTGCCTGTCAACCTTTCTTGCTTGGCTTTCGAGTTAGGGGTTTGCGAATTTCTGGAGATCCACACTGAAAAAAAATCAAAAATAATTCACGTCGTTCTCTAAAGTCAACACTAGAGGCCGACAAAAACAAGCTGACCGTGATCGCCATGGTGACCTCGCCGACGGAAGTGTCGTGATCTGAAACACACAACACGTGCAGCAAGTGTGCGTTTTAAAAGTCAACGTAACACAGAAAAATAAATCAAAATAAACATCAAAAAAGGCTTTTTCGTACCACTCATGAGATCCTTCATCAGCGTGGTGTGGAGTGAATGAGGCATCTTCATCAACTCGATTTTGAAAACCCTGTCCATGGTTGCCAATAACTTGTTTAGATTGGTTTCCATCTCATTGATCCGATCCCGAGCTGTCTCAGGACGACACGTTTGCCATTACAACATCGGAACATACCGTATTACACTTTAAAGCGCAAGAGGAGACGCACCTTCCTTTTCAAACTGTTGTATGAAAAGCTCTTTTCTCTTATTAAGTTTAATCTTTTGCTCATAGTTTTGTTGCCCATCTGCCTGCTCGTCTGAATCCTGACTGACTTTCTTTGTTCGTCGGGGAGCCATGACACTAAATTCACACTTTAGAGATCAATATCTACTCTTATATAGCGTTACAAACGACGTGACAGGTGCACTTTAATTACCGTAATTACCGTAAAGCCCACAACCTCAAATCTTATAATTGTCGTTATTGTATTTCTTTATTACTTTTTAATATTTTACAGGTTTAAATGATTAATTATATTTTATTATTTGTTTTTGAGTAAACAATTCAAGAAACAAACAAACGGTTCACGATATCAAGACTGCGCATGGGGAAAGGCGTATGACATCGAATTACCGCGAGAGCGAATCAAGAGCACGGCACTCTGTAAGGTTTCTGAGCGTTCTCGCGGTACTTTGATGTCATCTACCGTTTAGCATGCGCAGATGCTCTCACTTTTTTATTTTTTATTAATTCAATGCCATAAGAACAAGAGGTAATACATATTCAAGTCAAACTAATATTAGCTGCCAGGGAAAAGAAGAGAAAATATATATATAAAATAAAGGAAAGAAATTACATTAAATACATTTAAATGATTTCAGAACATTACATGTTTTCAGTGCTTTTTTGTTATGTTAAAGATTTACATACAATTTCAATTCGTAAAAATATGAGAAAAGTTTGCTTTACACTGAGCTCACTTTCTCTTATGCAGAGGCTCTGGCACGCGAGCGTACGAGCGTTTGTTTTACGTCATAGTCGTGCGACTGTTTTGGCAGCCTCCTGTCAAGCACGTGAGTGATGTTTTGATTCTCACACGGAGGGTTTTGGGGAAATATGGACAATAAAGTCGTGGACAGCGGTGGAATAGAAGTGATTATTGACACCGACAAAACAGCCCCAAGTTGTGAACATGGTATAAGAACATTATTTCAAAAAAATCTTTATATTAGCATAGAGTAAATCTACATGATGGTTCAATTATAACATGGCCTTGTTTTGGCAGGACCAGCTCTGTTATTTGAGAAAAAAGGGAATGGAGGAGAGAAAGGCAGGAGATTTTATGCATGTTCTGCCTGTCGGGACAGAAAAGACTGCAACTTTTTCCAATGGGAAAATGAGAAGGTTAGTTTAATGCATGTGATGTGTGTAAATCTGTAAATACATTGTAGATTTCAAAGATCAGGTTAGTTTGGGAACTTTGGAAGTGATGGCCTGATGGGTTTGACCCATGATTTAGATATCAGAGGAAAGGATGCTTGCCAGAGAGATGCAGAACCAAAGGAAGATGCCTGCTTTCAATCACCAGGAGTATTGCTCAAGGTACAACATGCTCTTCAATTTTGAAAAATGTGAAACATGCAAGAAAATATTGCGTCGGATAAAACAACATTTGGCACTGAATTATTACTGTAGACCTGCTGTATCAATCTATCACTGACACTAAAACGATTGTTTGCGTTTGTTTGCAGATTTAGAGAGTTTGTTTCTCTGTCACTGGAGCAGCGACGTTTTTGTGTAGATTGCCAACTGTTAATCATCCCTGCTGAATGGCCGGATCATGAGAAACACAAGAGACTTTCTGATGATATCACAGTGCAGCGGCTGAGAAGGCCCAGTCTATTACTGTGTCCTCTAGAGAACAAGAAGAGTAATGCACAATACCTGTTTGCAGACCGCAGCTGTCATTTCCTTCTAGATATGCTGCAGGGGTTAGGCTTCCGGAAAATTCTGTGTGTGGGAACACCACGGTGCGTCTTATGTTACAGTAAAACACATTGTTCCTTGGGATCTTAAGTTTTAGTACATATACATTAATAAACTTTATGTTTCAGAATACAATGCTTTCCTTAGGCTCAGTGGTTTGAGCATGGAGCTTTTAGGCTTAATCCCAGGAATAACTGAAAAAAAAATAAAAATAAACATATTTTGTAACTTCTCTCTCTGTGTAACTTCGTAGCATTGTTGTAGCACTTGTTCACTTATTGTTGTATTGGCTATTTACCGCTTCATTGTCTCCTCGACTATTGTAAGTCGCTTTGGATAAAAGCGTCTGCTAAATGCCTAAATATAAATGTAAATGTAAATGAATAAGGTTTAATTAAGAATCAGGTATAATAGTATACGTCACTTTGGATAAAATATGTCTGCCAAATACGTAAATGTTACTGTAAGATGGTTCAACCATATTAACATTATTATTTCCTCTTTCATTTTTGTCATTTCAAATCTGTTTGACTTTCCTCTGCAGACCACAGAAGAAGATATTTTATACAATGTTATTTCATTGAATGATGGTAACCTTTGACTTATGTCTTGTGTCTATACAGTAAGTCAAAATGTCCCAATGTTGTTCTGTTGCCTACATTCTTCAAAATATTTTTTTGAGTTCTGCAGAAGAAACCACCATAATTGATTGAAATGATAAAAGGGCTGGTTAATTATGGTATAATTTCCATATTTGTGTCAACTTACTTTAAGACTAAAACTACAATGTTCAAGTGTGTCTAAGATGTTCAGCTAATAGAATGTGTAATGTCATGCTAATTTTGTGTTTTTTTATTGATTCACAGACTACACGAGTATATTAAGTTGTGGAATATGGAGAGCAAGAGTCATACCATGAAGAGTTTATTGCTGGATATTGATTACAGGTAAACTCAATACAAATCTTGACACTTATTTACAACAAACATAATGCTTAAAGAAACAAAACACAAGTTAAGACTTGAGTTCTATGATGCTATTTAACAATCTTTCAATGTATATTTTCTTTTACTGCATTCGTGGTTAAAGGGGAAAAGAAAATTCTGTTTTTAGTTACTCAGTCTCTAGTCTCAAACCTGTACACATTTCTATGGTTGGTCGACAGCGAAAAAGAATATTTAGCAGAATGCCAGCAAACTAGGACATCCAAGGCACCATAGTTGAAAAAAACTCTTGCATTTTTTTTGCTAAACAAAAAATATAAGTATTTTTTTAAAAACATGGTATTCAGTGGTACCCAAGAAATCTCATTTATTTTCTTGTACAACTGGAGAGTGAGCAAATCATGACAGAGTTTTCATTTTGGGGTGAACTATGCATCTAACCACTTTATAGGAAGTAAGCACATTAATCATCTCTTTTATATTACATTACTATTAAGCCAAATACTTTAGTTATATAAGTTATCAAAACCAATGCATCAATTGAAAGCTTAAACACCCAACATTCATCTTAGGAACTATTTTTGCAATTTATACAATGCCCACATATGGAGGGCTTATTTAAAAGTTAATATATCATTACTTGACAATGGGATCCTGTTCGTAACATCTCAGTATAAGCAAATAATATTTATTTAAATACAGAGGTCACAAATCTCCATATGGTAATGGCCTGTTTGTCTGTCTCTGGGTGAGAAGAACCGAAAGGCTGGGTAGAGAGGTTCAGTAAACTGATGATAGGCTCTTTCAAATACTGCAGTTTGCACTGCTGAAAACTCCTGCAGCATTCTCATAGTCTCAGAATCATAAAATACAACACGGCCCTTCTTAAAATTTACCAACACTCCCACCCTGTTTGGTGCTGCCCGGGCTGCCGTGACCGGAAGCACCACGTGTCGATCATTGTGCCAAGCCGTGAGGTGCGCGTCCTGAAACTCAATACTCCAGGAGCATCTGTTCCTCCCAAGTTTGGCTCCTTTTTCCCGCCCTCTCCTCTGTATGCTGCCATAAGCCACGCCCACTGCCCATGCTGGACAGCAGTGTACATCCACTTCCCAATAGTGCTTACCACTTTTGATGGCATAACAGCTCAAGGCACAGTAAAGCTGATCGAACCTCAAAGGGTCATCAGGTAATGAGCGGTCCTCTGCGGAAAGGCTCAAGCCTCGCCCATCGGAGGACAGCTTGATCTGTCTGTGACAGGTCTGTTTGTCGATTGCCACATAACAGGAATCTGTGGATGTGAAATGTAGGAACAGTTCTTATGATGAAGTAACCCTCTCTATTTATACATGTTCAGATTGATATGCATAAAACTTGTACCCAACAGCAGACTCTTTCGTTGTAGCTGAGCTTTCAGATTTTTGGAGATGTTTCTAAGAGCCTTCATGAGCTTCTGGACTCTGTCCTCATTCATTTTTATCTCTTCTTCAGCCGGGTCCAGTTTCTTACGACAGCTTGTCATCCTAGTCAAAGATCCAATTTTGATTGAGTGTATATTTTCAGTTCAGTTTAGCCTAAATCATATAATAAGCTTAATTTATAATACAATACAAAAAATGAATGTAACGTTTAAAACATTTTTTGTTAAACTGTAATTTCCTTAAAGAATTTTATTCTATGTATTTTATGATGCATATTTTAGCAAACAAATGTCATCATTTACTCTGCAGAACACAAATTAAGATATTTTAAAGAATGTTGGTAACTGAACAACGGTGGCATTAGTTATTTGTCTGTACAATAATAGTAATGATCAAAATGTCATAATCTAACAACCCCACATCAAGAGTAAATGATGACAAAATTTCCATTTTGGGGAACTTTGTCAAACTCTAAGGGAATACAGCAATCATTCATAATATATAAAAAAATGTGTCTTACTTAAAATCTTCAGGAAACAGCTGGAAATAGAAAAAATGCACAAAACACCATATGTGATATGTGATTATTGATTATATTATGAAAGTCGCAGTATAATAAAACCATCAGACAGACACGCTTTTCATGTATTATTGTACCTGCTTCAGGGACTTGACGGGACTGTCGTGAGCAGATTGCATAACGCTGATGTGTTTCTGCAGGAGAGCGAGGTGTTGATTCCAGTCTTGTAGAATCCGGTTTAGTTTACTGCTCGTTTCTCTGCGGTCCTGCTCTATCATGTCCAAAACGGCCCGTTCATCCTCTTGCAAGGCCATGTGTAGCCCCTCATAGCACTCCTGTATCCGCTGTTTCATTGTTTCTGAAGTTGTCTGGAGAAGAAGTGAATGGTTAGATTAACAGTTGTGTTTTTACAACACAAATGTGGTTGTTTATGCTTAAATTAATCTGTACTTTGTTTTTCTAACGGTGCAAATTGTCGGTAGATGAATGTGTTTGTGCATAAGGTTGTGACACAAGTTTGTTTCATGTTGACTTAAGAAGAAATTAAATTACACTTACTATTAAGTTTGTTTGACGCTTTTTAATGGATTCCAGATGAGCTTCAGTTCTCTTTCTCTCCTTCTTCAACTCTTCTATCAAAACCGGCAGCTGTGTTTACAAGAACATTTTTATGATTTATGCATCAGTTTATCTTATCACTGCACACTGTAAGTGATATTTAATCTTTGCAGTCTGTTATTGAAGGTTCAACATTCAACAATGGTCTAATATTGGTAAATCATTGCCAATGTTGATCATACTTTTGCTTTTTCAAAGTGAATTTAAAGTTTAAATTTAAGTTTTGTCATCATTTACTCACCATCTTTTTTTAAACCTGTATGATTTTTCTCTCTTTCATATCTTTAAAAAAGACATTTGTAAAAATATTGGGAACTGGCAATCAAACACTTGCATTTAAAAGTGAATGAGTGCTGTCTTCAGAATATCTTAATTTGTGATCTGCAGAAAGTCAAAGAGGTCTGAATTGAAGAGAGTGTGAGTAAATAATTATGTGAATTATCATTTTAACTTTTAAACCTATTAGAGGGTTTTAGAAAATCTGTGGTTACCTCTGAAGGTTTTGGAGAGTGCCCTGATGGTTTTCTGATCAGTTTTGGAGAACGAGGAAAGGGCTGGGTGACTTGTGTCCCTGAACGAGCCTCAGTTGCCAAACAGAACAATCCAGCTTCCTCCGATAGAGGCTTGAAGTCTTTTTCAGCCATCTCTTCAGCTATCTCTTTTTTTTTCAAGAAGAAGCTGATTTAATCGTTTTCAGTTCTCATATTAGCAGACTTGTTCCAAACTAGTTTTAGATTTTGGAAGTATAAAGTGCTATGACAAGTCCTTACTCAGTATGTGCTACTCTGAAACAATTGAGATCAGATTAAGCTCTGAGTGGAATAATAAAGCAGCAATACAAAATAATGCAGTTACTTACTTAAGAGTTTGATAAAAGAAAGTGTTGGGTTGTCCTGTTATCACCTCTTGTGTTTTCCCTGGAATGTCTTGGAAGAAGGTGTGCAGCCTCTTATAACATGCCAAAGCCTGCTGTGTGTGTGTGCGTGTGTGTGTATGCGTGCACACTTGTGGGTTTTTGCATGCAGCTCTCATAACTGATTGACAGGATTATGTTTGTTCTAGACTTGTTGACCTTCAGGGTTTAAAAAACCATAGTTGATTTTTTGAACTCGCATTTTGTTGTTCATTGGTTGTTGACTTATCTGGTTTGTTTTCTCTCTTCTCAGATACTGCCAGTTTTATGGACAAGATGAGTTCTGTCGCTATAACATGTTTAACCATCACTTCTTTGAGAGGGTAACGAGATGTAAAGTAATGTCAAATGTGGTCACTGAGCACTGAGTAATCAAAATTCACCACTGTTGTGCAGGAAGCGGTTACACTTTATGAAAAGTTTCTGTGTGAAGAAGGAGGAGCCAAAGTAGTTATGGTAACAGATCCTCCTTTCGGAGGTCTGGTGAAGCCACTAGCCAACAGTTTCATGAGGATATCAAATTGTTGGAAAAAATATCAAAATAAAGGTAGAGTATGTAATGCCAGTATGTTATGCAAGATCACTCGTTTCACTGCATTTTTCTGTTAAACACAAATATATAGAAAAATGAAAGTGATTTTGTGTCCAGTGTTGTTTATTAACATTCTACAAAATAACTATATTTGTGTTCTTTACAAGAAAGGAAACTGGAAAGTTGTTTTATTGCAAAAATAAGAAAATGTAATTCTCATCTGCTGATATATTGTTTAGAGAGCGGTGTAGCTGAGATGCCGATGATCTGGATATTCCCATACTTCTTTGAGTCTCGTATCCTTGAGTGTTTTCCCTCCTTCTCCATGTTGGACTACCAGGTAAACGGTAATCATATCAAACCAATTTTCACTGAAAAAATAAAAAATCTAAAGGCGTGTTATAGAGACCAGTGTTGTACTTTATTCTCAGGTCGATTATGATAACCACCCTCTATATAAACACGGAAAGACCGGCCGTAAGCAGTCACCTGTTCGACTTTTCACAAATCTGAACGCTAAAGATATCATTCTACCAGAGGATGAAGGCTACAGGTTAACAAAGCCCAGTTGTGTTCATAAAAGCATGCTTGATAGGAAAGATCACTATGCATTTAGGTTTATGCAAATTTAATTGGACCTGGGTTAAATTTTTCTATTTTTCTATCCATTTAGATTTTGCAGTATATGTGAGAGGCATGTTTCAGCAGGAAACAAGCACTGCCCAAAGTGCAATATATGCCCATCAAAGGTTAGTGCTTAGCACAAAGTTTTCATTTGTGTCAAACTTAATGGGGGGAAAATACAGAGTTCTTAAATTGTATGGATTAATATGACAGGATGGGCGAGAATGGAGACACTGCGATGAATGCAGACGGTGTGTTAAACCTAGTAAGAAAGAGTTCATATTCTGTTAAGTAATAAACAATTTGTGGTTTTGTTTTCTAACCTGTTCACTGCTGTTTCTCTCAAGCCTGGAGACATTGTTCCTCATGTGGTCACTGTGCTTTGCCTGATCATCCATGTGGTCAGAGCGAAACCGGATGTTTCAAGTGCGGCAGCCTTAAACACAAACTCAGAGCCTGTCCTAAGAAACACAACAAACGGTGAATAGAAATACAGAATGAACTGTAGTGAATTTCGTTTACATAACAACATTCCACCTAATATAAAGCCCGCAGAATAGTGACATGCTGGCACTTTATGAAGCATATTTTGTGCAGTCTCAAAATTTTTGGGATTACCCATTTGCTTAATTCTTGTTTGCCAACAGAATGCTTGGAGAGGCAGGACGTGGAGCGACAGGCTTGTTAAGGCATGCTGCTATAAAAGCCAGTGCTAAGGCAAAGCGGAAGAAAAAAAGAGCTACTTGAACTCACACAGGGTGCATCAAGGTTTTGATGCTGCTGAAAATTGTATCAAACCATCTCTAAAGTGTGAAGATATTTGGTGGTGCTTTGCATACAGGAAGGTTATTTTTTTTAATATTCAAATCAGTTCGAAGCATCTGTCTTTGGTGAAGCCTACAGTCCTACCACATCGAAATTAGACTCCTCTCAGTACAGGTGATCTATGACAAAGTCTTCATGAAATTCCAATATACCCCATTTACTTTGTGACATACTTTACTAGTCTTCTGTAAAGTGAACAATTCATCTCTGCAAGTGACTCTTTGTAATAAATTATATACACATTTATCTGTATCAAGTGTCATTGTGCAGCAAGCTTATTGCTAAATAAAAAAAATTTTAAGCCAATTTGCATAGGAATGAAAACACACTACACAATTTAGGTTTCTCATTTGACATTTCATTTAACTCAAAAATATCACGATCCAGAAGTACACCATTGCACCTGACTTCAGTACTTCAAGTAGCTGTGATCAATTACTATAGCAGAAGTAATATTAGCACTTTCCTCATAAACAAATTTGAATGAACAGTAGTCAACATTCAAAGTGTTTCGAAATCAAGTACACAAGAACATGTTTTGTTTAAAATTCAGGTGTAACCTTAATAGAATGTTTTGATCCACTTTAAATGTGGACATTTTGTGTTATTTTTAATCATAGAGAAATCTTAATAACAGCAGAAATAGCCATGTTGTGCATATAACCACAAACAAAAACCCTTGGAACAGATGGTTTTAAATGTGTAAGTGAATTTCTTGAAGAAAATAAATATACTGTCACATTGTTATTAGAAAGTAAAATAATACTTCATGTTTTTAGTACATTTGATGTCTAGTGTTATTAAAAAGAACTTGTTTTAAACCTCGACAGTGCACATAGTTTTTTACAATTAATAATCTGTAAAGCATTGGAAAACTTAATAGCTTCATAACTCCCAGATAGTTTAACACTCCTATTTACATCTTTTAAACTGTACACATTTAAAAATATTGCAGCACATTCAGTCCACTCAAGTTGTGGTTAAAACTATAGTGAAGGTACACTGGAAATTGTAGTTAAAATACATAGTATTTCACTAAGAAACCTCTGAATCTGCATTATGTCTGAAAAGGCTTGTTCCTCTGTATTTAGTGATATTACAGATCAGTCAGTCCTGTATCCTTCCATGACGCACAGAGAAGGCAATAAGTCTATTATACATGACACTGAGTAGAATGACAGCGGCTAGTACTATTCCACAAATGATACTAAAGGCCCATCGGGGTCCCAGGATAGTATACACATTAGACACGAACACAGGCCCCAGTGTCCGTGCACCGCTTCCAGAAGCGGTGAGCCATCCCATGTAAACTCCCTGCATAATAAAATAAATAGCATCAAAAACAATGCATCATTATAAACTATCGTTTAAATGACAGTTTGTATTGTACCTGAGGTTTAGGGCCCAGTATCTTTGAGTATAAAGTGTAAGACATGACGTTGCATGTTGGATAACCCACTCCGATTAGTATGTCAGACATGATGTACTGTGCCAGATGAATTGCTGGGGTAAACAAGCACCAAGTCTGATCGGACGGACATCCGGTGGGCTCCACCGAGGAATTAGATGCCGGAGTGGGAGCCAGTCTTAATGTTGTCATAGTGTTAATATCTGGTGATGAGGACAATAAAATCTAACACAGTGATTTTATAAATGAATGCTTAAACAGAAAAGGGATGGTGTGTCAAGCTACCTGTCCACTGGATTTGGGGATATTTATTTCCCCAAGGTAACAAAATAAAGAAACCAGCAAATATAACAATCAAGCCTCCAAGAAGCAGAGGTCGATCACCTATCCTGAAAAACACAAAAGACCAGTTTGACACGCTACACCAAAAACAAGGAAGTCATGTGTTCATGTGCTGATACACAATATTTACAAAAGTGATTCGGAGGAAAAACAATTCAGAAGGATCAGAGGAAAAACAATGTAATGTAAAGTGTGGTGTAATGCATCATTTTATATCAAATGTTCGCAGAAGACAAAAGACATTTTAAAGAATTTTCATAATCGTAGATCCCCATTGACTTCTTAAAATATCTTTTTTTTGTATTTTTCAGAAAAAAGAAAGACAGATTTAAAATGACAACAGAGTGAATATATAATAAATCAGAATGATTAAATTAGAGAACTTAGACATGAATTTACCGTACTGAAACCACCTTCACCACCAGAAAGACTATGATGGACTCGAAACCGATTGCAGCCAATATGATCCCATTGTACAGAACTGCATCTCTTCTTGTCCATGCAAACATGTCCATTGATAAAGGAGTAGATATACTGCAGACACCGCAAGCAAATGTGAGATGATTTGCTAAATACTTAAATGTTTATCATAAAATTGAAGATCACTTACGTTTCAAACACTGCAAAAATAAAGAGAACAACAAAGAAAAGAATGTTTGACGTCAGCACTGCGATCTGGTCAATATCACCCACAACCTCCTCAGGAGCCACAGGTACTTGATCTGAGAGAGAAAAAAACTCAATATATAATCATATATATATATATATATATATATATATATATATATATATGAGTTTTTTACATATACAGTTTTGAGCAAAAGGCACTTCTACATTTTCATCCAATAAAGGATTTTAAGTCAATTATTTATATAATTTACATTTACTCATTTGGCAGACGCTTTAACCCAAAGGCGACTTACAAGTATTATGCAGTGGGCTATTCTCTAACCAGCAGACCAGTAAGATTTTTATATGCACAAGATGAGTGGTGCCACTGCTCCACAAACTGATCTGGTGTTATAATCTAGTTTATCTATATTTACACGATAAAGACTTGTACTGAATCCAGAACAACTGTTTTAAAGACTTCAAGATGCTTATAGACATCTGCCTGCATAACTACAGTACTGTAAGTACTGCATAATAGAAATCTCACTAGATTACTACTATTATAAAATTCAGAAACTCATGTTTTCTATATGATAAATAATCATACCTTCTGAAGTGTAGTTTATTGAACGGATGCACCTCCCACTGTCATCCACAAAGTGCTCCCTAAAAATGAATAAAGCAGATGAGAGACAGTCAGAAAATATATACAGATGAATATTACAATATTTATTGTTAGGATAAAAGATTACCTCAGTACTAAGATAACTAACAGAACGTTAACGATGCCAAAGCAAGCCGCCAGCAGCGCTGGAGCCGTGTACATGTTAACCTGCAGCTGAATGAGCTTCACACTAAAACCGGTCTCTCCAATAAAAGACAACACAGCCTGCAGAGCTAAAAAACAAATACAAAGAAAACAACAGATCTTCATCACCATCAGTTTTCATCAACTAACTATTCCGACAGACAGATTATGAAATACTATTTTATCATCTTTTTTACAAACCTGGTCCAAGTATAAAGCCAAGAGCTTGGCAAGCGCTCATGTTAGCCATCGCACCCGTTCTCTCCTTCAGGGAGGTGGCACCTGCCACATATGACCTCACGACTGCTACATTACCTACAGGATCAGACATTTTAAATGTTATCATTTGCTTGAAAACTATTTCCTACGACTTATCTTGGATGTTTCTTTAAACGAACGTACCTGCTCCAAAGCCCACAAACGTGCGAGCCAAGAGCATGTGAACTTTGTTGTGCGAGGCAGGAAGGTGAACATACGTGTAGTATATGTTAGCCAACACATTGATGCATATCGAGCAGACTAGAGGCTCCCGTCGAGGCCTGTGATTGGACCATAACCCAAAGAGGGGCGATGCCACCATCTGACCCAAACTATACGCTGCAACAACCCATCCCAGAAAACTTGCATCTGCAGTGTCATCAATCTTATTAAAGAAAAACAAAGCGTGGAAGATTGACTAAACAGCACATCTGAACATCTGTACCGAGACGCTTCTTTGGCTTTCTTAGAAAACAAGTAAAACTAGTTCCCCTTTTCACTTCCAGTTCCTTTGCCAATCATAGCTCAGGTAGTCATTCCTGATACTGAAGTATTTCTGGATGTCACACCATTTCTTGAAAACAGCAAAAGCATACTTACTTGCTTAAGATAAGGCCAAATGGATGTGATGACAATCGTAAAACCTAAGACAGAGCAAAGAAACGACAACTACGTTTAATAGAACACAAAAGTATGTTTTTTGTTGTTGTGTGTATACAATGCAATTCCATTGTGTACTGACATCATGTGACTCCCAGTGACACTTTTCTCTTACGACCGATCGGTTAAGTTGAACAATGCTTGTGCGTAACAAATGTGTGTTGTGTTACTACAAGTGATTAATTGCAAAAGCTAAAATAGGACATCCTCACCGACACTGCTAAGAAACATGGTGAAGTACATGACCCTGATGGACCTCCACCGGCTTCTGTCTGCAGTCTCATCCCTGAAAAGAAATAAAAACACTTATAAACGATAACATTTAGAAAGGTAAAGTTTATGACTGCTGGGAGGGAAGGATTGGTGTTTTTACAATTCAGCCAATGTATTAATTATGCATTATGCATGAGCATACATTGCATTACAAACATTGAACAGGGAACATTTTAAGAAACAAATACTGTATTGTAAACAACTCAAACTGGCAATTTGCTATTATATAAGATTAAACATTTGTTGCCAAATAAATGATATCTTACCCAGTAGGATCATCTCTCAGGAGAGGGCTTGACTCTCCTGACTCCAGTAGTGACATTATTAGTGAGAAAGACAAGATGACTTGATTTGTTGAATTATGCTTCTTAACAACTACTCTTTTATAATAAAATGCTTTAAAATTCAAGTTTTAAAAATGCTAGCAGCCTGTTCAGGCGTTTAAATAATACTCCCATTTTATATGTTTAAAGTTGAATAGTGTTAGAAGAGACACAGCTTCGTGACAGTCTGAAGTCCAACTGCAGTATTGATGAGCATTGAACACACTCAACTGCATTCTTCAACACAAAGCACGTGATCACACACACACACCAACCAACCAGAACTGCTCGACTTCTAAATAAAAGTCACGAGTTGTTGCGTTTTCACTTCTCTCCGACATATCTATGTGTCATTCATCTATTAAAGAGTCTTGATATAACTTCTTTAATTGTTTTATTTTCTGGTTTGTTCATCTCAAAGTACTGGCACAACATCAGCACACGAGGCAACAGCAGCAACAACTCAAAAGTACAGAGCACATAGCATATACACTCTTAACACATGTCAAAATAAAAGTCCTGATTTCTTTACACATGCGCACTATCAACTTTTTTTTGTTTAACAGTTTTTACATTTTAACAGTCATTAGTATAATATTAATCAACATAACATAACATTACATAACACAACATAATACAAATATAATTAATGAGAACACAAGTATTTTCTATTTGCTAGTTACTGAAGTGATGGTACGGATTTATTCATACCAACAAATTTAATAAAGTAACATTTGTGTTTCACGATTAAAACAAAATTAAGTGATGTCATAATTTGTGATCCTGATAAATTGCTAAACTTTTTCGTAAGTGTGGGTGTTTGCCACAACACATTAAAATAAAACATTAATTTAAAAATGTGCTTCAAAAATAACGTATTGTTGTATGTCCTTCTTAAATTCTATACGTTTTTTTGGGGGGGGGGGTGGAGAATACAAACTCTAATTCAATGCCAAAGGATTTGTTCAAACACTTGTTAAAATCGTTAAGAAATTATTAGATAATTTTCAAATTTTTTTATTCCCTTATTTCTCAATTTGAAACTGTTTGTTTTAGTTAACCCATATAATAAATATTTATTCTTGTGAATGTTCATCCGTGTAGCCCAATTTTTTATTTTAACAAATATTATAAATAAATCACACTTTTATTTGTTATTATTGCTGTTATTCAACTTTCTTAAGCAACACTTCTTTTTAGATAATAATGATTTTCATCCTAAAATGTTAAGATCTCCAGTTTATTTAGTAAAACAGTGCCATCTTGTGGTCACAGTAGTATTGCATCATGGTTCCATAAATAAAATGCTGCTGTCCTACAACTATTTTGTTATGAAATTGCATATTAAGTTTAGTAAATAAATTAAAAGAGTGAAACACTGGTTTCCAACACATCTTTTTTATCAATACACTGTGTTTTTTTTATCAAGACCCAATGAAATGGACAGATGTGACGGATAAAAAGTGTAAAAAGTATTAGATGTGAATATAAATACAGCTCTCACTACGCCAAACAACACATTTATTCACAAATAAAGTTCAATGTAATCTGCAGATTCACATGAACAAAATCACCACACCCATTGTGGTTTTAGGACAGACCTAATGATCCCTTATCCACCCCATATATATTGAGACTGAATGACATTTTCCCAGGGAAAAGTCAGATAGAAAATTTAAGAATACACATGCAAATTACTTTATGCAACTTAACTATAGGACCTTTCAAATTTAAAGAAATGCTTGCTCACGTGTCCAGAGCAAAACCCCATCATCCAACCATTTGTTTAAAACTTCAGATAAATTGTTTGACCAAACGAGTGACATTTTTCCAAATAGTTGCTTGAGTTATACAGGAATACTACACTTAATATGGATATCCATTAAGAATAGCCTACTGGAGTATTTGGTCATGTCAGCAGTGCACCAACTAACCTTAAAAGAAGGAAGTGAATGTAAAACATATCCCGACTAACCTTTTGACGGACATCAATGGTTTTTCTTTCAAGTCAATCCCGTTTAACGTGGAGACAGTTTATTGCAACTTCTCGTGGCAAAATGCATACAATATTAAATGAAAGACTATCAACTTTCTAAAGCATATGTTTCCTTAAACAGTCTAATGGTTTGCGAGGATTTAAATGATTTCATTTATTCACATGTAGCGCCAATCCTTCGGGAACAAGTTCTACAAGTTCATGTTTGCGAAAACGTCCCACCTAGTTGTTACACCCTAATGTTTTGATGGTTTTGTCAGGGTCAGTAACTTCACGTTTAGGGAGAATCCCTAGGGAAAGTTTGTACAATTTTGCCAGTATCACCCCGGTAATAACAAAGCAAATAACTTAATTTCAAACCCCATGCTTTTAATTGGTACATTTCAGATTCATGTAGTAAAATATATGCTTCTTACCCTTGTTTTAATGTATTTAGGGTATACCATTTAATTATAAACAATAAGATACAACTGTATTTTCTATAAGGTTGTTTGTAATAGAAAAATTAACTTAAATATTGAACCATTCTGCGTTTTTCGTTAACTTAAAGAGCTCACGAGAAGACAGCATGTCTAACTTTTTGGGAAATGAAAATCATGGTAAGTAATTTGTTTATAAATCTTATTTGGAAATTGTGACATTCTTATGTTAAAATGTTTATTTGAGTATTTAAACTTGTAGGAATAGCAGATAGAGACACATGCCCTGCAAAGACATTCAGATCTAAAAACAGCTTTTTATAAACAGTGTAAGAGTAATCCTGAACAGGCCCAGGTCAAGGCAGGCAGCAAAACATTCATTAGCCATAAACAGGCAGAGGTCAGAGCAGAAAGTGATCAAACACAAATCCAACATGCAGTCCAGGTAATAATAGGTAATCCATAATATATAACATAAGAAATATAAGAAATAACAGGAACACAGGGTCGGACATCTTGGCTAGAGAGGACTCTGGCGTGTGGCCAAGCTGTGCAATGTGCAAGCTGATGTGACAACCGTGAATCCCGCGGTCGGCGAGAACCCCCCCCAAAAAATTGCAGAATCAACCTCCTCTGCTTCCCCTATGGTGAAAGGCAATCCACAAAACACTAGTACAAAATCCAGAAATTCTTGAAAAAATGTCCAGCTCCTCTGAGGATAGATAATGACTGATTTGTGGAACTAGTCCTGACCTAAAAAGGTCCTTTGACCGACCATTGTATCCTGAATGAGCTAAATGAACTTACTCAAGTAAATGTCAATGCTCCCTTCATCCTGGTAAAGGGACTAAAGTCGAAGTGTCTGGTCAACTGCTAGATCCACTGGTGCGAAGTCTTCAGTTACAAAGGGGTTCCAGAGGAAAAGAGGTTCCGATCTAAAAGCAGCAATATTATAGATAGTGTGAGTAACAGTTACAGTTGTGATTTGAGTGCTTCATTGCTACGGAAGAAATTAACAAAACACGATCAAAAACATGAACATTGTTACACTTAACAAAGACTGACAACAGACATAGGAAACACATGAGCTCAAGAAGGAGAGGCAATGAAATCAATAAATTTTCCTGGATAATCAATAATCAATGTCGAAGGTAAAAGACAAGGAGGGAGGGGAAAAACTTGAAAGAAAGTAGAAACACAGCCAAAGGACAAGACAAACCAGACTAAACCTTTAAAAAGTGTTTTTTGACTGTTAAGTGATATATTTCTGGTATCTGCTGGGGATTTTGATATGTCGTCTCCTTTCTCTTTTAGAAGAACAAACAAAGATAAGAAAGATGGGTAAACACTTTAAGAGATCATAGTGAGCTAAGTGTTACCTCTTCATTCACCATCCAACACAAATCTGTCTAATATCTGCAAGTATACTGCCATCAGGATAAAATTTTAAAATCAAAGTTATTCAAATTAAAAAAGTTGTCAGAATGTCCTACCACTCTATTTTACGAACATCATGTGACAAAATTTTATATTTGTTAAAGCACAAGCAACACTAGTATAGGAGTATATCATACATTGTATTTTTTTCTAGGATCCTTTACATCACTTATGAACTCAGCTTCAAACTAGGATCAGGATTCAAAGGAACTGTGTTAAGGGAATCTGCAGATGTGGTGCCAGAAGGTGTTTCCTAATACCAGAGGTGGGTAGTAACGAGTTACATTTACTCCGTTACATGTACTCCGTCTGTACCAATCAGAGGTAGTTGTGCAGTCTCGTCACGTGACCACACTCAATCTCAGCGGCGGGACGGGTTAGCTTAACATTTATAAAAACACAAATGTCGCAATCAAACATCGGCACTGCAGACACAGTGAGGAGGAGGAACACCGCCGGCCTCATATTGAAAGCATGTTTACCTTAGTAAAAGTGCAAACAGCAACTACAGTATGCGGTGTCTTCTGTCTAAACAAACGCACATTTCAGCATTATAAACTCAACATCTGAGGAAACATGTAGCGCTAAGTTTAGGCGAATGTTTGTCTCTTAGGTTACATATATTTTAAACATTTCCAATATATATATTAGGGGTGGAACGGTACATGTATGTGTATTGAATCCAAATGGTATGGGCGTGCGTGTGTGTGTCTGCGTGCGTGCGTGTGTGTGTGTTTGTGCGTGTGCGTGTGTTTGTGCGTGTGCGCGCGTATGTGTGTGCGTGTATGTGTGTGTGTGTATGTGTGTGTGCGTGTGTCTGCGTGCGTGCGTGCGTGTGGCGCACAGTGGAAACATAAAAACATACTCCGTCATTTTGTTTATGCAGGACATCATTCAAACTGCAAAGTTTTTAAGTTACTGTTAATTGAAATTTTAAGGAAAACAAATATATTAATCTGAAATGTAGCAAATTTTCAAATTAATTTTAATTATCAATTCATTCAGGGACCAAACAGAAATCAAGATATGGATTGAACCGTAAAAAAGTATAAAGGTTTGGAAATTTGTGTTACTTGTGCTTATTTATTTTTTATTATTTTATTTATTTTATTTTTTTAAGTACTTGAATTTATCTGTATTTTTTAATTTAAGCTATTTTGTAATTAATTAATTAATTTTTATTGATTTTATTGATTTGAGGAACTATAATTTGCTTAAACATGATTATTTTGTATTGTCTGTCTGATTGGATGCTTGTTGAAAAAATAAATCAGACGTTACTCAGTTACTCAGTACTTGAGTAGTTTTATCACCGAGTACTTTTTTACTTTTACTCAAGTAAGTATATGGATGACTACTTTTTACTTTTACTTGAGTCATATTATTCTGAAGTAACAGTACTTTTACTTGAGTAAAATTTTTGAAAAAAAATTGTAAGTTGGCAAGCTTTTATTTTTTAAAGTGAGAGTCTGGTACAGTGTAAAAATGTAAAAATATTATAAAGAAACCTGAAGAAGGCCCCAACTTTGTCCGAATATTTGACTGGATTGAGGAAAAAGATTAAAAATTAAGTTTTAGTAACAAAGTTCAGGAGGAGCATGTGCCAATATTCACAGCTGGCAGCCATAAATTATATACTCTCCTGTACAATCAGGTCCGACAAAATCCTAAAAATAGTTAACCCACCTTACCTTTCACAGTTCTGCTTCATACCGCATCATGACTGACTCTAAAAGCTCGAACAGAAACCCACCAAGGATCCTCCAGCTCCAGCAACCGTAGCACAAGACCCAAGGGCCGCCAAAATATTCAAACAGGGTCCACAGGTACCTCATGGGGCCGCCCGCCTTCCTATAAGCTCCTCGCACCAGGAGACCCAGATATAACTCCAGGATCTAACCTTCGCCAGCCATGGCCTCTACATCCTCAACGGCGTCATCCTTTGTGCCATAGGTGAGAGACTTCTAGAACTGCTAACTTGAGCCCAGATGGACCTGGTTGATGGTCAGTTGGGCTTCTGGAAGCTGCTGACTGGAGTTTAGATGGACCTGGCTGAAGGTCAACTGGGCTTTTTAAAGTTGCTGACTGAAGTCCAGATGGACCTGGCTGAAGGTCAGCTGTGCTTTTTAAAGTGGTCGACTGGAGTCCAGATGGACCTGGTTGACAGTCAGTTGGTTCTTCAAGAACTTCTGACTTGAGTCCAGATGGACCTAGCTGAAGGTCAGCTGGTCTTTTGAAAGTTGCTATCTGGAGGCTAAATGGACCCGTTTCATGGTAAGCTGGTTCTTCTGGAACTGCTAAAAGGACTCCAGATGGACCTGTTTCAAAGTAAGCTGGTTCTTCTGCGCTTACAGACTGGAGTCTCTAATGCTGCGTTCACACCAGACGTAAATAGCGCGTCAGGTGCGAGTGATTTTGTGTTAAGTCAATGCAGAGACGCGAATAGGCGCGAGGAGATTTCCTGCGGCGCAAATGATGCGAAAGGCGCGGCGCAAATGGCGCGTTTCGCGCGTTGGACGCGAATTGCGTGAGTTGAAAAAATTGAACTTTGGTGAAATTTCACGCCGCGTTAACCAATTAGAAGCTTGCTTTATCTCAAAAAAACATGGAGGAGAAAGTCATCAGGGCTTTATGTGGAAACACAGAGCTTTATAAATCCACATTATACTTTTATTATATACTTTAACAAAAACAGGAATAAAAGTGACATTTACTGGAAGAAATTTAGTGAAGAAAAAAAATTATCTTTACTCAATTTGAGCTCTATACACATATTGAGACTATAAATAAAGCCGTCACATGAAGTTTAATCACTTAATTTTACAATAAAAGGACTTTTCCTCTGATAAATGGATGAGTTCCCCTGACAGAAGCCCCTCCCCCCTGTGTGAATGGTGCGTTAGACGCGAATGATGCAAATTGTTCACGCAAATGAACTTAAATGTACAAGCGGCAAACTACACATGTGTGGCGCGTCAACACGCGAAAATTCGCGTCTGGTGTGAACGGAGCATTAGGCCCATTGGTTTGAAAATTCTGAACGAATGGATCTTCCTCAACATCACATGTGAGAACATGAAGGAAATGGCACCACCTTGTTCTTTCCATAGCGAGAGAAGGAGCTCTTAATAGGACGCCATGTTCTTTTAAAGCCGACATGGATACCCTTCTTCTTTATCTTCTTCTTATGTTGTGTTTGTTGTTCTATAAGATAAACAGAAAGAAAGACAATTTTGCAATCTTTAAAGTAAATATACAAGATATCAATCTGTTGAATGTCAGAAATCTCAGTCAGCTGCACATCTCTGCCACAGTTTAAACTACACCTTACACTTATCTAACACATTATTTTACAGTTTAATAACAGCCAAGAGAGCCAGCCAGGCTCTCTTAAAGCTAGCATGTTTACCCTTCTTATTGTTTCCATTTGTTTGTTTTTCTATAAGGTAAAGAAATAAACACTCATGTGTGATAAAGTAAAAAACATAGTTTGTAAATTACACTTTCAGTACCACAATAAATAGTACAGATAAACTTGGCCTCTGCATTAGCTGTATAACAGCTTAATATTATCTAACACATTTCATTATAAAGTAAAAGCTTCGATGTAAATAAAAACAAAACATTTTTACGATTCTATTCATTAATTTATCAGTGAAATAAATAATAATTTTACTCATAGGTTTAACGTTAGCTCTCCTGGTATAAATGAGATCATTAATGAGACTTCCATTAACGACAATAAACATTTAAATTACTCTTAAAATGCTTTAGTCTATAGTAGGGCTGAAACGATTGCTCGAATAACTCGAGTTACTCGATTACAAAAAATGATCGAGGCAAATTCCTCTGCCTCGAGGCTTCTTTTAATTTAATTTAAAGTTCACGTCAGATTCTGTCGGGACGATTTTTTAACGTGACACAGCGCGTTGACGTCACACACAAAGCAGAAGGAGACGCAAGGAGTCAGCAGTGTTTTCATTTAAGGGCGCGAGATGCAGAATGGAAGTGAGCGATAACAGTGACGATGAGCAAAGAGAAGAAACTCAAAATGTCCAAGGTTTGGAATCAGAGCGTCACACATCGAGAGAGAGAGAGAGAGAGAGAGAGAGAGAGAGAGAGAGAGAGAGAGAGAGAGAGAGAGAGAGAGAGAGAGAGAGAGAGAATATTATATTCTCATGAATATATAGGCTTAAATCACTCAGTATGACACCATGCATGGACTCTTGTTCATGTGTTTTTGCCTCCTAAATGCTACAAAGCATTTCAAGACAGTGAAGGCTTATGTTCAGAACTTTTACTTAACTTTTAGTTCTGTAAGTTAAGTTGCATGACTAAAAGGAAGTGTTTTTGTATTATTATTTATTTTAATGTATGCCTTAGTTTTGATACCTAAAGTAATTTGAAAATAAATTTTATTTTAGTTTTTGTCTCTCAGAAAATGCTTTATTTAAAACCCCGAATGAATGTCACTTAAATGCACTTAATTCATCCGTCAACATTATTTTCATTGTTCACAGTACAGACAGAGAAACAATGGGTAATAATTAAATGTTTATTTTTGATGTATGCATTGCATTTTAAGCATTTAAGAAATAAAAATATTGTTTTCTAAATAAGGAAGTTGTTCATTTTTAGAGACCCAAGAGTCTTATTTTCTCTTTTATATTTAATATTACACTTTAATTAAGCAAAAACACATTTTATCCGATTACTCGATGGAATTTTTCGGTAGAATACTCGATTACTAAAATATTCGATAGCTACAGCCCTAGTCTATATGTTAACATAAAGAAAAGAAACATTAGCAGAAATAAACACAGCACAATGTAATAATATTATATGTGGGACTAATGGAACATTCCACATGATGTCACTGACCTGTTGAACTCGACATTTCTTCAACTGTTGAAAGAGATTCTTGTCAAAAGAAAGTTTCTTTAACCGTCGAGTGTCGAGCTGAACAAAGAGCTGCAGAGGATTTCTTTCTTATATCGCTGTCGTCGATCACGAATCCAACGATGACGTGAGCGCGCGTCTATGACGTCACACGGGGTTCCGCTCTCAAAACAAAACAGTTTTCTAAACCCAAACAAATATTTATTCTTAATCACATTTTTTAGTGACGCGTTTCCTATTAAAACATCTTCACAAATATTTAGTTAAAAATAAAAACTTATTTAAAGATACAGTAGTGCTGACTTGTGATTGGCTGAAAGGGTTTCCATGTTTCTCAATGGGTTATTTGCCATAACGGATTCAGATATAAAATAAGTTTTTGCTGCTCAGGCAAATTATTTACTTTTATATATATCTTGACTTCCATAAAAATCTAGCATATATGCATATTATTATTAATATTTAATTATTATTATTTATATTGCATATTTAATGAATAATCTAGATAACATGGCTTGTATGATGGGTCTTAAAAAACACATTATCAAAAATGTTTCTCAATTTGTTTACATTTTGAGATGGATTGCTGCTGTTAAAGTCATTTTGGGATATCAGAACACTTGAAGAAAGTTGGTCATGAAACAGAGCTCGTTTCCTTCTTTTGAGTAGACACAAAATGAACACAAGCGGATATAGCGCCATCTAATGGACCGTTTTACACTGTGCCCCAATACATTTTATCTTTACATTTCATTTTAATTATTATCTAATTGTTCTGAGGAATTTATATGAGAAAACACTCAAGTTTAGATGTATTATCTAAAAGCTAGTTTATATATATATTATATATGTATTATATAATGCTTCTTAGTCTCTGGTATTAAACCCATGATGTAAAACAACTCAAAATGTATATGATATAATGCAGTAAGGCTCTTTGAATAAAAGAGTTTGTTTACTTGAAATGAAGACTATTTTGAAGAATGTACGACAGTTCTCGGGTTAATTATTTCCACGTTTTTATTTTTCTACTATGGTTGTTAATGAGGCTCAAGAACTGTTTGGTCACAAATATTTGTCCAAATATCTTCTAAGCAGAACAAAGACATTTATTCAGCAAACAACTAATAAATAGTGAGAATGCTCCCCTGTTGTGTGTCTGACATGTTGTTTGTTGGGATGTGGGGAAGTATTATTAATTTATTTGTTAAAAGAGCATTTCCCTTAAAATAAAGTGAACACAAGTGACCTGTGTTTTATTAAGACAGCAAATCATCCAGAGCATTTATAATACATATAATACATACTGGACTACGATATTAAGAAACATTATTTACAAATAAACATTAAAGTACTTCATACCTTGTTATCTTATTAATGCATTAGGATAAAGAATAAAAGAAGCACTTTAGTAACACAAAGAAAATTAATAAATGAAAAAGAATGTATTTCATGAAATAATTGTGGCACAAATAATTGTCACTTAAATACATGAACAAACAATAAAAGTTTTAATACTGTTTAAATGAAAAGACACCCAGAGATTTAACAATTATTTTAATAGCATATTCAAAAATAACAACTTCAGGCATTACAACTACAGTGTGCTGACAAAGAATCATTTCAATAGTTCTCATTTAGAGGGTCAAGCCCACCATAGAGTTAAATTGATTATCAAAAATCTGAGATCTTGATTCTTTTTATGAATCATTTGTTGGCAGGTCATGCCGAGGAAAACATCGCTAATACAAAATAAAATGAAAAAAACAAACAATTAGCTAAGGTGCCGGCGCCACTTGACTACGACAACTGTAGCAGACCAAACAACAGATGAAGAAATAACTCCAGATAATGGAAGACATAATTCTGAGGAAAGTTTGAAAGTGGTTTCCAAATGAATCCTTGTTTTTAACTACTGACAATATGACTTCACATTAATAGAAGAGATTTTTTCTCCAATAGTTAAACTGTGCGAGTCAGCTAACGTTATGAAGCTAGATTATGATAATGTGCAAGAATTTCATAGCAGACTGTAAAGTTAGATGAAACGTCTATGAAGCTTGGTCGTTATTGTAAAGGTCTAAATTATAACGTTAGCCAACTTGTTTAGCCCAAATAGACAAATAGTTTAAGAGCAAATAGAGACAAATAGTTTTTCAGCCTAAAAACAATATTGAGGTGTAATCAGGCTGTCCAATTTTGTATAGAGACAGGTAACAAGGAGATATTGTAAAGACGAGATATTGTAAAGACGAGAGAGAGAGAGAGCGAATTTTAGTTTAAGACAAACTAATATCGGAAATATATTGATCGGCCGCAAAAAAGTTAATATATCGTGATTAAATTTTTGCCATATCGTCCAGCCCTAGATTCTGTCATTGTTTACTCACAGTCTTTTCATTTGTGTATGCGAGTCATGTAAGCTGTATAAGTATCTTCTTTCTGCAGAACACAAAAGATGATATTTTGAAGAATGGTGGCAACTGGCACTAATTCACCTACATTTGATTTGTGTTAATGCAGTGAATGAATAGTAAGTGTCTATGACTTCATTCATGCGCGCGGCATAGACTATAACAAGTCATCAACCCCGTGTACTGTAATATCATAAAGCCAATTGTTATAAGGAGCGTTTATTAATGGCTGACGAAAATAATATTTGGGGTAGTTTTGGGTACGGAGACAAGCGCCTGCATGTAACAGTGATGTCTGATGTGTATTTTAGCATATTACCGTGACATGGTCTTCTGGTCCACCTCTTCCAAGAAGGCAAGACAATGCTAAACGAGCTGTGCCCGGGCACAGAACGGAGTATCACACTAATCAAACGAATCGCGCTTTGGTGGTCAAATGCACTGTTGGGCAAAGTTTAAACTACTTGGTGCAGGGGAGTAAGATGGCGTCGTAGAGACGACACACGTTTTGGCGAGCTCCTGTGACATTACTTCAAATATTCGGTCAAACATATATTTTCACTCTGTGAAATAATTGTACTCGTTTAAGTGTTTTAAGTTATTTTGTGATTAATGAATTTAAATTTATTTTATTGATTTGATGAAATATAATTAGCTTAAACATGATTATTTTGTATTGTCTGTCAGATTCAATGCTTGTTAAAAAAAATAAATCAGACGTTACTCAGTACTTGAGTAGTTTTCTCAGCAAGCACTTTTTTACTTTTACTCAAGTAATTATTTGGATGACTACTTGTTACTTTTACTTGAGTCATAATATTCTGAAGTAACAGTACTTTTACTTGAGTACAATTTTTGGCTACTCTACCCACCTCTGCCCAAATGCAGGCACCAGTGGAGGGAACAACAAGACTTATACAAAAACAGAAAACCCACAATGGGGGAAAACAGTAACACTAAGACACTATAAAAACGGCAAACAAAAGACTTCCCACGAGGGGGAACAAAACAAGGCAATATTCTAAATAACTAAAACAAGGTAACAAGCAGGTCAAAATCCAAACAAACCACTGACAAGACACGAACACGATTCCAATAACACGAGGACAACATATAACGCCACGACACAGGACAGAAAACACAAGGGCTTTAAATAGGGAAACATAACAAGGGATAACGACACAGGTCAGGTGTGGGGAATGAAACAATCACGGGAAGATAGACAGGATAACAAGGGGGCGGGGTCAAGAGACGAGACAAGAGAGCACATGGCATGTCAAAACAAACAATACCATGTGAACTCACACAAAAAACAGGTCTGCCATGATTCTTCCAAAATCAGGAAAGACATGAACAAGAGAGGCAGAATCATGACAAATTTGTATCATATATTGCCAAACAACGTGCAGCATCTCATTATATTGCAAAAATTGTTGATTCAAATGGTAATAAGAATATTAATAATTCATTTAGAGATTTTTATATAAACCTATATTCTTCTGGGAAAACAGGTGATCATCTTGAACAAATGGTTGACTTTTTTTCTGGGATTAATCTCCCAACGATTTCAGTTACACATAAAGAAGTTCTCAATGGCCCTATTACGAGACAGGAGGTTATTAATGCTATTAATACTCTAAAGAACGGTAAATCGCCAGGGCCAGATGGATTTTGTGGAGAGTTCTTTAAGGAGTTTCAAGAGTTGCTAGTAGACCCATTGCGTAATATGTTTAATTATTCATTTGCGGTTAAAGAACTACCAAAGACTTTTGGAGAAGCTTATATCTCGCTCATATTAAAGAAAGGTAAAAGTCCTGACATATGCTCTTCTTACAGGCCAATTTCGTTACTGAATGTCGACCGGAAATTGCTTTCTAAAAACTTAGCAATGCGTCTTGAAAAAATTCTGCCTAGGATAATTGGGATTGATCAAACAGGGTTTATACAGAGTAGGAATTCATCTGATTATATTAGACACCTTTTTAATGTTATTTACTCCTTTAAAGTGAAATCTATAGATGGGCTAGTACTGTCTGTGGATGCGGAGAAGGCGTTGATCGGATTGAATGGTCTTATCTGTTTTTTTTGTTGATAAATTTGACCTTGGTGACCCATGTTCTGCTGTAGTGACAAATGGCTTTAGATCAGATTATTTTCCTATGCATAGAGACAATAGGCTGGGTTGCCCCTTGTCTCCGCTTTTATTTGCGCTGGCTATAGAGCCTTTAGCCGAAGCGGTAAGATCTGCAAAAGCTATTTCAGGTTTACAGATAGGTTATTTACATCATAAGATTTCACTGTATGCTGATGATGTTTTGCTGTTTTTATCTCAGCCTGAGAAGTCAGTTCCCGCCGTAATTGAGCTGATTAACTTGTACAGTTCCTTTTCTGGTTATAAGGTAAATTCAACTAAATCTGAAGCTATGCCTTTAGGTACTCTTATTTCTAAACCTAACATTGTGCCCTGTTTTCTTTTTAAGTGGTCACCTCAAGGTTTTGTCTATTTGGGTATTTCTATCTCTTCATCTTTGAAGCTGATGTATGAATCTAACTTTGTTCACTTGTTTGAGAAAATACGTCAAGATTTGGAACGTTGGAGTTCCTTGCCAATATCTTTGCTGGGCAGGATAGCACTTGTAAAGATGATTGTGTTACCCAAACTGTTATATCCTATTCGAATGGTTCCTATACTGTTTTCAAACCGGGCATTAAAGGGCTTGAATAGCTGGATGACTTCTTTTATATGGAGTTAACGCAAACCTAGATTAAAATTATCAGTACTTTATCTGCCAAGTTCTATGGGGGGGCTGGATTTTCCAAATATTAAGATGTATCAGTTGAGTTCCCACCTGAAATATATTGCAGAGCGGGTTAGAAATGACTCTTCCTCTACCTGGTTAGATATTGAATCCTGAATGTTAAAAACTTTCAAAATATAAAAGAGATTTATGGTAATGCAATTATAGTTAACACTCTGAAAGCATGGAGATCTGTCAGTAGGCTTAAGTGTTGATCTTAATTGACCTCTTTTTTTACCCCAATATTAAACAATCCTGAATTCACCCCAGGAATTTTGGATGATGGTTTTAAACGTTGGTACAATTTGGGATTTATTAAGCTTGGGGATATGTTCTCAAACAATCTATAATTTCATTTTAATTAAATTAATATCATTTGTGGAATTAAGCCAGAAGTACCAGTTGTCCAAACACGATTTTTTTTCGATTTCTCCAATTGAGACACTATATTACTAATAACACAACACTTGTCAGAAATTGTGAGATATCTTCTATTGAGAAGTTATTATTTTTATCATTCGGAAAGATGTCTTTGGGTAGAATTTATGGTGCTGTGTGTTCAATTTCTTCTGTTGACACACAGAGAATTAAAACTAAATGGGAGGAAGAGTTAGCTACTAATATTTATGAGGAAACATGGAATGACTTTTGGTCTTGTGCTAAGAGAAAATCGATTTGTGCACATACAAGAGAAATACAAATCTAAAATCATACATAGACTCCATATTTCTCCTAACCGTAGGACATTTTTTAACCCCTCTCTATCGCCTATATGTTAAAAATGTAAATCTGAAGTAGGTACATTAACACATTGTTTGTGGTCATGTAACAGACTGCAAAGGTATTGGTTTTTGGTGCGAGGGGAAATGGATTTTTATTTAATATGCAGTAGGATTTTGACCCAGTCTCATTGGTATTAGGAATACCTAATAAATATATAGTTTCATCTGCCAACAAGAAATTGTATAATATTCTCTCCTTTGCTGCAAGAAAAAATATTTTGCTTAATCGGATTAGTGATAAATCTCCATCACTTAAAGGTTGTCATAAGATAATCTTTGAGCTGATTCCCCTGGAGCGTCTTACCTATGTATTACATCAAAAAACAGGCCTGTTTTATAAAGTCTGGAATCCATATTTGGATTATATGGATCATCATATTCAAAGTATTATACAACAAGGAATATTGTAATTGTGTAATGGTTAATGCATTTAACTTTTCTATGTGTGTGTGTTTTTATTTATGTTTTGTTTTTTCCTGTGGATAATATCTTGTTGTTTTAGTATTACAGTAAAAATTCAATAAAATAATTATAAAAAAAAAAAAAAAACTACTTAGTTCGATTACACCATAAAAGTAAAATAGAACCTTATTGTGTTGTTTGATCTAGATACATTTTTTTCCAAAAACAATTTTCCTCTAGTGATAATAAGTTCAGATCATTTTAATGACTCGGACATTAAGTCTCAGTAAAAAAGCAAATCTTTTTTAAATGCTACGTGTTACTTCCCTGACATATCTGCTGTTCAAACAATAGTCGATTGCACTACAAACAAGACAAGACTAGAATGCTATAAGAAACATAAATATACATTCCTTGTTTACCTGGATATTATTAATAGAATTATAGCTCACATCACCTATATATGACAAGTCCGGGTTGATTGTTCATCATGTGACATCCCCATAAGCAAAACCAATGCAATCCAAGCTGGAAAAAAAATTGATTCATTTATCTCTCGAGTCTACGGACTTGAGTTAGTTGTTCTTTTGTCGAACAATGTTACAGCGTTGGATATAGAAGTAATTAAATAATTTAGTAAATAATTTACATTAATTAAAAATCTTACTTAAATACAGGTGCATAGTCAACTTGTTACTAAACAACTTCAATACAATATTAATATAAATTAAAAAGTTAAAAGGTTGTTTATAGAAGTCAAAATGAATATAAATCACTGAGCATTATTCTACAAATTGAATGTCTTTATAAAGCTCTACTTTTGAAGCAAATTACATTTTAGACACTATGAACAATGTGTACACACTCTTGAATAGTTGTTTATTCTTTAATATTGTGGGAGAATAAAACTCATCTTTTCCAGCTATACCTAAACAACTAAAAACCTCCTTGCGATCCTTTTTACTATATATAAAAAATTATTTCCCCCCCTCCTACAGGTTTTATCTTGACTTGTAACACGTAGTAACCGTGTTGTGGAACTTGTTCACCTATTGTTATCTCTGCTTTTTACTGCTTCACTGTCTTTTTGATTCTTTGTAAGTCGCTTTGGATTAGAGCGTTTGCTAAATGCCTAAATGTAATGTAAATGAAAAGCATTATATCAAAGAGGGTAACGATTCACAAATTAATTAAAACAATTTATAAAATTTATTTTAAAAAAAGATATTAAAAGTCTATAACATGAACAAATTTTAAAACAAACACAACATTAAAACAAATACATAGTAACAGAAATTGACTGTTGTTTTAATTTCTGGGAAAAAAGTGTTTTAGATAACATTTCAAAATGCTGTGATAATTTCCAAATGTAACCCAACATACAAGAAATAAAGTATTCGACGAGTATTTGACAAAAGAGCGAACGAACGATTCAAACCCGAAGACTTGAGATGAACTAATCAATTCTCATTGTGGCTCAGACTGCATTGGTTAAGCTTATTTTGTCCATGTGCTGAACAAATCACTTCAAGAAACGGCTTGTCATATTTAAGTTTTGTTTAAAATAAACGAATTGTTAATGGTTAATTGCTTTGTAAAAACATCAGTGTCCTAATAATATTGGCACCGATACCAGCAGTTTACTCTTACAATATTCTCCCCAGAAATATCCCCAAGCTTCCCTCATATCAGTTTCTCTCCAACAAACTCTTGTTTTAATTACAAGGGATAACGTCTTTCATGAACCTACATCTCAAAGAAACTTTGATTAAACATATTAAAACACTCCTAAGCTTCATACAATCACAATAAAAATAAAACAACTACTTTATGAGTGGATTTCTTCTGCATCAAATTCACCATCACTCTCTCGATGTTCATTAATCCCCTACAGTTCTTTTTTCCTGTTGATCCCTATAATTAACGACTTCTCCTCCAATCAAATTCTTCCTAGCAGTAGGGCAGGTGGGGTCATAACATTTACAGCCAATTTTTCTCAATCTTATTTGTATTCAGTCTTTTATACATGGGACAGGAACACACCAACACAAACCAGTGTGTGTGTGTTTTTAAGATTTTACCCGGTGTATTTTCTAAATGGTTGCTAAGCTATAGGGTTTGGTTGCTATGGTGGTGATGATCCTAAGAGTCTGATGTACTTTGTGAAAGATATCCCATACATCCTACACCCAATCATGACAAATGTTTTCACATTGTGTTCAAGACTCTTCAAACATGGTAAACCAAATCTAAACCATCAGCTCCGTGCTGCAAACCATCAAAGATTGGCGCAATGCTAGGATTTTTGGGGTCATTTTTTGCAAATCTATCAATCACCATAAGCCTGATTGTTTATAAAATTGCACACCTTTAATCAACAATTCGGTCAAATGAACCCTAATTCATGGGTCTAAGGGAAACCATGCGAGAGGAGTAGCGGGTAAAAAATGTTGGTTAGATAGGAAGAAAAAGAATAACCTGCAAGATAACAATAATTATGCCTTGCGTTCTGCAAGCACCACTAATTAAATGCATTTTTTACCTTTCAGACTCCAAAAAGCAAAGTAAAAACTTTCAAATGATAAAATTCTTCCCATTTATGTATAAGTCTACTTGATCAGTGGTTCTCAAAAAGAGGGGCACATGTACCCCCTGGGGAACTTTGGGGTTCTGCAGGGGATCGTGTTAGATTACTATTCCATTTAATTTACCTCAAAACACAGGTTTTAAATGCATATTAGGAAATACACTGACATTAAATATTCCTGCGACACATGATCATAAATCATTCTATCCGGGCCAACTTCAGATTATATCCAGATTAGAACAACTTTAGGGGGGATAGTGTAGTCATGAATTAATTTATATACTTTTTTGGTGTTGGAACGGGGGGCGTTTGTCTTTGCATGTATTTAATTAACTTTGAGCTATTAAAACTAGTGGAGGGCCGTTATCGGCGTTAACGTCCTGCGTTAACGTAAGACTCTTATCGAGCGATAAAAAAAAAATCACCGTTAATCTATTCACAAAGTTGGGAGCTGCGTCTATACTACACAAGCTATGATGACTTTCACCTTTGATCTTTTAGCGTGGATGTATACATAAACAAATTACAAAGGTGGGGGAGAGCGCGAGTCTTCTAACCTGTGTGTATACCTACTCTAAAATTTCCTCATCTCACGTGACGTGCTAACATGGATGCATCTGTGAAGCCGCCAGATTTGCTTCAGGGAACATTTATTTTTAAGAAACTTCCCAATGGAAACCTAGACAAGACTAGTGCTGCGTCACACCACACGTGAAAAGAGCATCAGGCGCGAGTGATTTACATGTTAAGTCAATGCTGAGACGCGAATAGACGCGAGGAGATTTCCTGTAGCGCGTTGGACGCAATCAGGAGCCTGCTTTATCTAAAACAACCATGGAGGAGAAAGTCATCAGGGCTTTATGTGGAAACAGAGCTTTATAAATCCACATTATACTTTTATTATTGACATTTACTAGAAGAAATTTAGTGAAGAAAAAAAATTCTCTTTACTCAATTTGAGCTCTACACACATATTGAAAATTTAACAAAAGCAGTCACATGTAGTTTAATCACTTTATTTTACAATAAAATGACTTTTCCTCTGACAAGTTGATGAGTTCACCTGACCGAAGCCCCTACCCTCTGCGCGAATGACGCGTTGGAGGCAAATTGTACACGGGAATGAACATAAATGTTCAAGCGTCAAACTACACGTGTGTAGCGCGTCATTATTTGGGTAGTACACATATTCTAAATGCCTTCAACAGAATTCAAATTTGCCATTTTAATCCAGATTAATCTAGATTAATTCCAAGTTTGCAGTGAGATTAATCTAGATTTAAAAAAATGTATCTATGCCCACCACGAATTAAACTCAATGCATGTAATCTTGTTTTGGGAGTATGAAGTCTCTTATGCTGGAGATACTGAATTCATTTATTGAAGTTTTGTACTGAACAGCACATTATCCACAAATCAAAGTAAGATAATAAGGGTTGTAAAGAGGGAGTTCAGAATATGCCATCCCCGCGCACAGATGTTGTGGTTGGAAGCAGCTCAATTTTCTTTAATTTCCTAACACCCACTAAGCAATAGGCAACTTGTGTTCATAAAAGCATGAATAAGCATATTAGCATTCCACATTAATAACATGCAAGATACCAAGGGCCGAATGAAATCTGATAGAATGCTTCAATCAATTTTGCTTTGTTTCTGTAAGGCTTGCTGCGACAGACGCTGTTGGCGGTAATACCGGTGCAGAGTCACAAAACCGTTACGTCACTTACCCACTGTGGCACAGTCTTCTACCGTGTTTTTTTTATTTTTAATACATATATTTATTTTGTTATTTCATTAAACATTTAGTTTAGAGGAGAACAGACTAGCTATTAAAAATTAAAAGTAGCTGCGCAATGTGCAATGCAGCAACCATAGTGACAGCCACATAGCTGATTGGATTCATCACGTGAGGAGAGTGAGTCGAACTCAATGAAAAGAAGGAGAATGGAGGTAGATTTAGTTTAAAAACGCAATGCAAACGTGCCTGTTTGGCAATATTTTGGAAATCGCCATCTATGCTTAGATGTAGATAATGAAAATCCATTTCCCCTCCTGGCAAAGGAATCAAAAATTATATGTATGTGTGCAACAAGCTGCGCATCCGAGAGGGGAAACACAGTTACCCCCACAAGATCCCATAATAAGCCAGAGATGGTCAACATTTTGGGTTTCATGACAAAGAACATTTAAACTGCAAACCAGCCAATTTATACTTTTATTTATTGTTTATTTTGAAAAGCCTGCTGACTTACCATTATGTAAGGTGATTTTGGAAGGTGTTTTCTTTTTTTTCTTAATTAAATTTGGTTTTACCTTATTTAAACTTTACCTCATTTAAACTTACCTTATTAAACTTGTGTAATTTTATTAAGAACAATTTTGTTTTCTTACTAGTTTAAAAACATTCTTATATAGGTGATAAACGTTCTATGCTTCTAAAATACTTGGTTTCGCATCACAGTTTGCTGATTTTCTATTGTTTTTTCTTGCGCAGCATGGTGTAATTTTATTCGTCATGTTAATGAAAGTTCTATGTTTAATACAATGAGATTTTTTCCCCTGTGTTGTTGTTTGTACAATTATTGACGTCGAATTTCCAAAGAGAAAGTAAATGCGCAGGAGCATTTATAAGCTATTTAAAAGCCCCCCACCCCATACGGTGATATTGGTATTAGCAGTGTTGTCACATATCAATTAACTGTCAATTTTCTGTATCTACATTTCTATTTACATTGTGCTGTTATATACCACTACCTGAATCTGCTTATAAAGTAAAGGATACGCATGAGTTTTATCCCTGCTTAAACCACTTGTGATCTATGAACTCCTCCAATGTCGGCCTGCTGAATGATCCTCTGAATATGCTCCGATTTAACAGGTCGATGCATTCTGCATGGGTGAGAGCAAAACTTATTCATGTAGGTTCTTTGTATGTTTATATTATATATTTTAAGGATCTTAATTTATGCTATTACCCATAAAGGTAAGCATTTAAAACGGTTTTGCCATTGTTGTACTCTTACCTTCAGATAACGTGACTGAGGCATTGTGGAAGCCATGAACCATGTCATAAAGAATATCAGCCAAACCAAAGACTGTAGTTGTATCCGCATGATCTCGGTCTGTAATCAAGTGAGCAAACATTTCATTTGCAGAAATCCTTCAAATCACAGTACAATGGCATCAATCCAATACTGCTAACACAAAGCTTGGGTTGGCTACAGTGTTTGTAGAAAGAGTCATCACATGAGTGCCTAGTGTAAAACTTACCACAGTATCCAAAGGCAGGAATCTCTGCATCTGTGATAAGCCTGCTGTTTCCAAAGTCTATCAATTTGATCTGCAGTGTTTCTGTATTGACCAGGACATTCGCCGTATGAATGTCTCCATGGTTGACACCATGATCAATCAAGTGTTTGGCTGCGATTGCTGCTTGCACCATAAACTGACGTGCCAGTGTCTCGTCCAGACCACATTGGTGTTTAGACACAAAGTCAAACATTGTCACGCAGGGTTGTGGGTATTCCAATATCAAGAGGAGCTTGTTTCTTTCCTCAAACCAATCGATCATTTGGACAATGTAGGGGCACTTTTCAGGTTTGTGTAGCTGTAAATTTACAGCCACTTCATTGAAAACTGGTTTTATATGCCCGGGCTGGAAAACAAAAAAACATCAATAAGGTTAGCTGGTTGTAACAATTTAAAATAAGTTGTGATAAAATACAGTGGGGTCTAAAATCCACTATTCATTTTCCAGTTGTTATGACATTATTTAGAATAATGTGAATATTTAGACTTTTATTATCGAAAATAAAGAATAAAATGTTAAAACTTAAATCAATGTCTAATATTTGATTATTTGTATGACACCTAGAAATAGTGCATTATCACTTAATTTACCACCATCCCAAGACATTTTAAACATTAAATCTTGCCAACTTACAATATCCAGTTTGAGGATGTCGGTTCTGTCTCGTATACATTTGATGGCGACCTGCCAACAAACAAAAAAACACATCTAAGCTTTATAGCAGTACATAATAATCACAGTCTTTAAGTGGATCAAAACATTAAACATCTGTATGTTATATATATAGCAAATGTGTTTGCACCTTCTGGCCGTCAGATCTGCGGATTCCCTCATACACAGTGCCATAGGAGCCTGATCCAAGTTCGCTGCCCAGTTTATAAAGCAATGAAAAAGACCCTAAATACAATAAATGAAAAATAAATTCATGAGACGTCATAGAAAGGGGAAATTATAACTTCAAGCCATTCACAAAGCACAAGTGTGACGGCAAAAGTTGGACAAAATAATGTTACTAAACATAAAAGGATTATACTAACGTGGCTGAGGATGAGCCGCTTCTTCTCGAACTGCTAACTGTAGTCCAGATGGACTTGGTTGATGGTCAGTTGGTCTTTTGGAAGGTGCTGTCTGAAGTCCAGATGGACCTGGTTGATGGTCAGTCGGTCTTTTGGAAGGTGCAGATTGAAGTCCAGATGGACCTGGTTGATGGTCAGTCTGTCTTTTGGAAGGTACTGAGTGAAGTCCAGATGGATTTGGTTGATGGTTACTCTGTCTTTTGGAAGGTGCCGATTGAAGTCCCGATGGACCTGGTTGATGGTCAGTCGGACTTTTCAAAGGTACTGACTGAAGTCCAGATGGACCTGGTTGATGGTCAGTCAGTCTTTTGAATGGTGCTAACTGAAGTTCAGATGGACCTGGTTGATGGTCAGTCTGACTTTTCGAAGGTACTGACTGAAGTCCAGATGGACCTGGTTGATGGTCAGTCTGTCTTTTGGAAGGTACTGAGTGAAGTCCAGATGGATTTGGTTGATGGTCACCCGGTCTTTTGGAAGGTGCCGATTGAAGGCCCGATGGACCCGGTTGATGGTCAGTCGGACTTTTCGAAGGTACTGAGTGAAGTCCAGATGGACCTGGTTGATGGTCAGTCGGTCTTTTGGATGGTGCTGACTGAAGCTCAGATGGACCTGGTTGATGGTCAGTGAGACTTTTCGAAGGTACTGACTGAAGTCCACATGGACCTGGTTGATGGTCAGTCGGTTTGTTGGAAGGTGATGACTGAAGTCCAGATGAACCTGGTTGAAGGTCAGACGGTTCTTCTGGTACTGCTGACTTGGGTCTGGATAGAGCTAGTTGATGGTCACCTGCATATTCAACAGGTGTTTGTTCCCTGTAACACGAACCAGAGAGGAAGTAATCCACGTCTTGATTGCCCACTTTCTTGAAAACTCGTAATCCTTCCTGGAGGAATGGATCATCCTCAACATCACATGGCTCCAAGTGAGAGGGTGACTGAAAAGGAACCACCTTGTTCTTTCCAGATCGAGAGATGGTGTTCTTTATAGCCATCCAGGCTTTCCTAAAGCCAGCACTTCTTCCCTTCTTTTTGTTTCCGTTTGTTTGTTTTTCTATAAGGTAAAGAAATAACCACTCATGTGTAATAAAGTAAAAAAAATAGGTGGTAAAGAACATTTTCAGTACCACAATGAACATAAAACATTATCTCTAAAACGATTAACTCCAAGTTAGACAAACCTGGTTGATGTTCTGGAGCTGCTGAATGGAGTCCAGATGAACTTGGCTGAGGATCAGCTGTATATTCAACAAGTGTTTGATCCACATTACATGAACCAGGGAGGACATCACCCACGTCTTGATCGCACACTTGCTTAAAAACTCGTAATTCTGTCTGGATGATTAGATCTTCCTCAACATCAGATGGCTCCGAGTGAGAAGATGAAGGGATAGACACGACCTCGTTCTTTCCAGAACTAGAGAAGGCATTCTTTATGGCCCGCCAGGCTTTCTTAAAGCCAGCATGGATGCCCTTCTGCTGTCTTCCGTTTGATTGTTTTTCTACAAAATAAAAACCGAAAAAGAGAAATCTCAAATAATAGAAATGACCATCAGAGACAAGAAATATAACCCATAACAGTCAATCTGCTACATGTGTCAAACATCTCATTATACCAATATAAATATGAGTCTAAACAGCTTTATATTATCTAACACATTTCATTGCTACAATGTAAATAATAATAAACAAAATAATTTACAATTCTATTCATTAATTTATCAGTGGAATAAATAATAATTTTACTCATAGGTTTTTACACAATTGTTATTATCAAACGTGCTAAAGCTAACGTTAGCTCTCCTGGTATAATTGAGATCATTAATGAGACTTCCATTAACGACAATAAACATTTAAATTACTCTTAAAATGCTTCAGTCTATATGTGAACATAAAGAAAAGAAACATTAGCAGAAATAAACACAGCACAATGTAATAATATTATATGTGGGACTAATGGAACATTCCACATGATGTCACTGACCTGTTGAACTCGACATTTCTTCAACTGTTGAAAGAGATTCTTGTCAAAAGAAAGTTTCTTTAACCGTCGAGTGTCGAGCTGAACAAAGAGCTGCAGAGGATTTCTTTCTTATATCGCTGTCGTCGATCACTTTCTGTAGAGACTTTACAGTAACTGCCGGCGCGCGCGATCACCTCACAACACTGTTTTTTCTTTTTTGTATTTATTCTTAATCACATTTTTTAGTGACGCGTTTATTCGATAACACGAAGTGAACCGTAAGCGACCGAACAGCAGAATGAGCAGCAAACTCTGTGAACTTATCGACAACTACGGTCGACGGCGCGCCTCAGGGAACACGGACGCTGATTGGTCTAGAGGGCGTTCCGGCGCGCTTCAGGTCAAGCGCCGATTGGTCTAGACGGCGTTCCATTAAGCCTTCAGGTCAAGCGCTGATTGGTCGGTTTCGCTCACTGAGCGTTCACTGGGAGTAGAGTGATAAAATAAAAGCCGCCATTTAATACAAAATAAAAGCACATCTTCAATTTAGATTTAAGACTTTTTTATAAAGATGTGTTTAATGTTTTTTGTTGTGAGTTTTTTTAAGTGATTAAGTATTTTAGAATTAAGTAAAAGATTTCAAATGAAGAGTTTTTATCTAAAGCAAAACACTAAAATTAAATATTTAAAATTAATGAAATAAATATTATATATTATATTACATATATTTTATTAGATGCTGTATTTGTACACAATGTAATCTGTGTTTTATTTAAACAGCAAATCATCCAGAACATTTATATATAATAAAACATTATGACTATTAATTTAACACAAAGTTTAAAGGACTAAAGTGAAGTGAATGTTACCTGTTTGTCAGATATGGTGACCGATATCAGAAATGTGACCTCTGCATTCCAGTGAGAACACAAGCACTGCACGTCATGAACATTATACATCGTCGAATACATGAATATATTTATATATTTTTGGTAAATGAGGCTGTCACTGCTTACAGATATAAGGGCAGCTTATTGTAATATCACACTATTCAGCCGTCAACTACAGTATTGCATAAAGTGCACTTTAACCCCCCTGAGGAACAGTTCCACTCATTCTCCACTATAGGAGTGGAAGAATTGGATAAACTTGTTAAATCATTTAAAGCAACAACATGTATGTTAGACCCTATTCCACCTAAGCTTCTAAAGGAGGTGCTACCAGAAGTCTTAGCTCCTCAGATCAGAGGGACGTTGCAGTCACCCGGAGTTAGTACGTGTCCAGACCGGATGGTGGATCACTAACTAGAAAAGCTCTCAAGGAAAGCAGAGACCAGGACAACTAGAGCCCCGGATACAAATGCCCTGAGCCTGGCTTCAAGTTCCTTCAGGTTCTCAAGCTGTATTCCACTGGTCGGCAGATGGTTGTAATCCTGCAAAAAATGTAAAATAAATTATAAGGACAAAATATTAATTCCCAAACCATCCTGACTGAAGACATGAGGAACTTTCCGAGCAAGGCTTCTCGTTTGGCTCTCAGCGAAGCGGTCGCATCTTTTCCTTCTCCTTCCCTTATATCTCCTAACTGCTTGTTATGTCTTTGTTACTCTATTCTGAGTCTCTCTTTGCCCTGCTCTTGAAACAGAAAAGGAATTATGGATTTGATTAGCTGGTCTCTGAGAGCAATTGACACCCTCTTCTCGACGAGAAGCCTGGGTTTGGGGGAACCCAACTGACCTGCAGGAACATTAGCAGCTGGATACATGATGGACGGTTGGGAGAAGTGGCGCATCGTGTGCCTGGCGACTGTGTCCATGGAGGATATTGAAGATATTTAACTATTCGGAACTTTGGTGATAGCGATTCTGCTGATAGGATTTGGTGGGACCCTGTGGTATCGATGATTGTTAAAAGCGGTCAATGCTGAAAGCCCAAACAAGTTGACAGGCTGGATTGAGACAGTGATGGTCAGAGCTGCTAGTACTCAGACTGTGGCTATGGACCATAAACTGGAAAACATCATGGTGGCCATAGACCGCAAAATGGAAAACAACGGGATGGCTATGGGCATCAAAATGGAAAACATAGGCCGCAAATGTAAAGGAATTTGGAGAAACTAGCGACTATGCAGCGGAATTTGGCTGACCTGGCGACCAGTGATGGACATTAGATACCTGCTGAAACTAGCAGATATCATCCTAAATTTGAAGAATCTTTTGTTTCGGCTTCAACCCTTTCAGAGGCCTTGGCCAAGGCCTTTGCTGAAGACAAACAACCTCCACTATAACAAGATAACAAGACGCTCTGATATTCTCTCCCCATTCCAAGGACACCTGTTGTGGACTGGATTCTCAGGCCTCACAGACTCACTGACAAACACGCACGCACGCACGCACGCACGCACGCACCCACGCGCACACACGCACGCACTTACACACTTACGCACGCACGCACACACACACACACGTACAAAGCTGCAGATACACAATCACTACCTCTACCCGTATCCCACGCCTTAGCATGCTTTTCACCGCTGGTGTGGGCAGGGGGGGTTCTGGATCCACTGCTTTTCAGCTGCAGAGGCAGATGTCTGTTGCCTACATTGGACAACTCAACATTCCCTGTCCCCCTTCCCATGGCTATGTCATGTCCAGTTTATGTGCTTGATGCTAGGGCTTTTTTGTCTCCCGGGTCTCACACTGCCCTACTGAAGGACAGTCTGAGAGGGGTTCTTTTTTGAGCCAACTTTCCTTTGAATATAATGTTGTTCCTTTTTCTCTTTACTACTTTTAATGCCATTTCACGGCATGTAACAATGTCTGTGACAAATAAAAGATTGATTGATTGAAGTCTTTAGGGGAGCAGATCATCAGCAGAACAAGAAGGGAGACAGTAAACACCCAAAACACAAAAGGTAAAGGATGGATCAGTTTGTAAAAGGAATGAAAAAAAGCCACAGAAGTAACAGACCCAGGCAGATAATTTAAAACATAATGTGGTTACATGCAAAATATATAAAATTTTCAAGTGATGCATCTGGTTTTTTTTGCAAGTTGTTTAATTTAATTAATAATTCATTCATTTATTTTTCATAATCTGTAGCGAAATCTTTTGGCATTCCAAGGTGGGGTAGGGGTTTAGGGCTTAGCACAACATTCTTTTGAAGGTTTAAATGGGGGCAGGACCAAAAAAATTCAGTGCAACCAAATTTTTCAATTGTGCGGGGAAAAAAATGAAAGTCACAGCGGTGCCCACAGTGCTTAAAGAAAAAAACTCTTTGCGACGGTAACAGTCCATTTGGTTTAACAACAGGTGCACATGAGGCCCATCTCAAGGTCTTAACCAATCAGAGATAGTGAAGAAGACGGTAAGAACAAATGACAACATTGTCGTGTTAACATTGAATGTTAAGCTTAGTGTAGTTTTAAATGAAATGCTATAAAAGCACAATGTATCTATAAAACACATGACATGCCATGATAAATGCACTGCTCAAGTGTCCTCTCTTCCCACTGCCTTTCAGCTTCAGGCCTGATTTAACAGTGCCTTCAATATTGGTATGCTGCCTATAACAATAATTTAAAAAGTAACTATAAACGCGCTATTGCAACCAGAGCAAAAGATAAGTCTAGAGCCCTGAAGTTTGAGAACCACTGCAATAGAGACAATAAAACATGGACTGTACAAGTTTAATGATTAACGACATCTGAAATCTGCAACGCAAAGGCTGCAAATAAATTATTGTCGCAAAAGTGACAAAAGCAAAATAATTGCCCAGTATGTTAAGAGCGTATTTTAATTCATATCAAAGGTGTCTCAAAATAAAATTAGTGTCTAAACTTCAAGTACGTGGAAGCACACCACAACAGTCTTATCCAGCTGCGCAGGTTCCCAAAGAAAAACCTTACACCCAAGAAAATGATGACAAAAATAAGTCACCACTGTCATCTCCCCACCAGTCAGGAGCACTGGTATAAATTTACTTATTGACACCTGAGGTATACCCCAGACACAGATCTATGAATTTCCTTTTAAAGGGCCAGACGGGTTTTTCTATGAAAAAGAAAGCATGTTCAAACTTAAAACAGCACAACCAAAAAGCATCGAGTGCTTTCATGCACTAATATTTAATGCTGTTGAATATTTTTATTGCACTCAGACCTATGTCCTATCTATTGAATAGCAAGCTGTTAAACCTGCGTTTAAAGAAAACTTGAAAAATTCTGTCATCTTGAGATAGTTTTTTTTTTCATTCATAAAATGTTTTAGGGAAAAGTAGAAACTTTGAAACCATATAATACCTCACTTTGAGGGTTAGTCCACTGGATTATTAGATATGCCAACTTCCTTACATAACTTTAGAAGACAAACCAGGTTAACAATTCAAGAACAAGAGTTTACTATAAAATCTAGATATATTTCTTATCCTTCTAAAATTAAGCCAATATAGTGGGATATAATTGATCATAATTCTTAGATCTACTGTAGATGTCATGGTTTAAAGCAGCTCAGGGTTGCGTTCTCCGGTAACTTTGTCTTTTAGTGCACTGCAAAGACTCAAACTTACATCTTAACTACAGTTATACCTTTCCTACGTGTGTTCTCCGAACTATACTTAAGGATGTTGCTTAAGGTCCAAAAACTGCATTGAGTTTATTATTTAGAAAGCGTGCAATCCCACGGCCCTTATGGCCATGAGTGTGTTTACATACTCCACAACGTATGCTGATTACCCACCAGCCATATCACATTATTGGTGTAAATCCCTGATTTTACTAAATTTCTGTGTCAATACTCCAAATATGTTTTTTTCAAAATGTGCTGTTCTGTAATCTTCACAATAAACCACTGCCTGAATCTGCGTATTAAGTAATACTGCTGAGTTTTATCCCTGATTTAACCAATTGTGATTAAAGAACTTATCCAACATTATTATTGACAAACATACGGGCTTGGAAAAAACAAGTGATTTGTCTTTCTAATTTTAGGTCCAGGACAAGTTTTTGACCTACTATTACAGCAAGGATTGACTGCTGCTAATAGTAAAGGATGACACAAATCTAGGTAAATTGAAGTAGCCTTTTTTCACAGATGGACACATAAAAAAAAACCTTTCTTAGAAGAGGAGCTCCAGTAAAAGAAAGTAAAGTTATAACATTAAGAGGATTCATTAAAATATGTACGATTATCAATAACAAGAGCAATAAAAAAATGTCAATATACAAATAAATAGTTAAATAAATTCCTCTAAAATCAACGCATGACACTACACAAGCCATTATAAAGGAGTTAGTAGATCAAGCTGGCCCCGATATAAACTGACACTTTAGGACAAACCAACTTAATTCACCACCAGATCCATACTGTAAATGAGATTCCTGTAAGGAAGAGAGCTGATCCTGTTTCCATCAACAAACAAAAGTTTATAGTTTCAACCTCTCTTTCCGACTAGAACCCTCCATCATAGAACCCTCCAGGACAGCCAGAAATTTGGCAGTTGTAATAGATGATCAACTTACTTTCAAGGATCATGTTGCGAGTACCGTCCGGTCCTGCCGATACCTTCTCTACAACATCAGGAAGATAAGACCCTTCCTCTTGGAGCATGCTGCGCAAATCCTAGTGCAGGCCCTAGTCCTGTCTAAGCTGGATTACTGCAATGCTCTACTCGCTGGACTGCCGACTTCCACCACCAAAACTCTGCAGATGATTCAGAATGCGGTGGCAAGAGAGATCTTCAAGGAACCTAAAAGAGCACAGGTTACACCTCTCTTCAGGTTAAACTGGCTCCCTATAGCCGCTAATATCAAGTTCAAAGCTCTCCTCATCGCCTACAAAACCACCCTCCTACCTTCATCTGCTGATACATACGTATGTGCCTGTCAGATCCATTGGCCCAGCGAATGATCCACATCTGGTGGTACCGACCCAAAAAGGTAAGAAATCGCTCTCACCCACCTTCTCTGGGTCAGTTCCACGATGGTGGAATGATCTGCCTGTTACAAGACATCTGGCAGACTTTGTCTCTATCTTCAAAAACCGCCTCAAAACCCATCTTTTCGGTTTGCACCTAACCCACAAATAAACCTACTAATAAACCTCCTCTAACATCCTCTCTCTTCCAATTAAATAAAAATAAAAACTTCGCTTAGCACTTGGTATGGATGTTGTATTATTCTTTCTAGGACTGGCATCAATTTAGCTTACGATTGCTTTTTTATCGCCTATTGTAAATGCTTCTTTTGTAAACCTCATTTGTAAGTAGTTTTGGATAAAAGCGTCAGCTAAATGACAAAATGTCATATGATTCGGACCAAAACAGTACTGGTAAGTAGGAATGGATGAAGAGAGCACCAAAAAGACTGCTTTTGTCACCAAAAAATCCCCAATATGAGTTTGTTCACAATCCTTTTGTTGCCGCTGCAACTTTTCAAAGGCTAATGAACACTCTAGTGGATCTTATAGATCCTTTCCCGAGAGGCCTCCATTCTAATGAATTTTTGTTAGTCTGGGCATTACAATCTCAATACATATGTAACTACAGTCAAGTCAACAACTAAAACCTTTTAAAACCTTAGACATATTTGAATGAAGAAAATGCATATTACCGTCTAAAGACAATATAAAAACAAAGCAACAATAAAGTAATATACGTGACTTAAAAATGCAGTCATTTTTCACTACCTCTAGTCTAAAGATTTCGGAGCCTACACACATATAGATACACAAAGACACCTATAAGCAGGCCACCTGCGGATATCAGCGAAAATCTGATTTCCATGGAAAAGATACTTGCTCCCGGAGTTGATTTTTACTTAAAGTGGCGCAAAGCGTACTAATATCCACATTACATGACGTTACAGGCGGTTGGTCTGCACGCTGCACACAGCTTGCCACACTCGCCAGTAGATTTAAATTAATGCATTTAACAGATGCTTTTATCCAAAGTGACTTACATAGCATTATACAATACATTTATTTGTGAGTATGTGCAAACCCCAGGAATCAAACCCATGACCATTGCGTTTCTAGCACCAGGCTCAAACCACTGAGCTACTGGAAGCTAAACAAAAATAACTACAGTATTAATTGCTTTTACATTTTTTCTTGAATAGGTATTAAAAATAAGTGAATTAAGATTTCAAATTTATTCCATGGATTTTCCCCAAAAATGTATGCGGAATTATAAAAGGAGTGCACAGATTCCTTTTGGCCCTGCCTAGAGGGATTTTTTCAAATCTGCCTCATTAAGTTAGGTTGAATCTTACTAGAGTTCGTTTTCATACTTGGTGCGGTTTGTTTGGGCAGGTGTGGATGTAAGAATTGAACCCGAGTGCACACCAAAACCGGACCAAAATAGCAAACCGACACCTCCTTGAAGAGGTGGTGTTGGTACGCTTTGTAAGCGGTTCGTTTGTATTGAAAACATGATCCGAACTCTGACAGACCAACTCTTAAGTAACATTACCACATGGCAGTTGTGAGGAGGTGCAAAGCCTGATGATAATTTGATTTTCATATTAGGTCCCAACTTCGGAAAGTCAGAAGAACACCACAATATTTTTAATAGTCGTCCGCTGAAACCTACACTACTCTCACGGTGGTAAACGTACACTGGTCTCACGGTTTGGTTAAATTTAGTGGTGGGCCGTTATCGGCATTAACGTGCTGCCATAACGTGAGACTCTTATCGGGCGATAAAAAAAATATTGCCGTTAATCAATTCTCAAAGTTGGTTTGGATCTCTGTGTGTGTGTGTGAATGAATGAGTTATATAGAGAATAAAACGGGAAGGATTAACACAGAATGTTGAAACAAGTTAAGCCAAGGGGGCGGGGCCATGTGACACAGAGACACAGAGATATGACGTTGATGCTGCAGGACCAAAGCAGAACTCCGCGGACCGGCTGCAATCTCCTCACGGACCGGTGCCGGTCCAAGGCCCATAGTTTGAGAAACACTCTCGCCCCCCCCTTTGTAATTCGGTTACATATACATCCGCGCTTAAAGATCAAAGGTGAAAGGTCATCATAGCTTGTGTAGTATAGACACAGCTCCCAACACAACTTTGAGATCAACTTTGAGATAAGAGTCTCAAATTAACTCAGCGCGTTAAATAAATAAATACAAACAGTCAGATGAATGAACTACAAATCTTAAATGTACTATCTCAAAGAAAGCAAAAAAAAAACAGTGTCCATTATAACGATGGCTGAATCCTTGGAATTTGCTTCTAACCCATCCCTGTGTAAACACACAGTAAGTGAACACACACACTGTGAACACACAAACGGAGCAGTGGTCAGCGATGCTGCTGCGCCCGGGGAGTAGTGGGGAGGACAGTGCCTTGTTCAAGGGACTTACCTCAGTTGTGTAACTCCTGCTGGTACTGAGTCTCGAACAAGCAACCTTCGGATCACGGGTCCTACACTCGAACCAACAGGCCACGACTGTGATGGCTTAAGTAACCATAAAAGCAAAGACATCTCTCACTTTACTATATAACATCCTTATATTCAATTAATTTGCATCAATTGTGTAGTATAATATCAAATGATACTCAAACAACTATCAAACTTTCACTTTGACATATTAGAGTAAACTGCTCTGTATGATTTTAAATGAAGCTCATATTCTGTAATATTACAAATCTACTCGCTATAAAGAGAATTATAACGAAAAAATTTTTAGGACAGCTGAATTTCACGGAAGAATAAACTGTATATGACCATAGAGAAGCGTCAGTACATCATTATCGGTTATGGTCCATCTATGAAACGGTTACGAATCGAACTTTGCATTGTGGAGACGATTAATTTTCACACCCCTACACTGAATCATTTCTTGAACTTGGTCAAGATCAAATTACCCGAACCACTGATGTGAAAGCACCTTAAGTCACTTTTACAGCTAATCAGATTTTTCTCAGCCGTATTTGTATTCAGGCTTTATACATGTGACAGGTGTGTGTGTTTTTAAGATAATAAGATATAGATCTAGATATAGATAATAATAAGATATACATTTATATTACGAATATACCCATGGTTACATAGCCTTTCCTACTAAAGGGTTGCTAAGCTAATGGGTTGGTTGCCATGGTAGTAATAATCCTTGGAGTCTGAATGGTTGCTTCAGTAAAATGAGCCCACCGCCTTTGATATTGTAGTGTGAAAGATATCTTCTACGGGATGTTTTTTTTTAGAATGGCAGACAATGGGATTCCATTTTACATCATAGATCTATGGGAAATTCATCTGGCAAGAACATCCAAGGCATACATCTTACACCCCATCGTGGGGTATGTTTTATAGAGCGTGCAAGGCTCTTCAAAATGAGGAGACCCACGTTTCTACAAAATCCTCCCTCTGAGCTGTGATCCTTTTTTAAGTTTATGGCAAATTTCAGATGGCTTTCACGTCCCTGGGGTACAACCTACACCCTATCACGACAAATGTACTCACAGAGCCTTCCCCGAGTCCAATTACGTTTGTTTGCCTTTCCAATGGACGCTGCACTAAGGGATCATTGATTACAATTTATGTTTAACTCGGTTCCCGAAAACTACAATCTACACATAAAACTATGTGCGGCACATTTTACTGAGGACAGCTTCCTCAATCTCAATCAAATCAGTTTAATGCCGGATTTTCACAAGGATTATTGTTGAAAGATGGAGCAGGTCCCTCTATTGTTTATGGACCACAACTGTAAGTGTATTTTATTATTTAAGTTAGTGCGTTTAACAGTTTCTGTACCTTATTTCACAAAGGATAATGCAGTTTAGCTTTGTTTGTTTGCTTGGTTATTGAAACGAATCACCATCGATTGTTTGTGTTTGTAATGATCAGTTTAAATTATTTGCTGATTTTATCTATTGTTTATTGTTTAAACACATGCTGGTTTAGATCGGCATAAAGTACAGCGGCAGACACGTGAATCATCGCCCCTTTTTTTAGGTGTATGATAAAGTCAAGCTGGCACAGGAACTACTCATTCCCCTTCATCTATGTTCACTGGGTCTGTCTTTAATGTTATCAATTTGAGCCAGATTCAGACGCGGCATCAGTTTACGATAACTGAGCGCGTGTATACATGTGTTGGTAAGCTGTGTCAGCTTTCTGGCCTATACGTGCTAACGTTGCTGTTGAATCACAAAACAAAAACCGCTGTCCCAATCAGAACTCGTTACGGGTTTCTAAAGGCGGGACTTTCAACAGAATGGGAAATATCAGCAGTTTTCATGACAGGGGAAAAGCATTTAAACAGAGAAGTGAATTACGTGTAAAATACCGATTATTGTCCTGCACACTGTTAACACGATCAAAGCTTCATAAACACGCGGAGAATGAGACCTTTAAAACCGAATGCATGTAATCTTGTTTTGGTATTATGAAGTCTCTTATGCTTGAGATACCGAATTTATTGATTGAACTGTGGAACTGAACTGCACATTATACAAGAATCAAAGTGAGATAATAAGGGTTGAAAAGAGGAAGTTCTCAAGATCTAGCCATCCCCTCCCACCCCCCTTAAACTGAGCCGATAAAGTAGTATACAATTGATCATATTTCTTCAATCTGTTGTATTGAGCACTGTAGATGTTGCGGTTTGAAGCAGCAAGGTTTGTTTCAGTTTCCTGACACCCATCAAGCAGTAGGCAACTTGTGTTCATAAAAGCATGAAAAAGCATCTTGATGTTCTACATTAATAACATGTTAGATACCAAGAACCGAAACCAATATGACAGAATGGTTCCATCAATTTTGCTCCATTTCTGTGTATATATTCAAAACTTTTATTGTGCTGTTAAAAACCACTGCCTCAATCTGCTTATAAAGTAAAGGATACGCATGAGTTTTTATCCCTGTTTAGACCACTTGTAATATGTGAACTCGTCCAACGTCGGCCTGTTGGCTGGTTCTCTAAATATGCTCCAATTTATCAAGTCGATGCATTCTGAATGGGGTGAGAGTAAAACTTTGCATTGTATGTTCTTTATCTGTTTATGTTGTATATTTTAAGGATGTTAATTTATGTTATTTCCCATAAAGGTTAGCGTTTAAAACAGTTTTGCCAATGTTATACTCTTACCTTCAGATAACTTGACTGACACATTGTAAAAGCCATAAACCATGTCAGAAAGAATATCAGCTAAACCACCGACTGTAGATGTAACCACATGATCTTGATCTGTAAACAAGTGGGCAAACATTTCATTAGCATTAATCCTTCAAATCACAGTACAATGGCATAAATCCATTACTGTGTTGGCTTAAGTGTTTGTAAAAAGGTCTTCACATCAGTGCTTGGTGTAAAACTTACCACAACATCCAAAGCCTGGAGTAACTGTATCTGCTTTTTCCATAGTCTATAAATTTGATCTGCAGTGTTTCTGTATTGACCAGGACATTCCCCAAATGAATGTCACCATGATCAATCCAGTGTTTGGCTGCGATCGCTGGTTGCCGCATAAAATGACGTGTCAGTGTTTCCTCTAGGCCACATTGGTGTTTAGACACAACGTCATACATTGTCATGCATCATTGTGGGCATTCCAATATTAAGAGGAGCTTGTTTCTTTCCTCAAACTAGTCGAACATTTGAACGCAGGGTTTATATGCCAGGCTGCTGAACAAAAAACATTAAAACAGGTTAGCTGATTGTAACATTTCATGGGGTCTAAAAACCAATATGAGAAATTAATTTTCAAGTTGGTATGACATTAAGAATAAAAAATATTTCAATATAAAAACACTGACTTAAAAATGGAAATTAAAAATGTAATTTTAAAACTTAAACAATGTCCAAGATTTGATTTGTATGAGACCTAGGAATAGTCCATCATCTTAGATTTTTGTTTCCTACTTAAGACATTTTTAAACATTTTAAACAAACTTACTGCCAATATACAGTTTGAGGCTGTCGGTTCTTTTTCTTATACATTTGATGGCAAAAAAATGTAAGCTTCATAGCAGTACATCATACTCACAATCTGTAAATGGACATTGAACATCTGTAAATTAGGACACAAATAGAAAATATCTAATGAATATAGCAAATGTATTGCTACCTTCTGGCCATCAGATCTGCAGATTCCCCTATGCACAGTGTCATAGCAGCCTGAACAAAGTTCGCAGCACATTTTATAAAGCAATGCAAATGAGCTTAAAAAACAATAAATGCAAAGGGAAGGAATAAGATTTAACAGAAGGTTGAAATATGTATCTTACGGAAGCTGCAGACTTAAGTCCAGATGGACCCGTTTGATGGTCAGCCAAGTCTTCTGGTATTGCTGAATTGGGTCTGGATAGAACTGGTTGATGGCCAGCTGTATATTCAACGGGTGTTTGTTCCCTTTAACACGAACAAGGGAGGATATCATCCACGTCTTGATCCCCCACTAGCTTGAACACTCGTAATCTCTCCTGGAAGAATGGATCATCCTCAACATCACATGGCTCTAAGTGAGAAGATGAAGGGAAAGGTATCACCTTGTTCTTTCCAGAACAAGTGAACACACTCTTTATGGCCCACCAGGCTTTCTTAAAGCAAGCAAGGCTACCTTTCTGCTTGCTTCGGTTTGTTTGTTTTTCTACAATATAAAAACAGAACATTGTAATGCAGGGTGACGGGTATTCCAATATCAAAATGTGTCGGTCTATTTCCTCAAACCAGTCGAACATTTGGACAATGTAGGGGCACTTTTCAGGTTTGTGTAGCTGCAAATTTACAGCCACTTCACTGAACACAGGGTTTATATGCCCAGGCTAGTAAAAAGAAAACATTAGAATATGTTAGCTTACTGTTACATTCATATAAATCAACTCTGAGGGATCAAATACATTGGGGTCTCAAAATCTGGGACCACTATGAAAGGATTTGGAATAATAAATATTTGAGAGTTAAGAGTTCAAACTGTGTTTTAAAGAGTTAAAACTGTCTCATGTTTCAGATTTGCTTATTTGTATGCAACCTGAAAATAGTGAATCATCCCATAATGTAACATAATCCCAGATTTTGGGACCCCATTCCATGACATATTTTAGATAATAAATCTTGCCAACTTACAATATGCAGTTTGAGGCTGCCAGCCAAATTTCTTATACATTTGATGGCAACCTGCAACAAGAAAAAAAAAACACATGTAAGCTTTACAGCATTACATCACACTCACAGTCTGTAAATGGATCAAAACATTGAACATCTGTATGTTACATATAGCAAATGTGTTTCTACCTTCTGGACATCAGATCTGCGGATTCCCCTATGCACAGTGCCATAGCAGCCTGATCCAAGTTCGGGGCCCATTTTATAAAGCAACGAAAATGACCCTAAAAAACAATAAATGCAAAAGAAAGGAATGAGACCTAATAGAAAGAGTGGAAATTAGAATTTGAAAACCTTTACAAGAAACAAGTGTGACAATACAAAATAGGACAAAAGAATGAGCCTGAACACAGGGACATTATACTCACGTGGCTGAGGATGAGCTTGATCTTCTGGAACTGCTAATTTGAGCCCAGATGGACCTGGTTGATGGTCAGTTGGACTTCTGGAAGCTGCTGACTGGAGTCCAGATGGACCTGGCAGAAGGTCAACTGGGCTTTTAAAGATGCTGACTGAAGTCCAGATGGACCTGGTTGATAGTCAGCTGGTTCTTCTGGAAATGCTGAAAGGAGTCCAGATTGATCTGACTGATGGTGAGCTTGGTCTTTTGGAACTGCTGACCGGAGTCCAAATAGACCCGTTTCATAGTAAGCTGGCTCTTTTGGAACTGCTAAAAGGAGTCCAGAAGGACCTGGGTGATGGTCAGCTGGATCTTCTGGAACTATTGACTGGAGTCCAGATGGACCTGGGTGATGGTTAGCTGGGTCTTCTGGAACTGTTAAATGAAGTCCAGAAGAACCTGGTTGATGGTCAGCCTGTTTTTCTGGTTTGAAAACTTGTAATTCTGTCTGAACGAATGGATCTTCCTCAACACCACATGGCTCCATGTGAGAAGATGAAGGAAATGGCACCACCTTGATCTTCCCAGAGCGAGAGAAGGTGCCCTTAGTTGCACGCCAGGTTCTTTTAAAGCCGACATGGATACCCTTCTTCTTTATCTTTGCCGCACTTTGTGTTTGTTGTTCTATAAGATAGACAAAAAGGAAGATAATTTAACAATCCTTAAAGTAAATATAAAAGATATCAATCTGTTGAATGTCAGAAATCTCAGTCAGCTGCACATCTCTGCCACAGTTTAAACTAAACTTTACACTAATCTAACAAATTATTTTACAGTTTAATAATAGTTGGCACTTTGACAAACATGTTACAATAATTGTACAATCTTGAACTGTTGGTTGTTTGTAACTCTTGTGATGTGCTTAAGCTATTTCAGCTGTTAAAAGTTAAATGGTACATTAGACTTGCAATAAAACAATTAAAAGCAATTTCTCAAGTACTTTTCTCCTTTTGAGATGAACCTGGTTGTTTGTCAGCTGGTTCCTCTTGAGCTGCTGACTGAAGTCCAGATGGACGTGGCTGAAAATCTTCCTTCAGATCACATGGATATGAGTGAGAGGGTGAAGAAACAGGCACCACGTTGATCCTTCCAGAGCGAATGAAGGCACTCTTTATAGCCTGCCAGGGTCTCTTAAAGCTGGCCCTTTTACCCTTCTTTTTGTTTCCAATTTTTCTATAAGGTAAAGAAATAACAACATTGGTGTTTTAAGTAAAATAAATGGTGGTAAATTACAATTTCAGTACCACAGTAAACATAAAACATTATCTCTAAAACGATTAACTCCAAGTTAGACAAACCTGATTGATGTTCTGGAGCTGCTGAATGGAGTCCAGATGAACTTGGCTGATGATCAGCTGTATATTCAACAAGTGTGTGATCCACATTACATGAACCAGGGAGGACATCACCCACGTCTTGATCGCACACTTGCTTAAAAACTCGTAATTCTGTCTGGATGAATAGATCTTCCTCAACATCAGATGGCTCCGAGTGAGAAGATGAAGGGATAGACACGACCTCGTTCTTTCCAGAACTAGAGAAGGCATTCTTTATGGCCCGCCAGGCTTTCTTAAAGCCAGCATGGATGCCCTTCTGCTGTCTTCCGTTTGATTATTCATATTTAATTATTCATATTTATATTGCATATTTAATCAATAATCTAGATAACATGGCTGGTATGATGGGTCTTAAAAAAGCACATTATCAAAAATATTTCTCAATTTGTTTACATTTTGAGATGGATTGCTGCTGTTAAAGTCATTTTGGGATATCAGAACACTTGAAGAAAGTTGGTCATGAAACAGAGCTCGTTTCCTTCTTTTGAGTAGACACAAAATGAACACAAGCGGATATAGCGCCATCTAAAGGACCGTTTTACACTGTGCCCCAATACATTTTATCTTTACATTTCATTTTAATTATTATCTAATTGTTCCGAGGAATTTATATGAGAAAACACGCAAGTTAAGATGCATTATCTAAAAGCTAGTTTATATATATTATATATATTTAATATAATGCTTTTTAGTCTCTGGTATTGAACCCATGATCTAAAACAACTCAAAATTAAATTAAAAGATTTAAAAACAACTCAAAAGCAAGTAAATAAGGACAATAATGTCAAATATAAATTAGCTTTTAGATAATTCATCTTGAATTGAGTGTTTTCCTCTTATAAATTCATAAGAACAATTAGATAATGAGATTTGTCATATTCGTTATGTTTTATATATATATATATATATATATATATATATATATATATAATGCTTCTTAGTCTCTGGTATTAAACTCCATGATGTAAAACAACTCAAAATGTATATGATATCATGCAGTAAGGCTCTTTGAATAAAAGAGTATATGTTTACTTGAAATGAAGACTAGGAGGGGGCGCTGCTGAGCTTCAATGGAGTAAGACGTGAGTTTGGAAGCTCCTGCCGATTTTGATTAATATTGTAATTCGTTTGCGCTATTTCAACACATATTTAGCATAGTCTTGCTCCGCTGATTTTTTTGTTGTGAAGTCTAACTCTGGACTGCTTAAGATGGCTGGAAAGAACTCCAAAACTCGCAAAACTATTCAGACGCAACTGCGGCCCAGTCCTCAAATTGGGACCACACCATCGAGTGGGTCATCTGTTGCTTCAGAGGTCGAGGCGCATGCTAGCCTTGACATCGATGCACTTAAGCTCGAGTTGTTGGCGTCGGTGAGGAAAGAGATTGCGGATATTTTTAAAAAGGAACTCCAGGATACACTCGGGGATGCTCTGCCTACTATAAGGCTTGACCTGCAAGCGGTAAAGTCACAGCTGGCGACTGATAGAGCTGCTACCGAGGCGACCATGTCCAGCCTTAAAGGTACGGTTAGAGAAATGGAGCACGCACTCTCTGAGTGCTCGGATGACATCGCCAAGATGAAATCTACCATCGAGTGCCTCACAGCCAGCTTAGCCAAACTGGAAAATAAATGCGAAGACTTGGAGTCCAGATCCCGGCGAAACAACGTGAGGATAGTGGGAGTGCCTGAGGGCCCTGACACCTGTACCACTGCAGCCGTGGCCGCCTTGCTGAAGGAAGCGTTCAGTCTGGAAAAGGAGCCGCTTTTGGACCGGTCCCACCGGACCCTACAACCCATTCCCAAGCCTGGTGACCGTCCGCGAGCCATTGTGTGCAGGTTTCACTATCACAGTGACTGTATGGACATTCTGCGCCGCGCTCGAGAGCTCAGACAGATTAAAGTCAGAGGCGCGACTGTCTCGGTCTTCCCTGACCACACCGCCAAGATAGCTCGGGCTCGGGCTGCATTTAATGAGGTCAGACGCCAACTTCGTGGGATTGATGGTGCGCGATATGGTCTGTTTCATCCAGCGCGACTTCGCATCACGTACAACGGTGTACAGAAGGATTTCGTGTCTGCGGAGGAAGCCAGCAACTTTGTCAAAACTTTGGTTCCTGGGTGAGCTTCAATAGCTCATCAAACCTGTTCTACTCCGGTCTTAAATCTCTATCTCACTGGAAACTGTTAACAAGACTACACCATATTTTGTATTTTCTAATTTTATGTCTTCTTTTTGCACAAGACTGAGAACCTACTGTTATTCGTTTATTTATATTTTTATGTGCGTTACTGTATTCATGCGCTTTTGTTAATGTAAAGATCGGCGGGAGTCTTTTTTCTTTTCTCTCGCGTTTTGTTTGTTCGGCACGGTCTCCGGGTTGTTCAACACTAGTGTGGACAACTTGTGTTTATTGTGGGAAACACTGCTGTCTCCTTTGTTCTGTTGTTACATGGGGACTTTGGGTGTATTTGTGTTTAAGGTATTGGGGGGGTGGGGGGGTGGGGAGGGTGTTTCACCTCGGCTCTGTATGACCATTTTCATTTTTTTTTATTTAGATGGTTAACGACAATATATATCCCAGCATTGCTGGGTCAGGCACACCTCTCAGATTCATCAGTTGGAATATACGTGGTATGGGTAATCCAGTTAAGAGATCTAAGGTTTTTGCGCACTTGAAACGTTTAAAATCTGATTTAGTATTTTTGCAGGAGACACACCTCCGTGTTAAAGATCAATGTAGGTTACATTGCCCCTGGGTGGGCCAAGTTTTCCACTCAAATTTTAATTCAAAAGCAAGGGGGGTCGCCATCTTAATTAACAAAAAAGTTCAGTTCTCATCTACCGATGTCATTGCTGACAGAAATGGTAGATATCTCATAGTTGCTGGGACCCTGATGCAAAAAAAGGTCCTCTTGGTAAACGTATACGCCCCGAACTTTGATGATGTTGAATTCGCTAACAGATTTCTGAGTAACATCCCCTTCTTGAACACACACTTGCTGATCCTTGGTGGGGATCTAAATTGTGTTTTTGACCCAATTTTAGATCGTTCTAATCCTCGAAATCTTACTCGATCTGCTATGTCTAAAGCATTCTCTGATTTTATGGAACAGAATAGTCTTATTGATCCATGGAGATCCCGTAACCCATCTACTCAAAAATTCTCCTTCTTCTCCCAGGTGCACCATTCATACTCTAGAATTGACTACTTTTTTATTGATAGTTCACTTAATTCATGTGTTAATTCTTCTGACTATTTAGGTATTGTAATATCTGACCATTCACCTTTATTATTAGATATTCAACTATCTAACTATAAACCTAAACCACCACTTTGGAGATTTAACACTCTTCTTTTGGCAGACAAAGAATTCTGTGAACTAATTTCAAACTCTATTGATGAGTTCTTGTCTTTTAATCAAAATGACTCCTCTTCGTATTCATTGCTCTGGGAAACACTTAAATGCTACCTGAGAGGTCAAATTATTTCTTATTCTGCTCTTTCTAATAAAAAAATTAATGGTAAGCTTAATGCCCTTACATCGGTGATTAGTAACCTTGATCAGAAGTACGCGCTGAATCCTTCTCCAGAATTATTTAAGCAGCGTCTCGATGCTCAAGCAGAATTTGATCTTATCTCAACTAAAGAGGCTGAGCGCTTGCTACTACGTAGCCGTGGCACATACTACGAACATGGTGATAAGGCAAGTCGTTTACTGGCACATCAGATACGACGACAGGCCACTTCCCGCTTGATACCTACTATTAAAAACACTTATGATATTATCACTGCAGACCCCTTAGAAATCAATGCTACCTTCAAATCATTTTACTCTTTATTATATAAATCTGAATTTCCTACTGATAACATCAAAATGAATACATTTTTACAGAATCTTCCGAACCCCGTCATTGATTCTATTACGGCCATGCAGATGGACTCTCCACTCTCTCTTGAAGAAGTATTAAATGCAATTAATGTCATGCAATCTAATAAAGCCCCAGGCCCCGACGGGTTTCCGATTGAATTTCTAAAAAAATTTATTGGCAAATTGGCACCACTACTTGTATCTGTATTCATTGAATCCCTAGAAAGGGGTTCTTTACCACCAACTATGACACAGGCCACTATTGCTCTCCTTCTCAAAAAGGACAAAAATCCAACCTCCTGTGGGTCTTATAGACCATTGTCTTTGCTTAATGCCGATGTCAAGGTATTGGCTAAGGTCATTGCATCCCGCTTAGAGAATGTGCTTCCTCATATTATATCCGAAGAGCAAAATGGTTTTATAAAGGGACGACAATTGTTTTTTAATACCCGTACACTTTTCAATATAATTTACTCTAAACACTCTGCTCAACTTCCTGAGCTTGTGATTTCTTTGGACGCCGAGAAGGCATTTGATAGGGTAGAGTGGGAGTACTTGTTTGCAGTTTTAAAAAAATTTGGATTTGGCGAAAATTTTATTTCTTGGATTCGCCTCCTCTATTCATCTCCTAAGGCCAGTGTTCATACTAATGATGTTTATTCTGATTATTTTACCCTTGAACGGGGAACTCGACAAGGGTGTCCCTTATCACCTTTACTCTTTGCTATTGCCATCGAGCCTCTTTCAATTACACTAAGATCTTCCACTTTATTCAAAGGAATCATCCGTAATAGAATTGAATATAAACTATCATTGTATGCAGATGATTTGCTATTGTACATATCGGATCCCTCACTCTCTATCCCTGCAGTTTTGGGTATTCTGGAGAACTTTGGCTCGTTTTCAGGTTATAAATTAAATTTGGAGAAAAGTGAGTGTTTTCCCATTAATACTGCAGCATGTCATATGCAGCAGTCAGATGTGCCTTTTCGATTCAGTCCATCTGGGTTTACATACCTCGGTGTCAACGTGACTCGTTCTTTGTCTAGCCTTGCTTCTGCGAATTTCACTCCCCTTATTTCTAAGATTACAACCAATTTTCAAAGATGGGGTAACCTCCCCCTTTCTTTAATCGGCAAGATCAATGTTATTAAAATGAATATTTTACCAAAATTTTTATTCTTATTCCAATCAATTCCTCTTTTTCTGCCAAAGGATTTTTTTGACTCACTTGATAAGCTGATTTGTTCTTTTGTTTGGGGTGGAAAACCACCTAGGATTCGTAAAACTCTACTGCAGAGATGCAGACTTAGTGGAGGACTAGCATTACCCAATTTTTTAAATTATTATTGGGCGGCTCACATTCATAAACTTTGTTACTGGTTAAAATCCCCGGGATCCTCTTGGTGTAAATTGGAACTATCATCCTGTAAGGGATCTTCTGTACCTGCTCTACTTTATACCTCTTTACCCAATACACCTTCTCTATATACCGATAATCAAGTGGTTCTTAACACGCTCAAAATCTGGTATCAATTTAGACGGCACTTTAAATTTGTAAATGGTTCTTCCTTGGGTCCTATCAACGATAACCATTTATTTCCTCCATCGCTTTCGGATTCGACATTTTCGCTGTGGTACGACAAGGGTATTACACAATTTAGAGATTTATATGTAGACGGTGTCTTTGACAGTTTTGCTAATTTGTCAATTCGCTATGAACTCCCCGTTAGTCATCTGTTTCGCTATCTTCAAATTCGTAATTTTGTCGCAAAGGGTTTCCCAAATTTCCCCTCTTTACCTCCAGCGCATTGCTGGGAAACCATGCTTTCATTTGCCCCTCATAACAGAGGAATAATTTCTGGGCTGTATGACATCATTTTAGCTTCTAGTGATGATTCAAGCATCAAACTTAAGCGTACATGGGAAGGGGAACTGGGAATACAAATTCAGGAAGAGTCCTGGGAACAGGCCGTGGAGAGGATACGTTCCACCACGACTTGTGCTCGTCTTGGACTTATTCAGTTTAAGGTCTTACATAGGGTACATTTCTCTAAACTCAGACTATCTGAAATATATCCGGACGTGGAAGACGAATGCGATAAATGTCATGGCTCACCTTGTCATCTTAGCCACATGTTTTTTTTTTGTCCTGATTTAAAAGATTTCTGGCTGGGTTATTTTAACATTATGTCCTCTGTTCTCGGGGTAAATCTCCAACCCTGTCCTCTGATTGCTATATTTGGAATTCCTGACCCCTCACTTACACTTAACCCTACACAGAAGGACATCATAGCTTTTACATCTTTACTAGCAAGGCGCTCTTTATTGTTACACTGGAAGTCAGCTAAATGTCCTTCTGTCTCCCGATGGCTTAGAGACGTCATGTATTTTTTAAAACTTGAGAAAATTAAATACACGTTGAGAGGATGTACAGTAAAATTTTTCCATAAATGGCAACCTTTTATTTCCTATTTCACCGATTTAGTGGTACTACCCAACTGAATGTGTGCCTTTTATATGTTTATATTTTATAAATAACCAGTAATATGTGTGTTGGTTGTGATGTGCCGAGGGGGTGGGAGGGATTGTTCATAGAGGGAGAAAAATGGGGGGGGGGGAAATGGCTTAAATTGTATCTGTGAATTGTAATATTATACTGCTCTGCTATTCCCAATAAAAAGAAAGTTAAAAAAAAAAAAAAAAAAAAAAAAAAAAAGAAATGAAGACTAGGTTAATTTTATCCTCCTTCAAGCTGGACAGAAAATTTATGAATTTATCTCTCGCGTCTACGGGCTTGAGTCAGTTGTTCTTTTGTCGAACAATATAACAGCATTGGATATAGTAGTAATTTAATAATTTAGTGAATAATTTACATTAAATAACGATCTTCTTTAAATACAGGTGCATAGCCAACTTGTTACTAAACAACTTAAATACAAAATAAATTAAAATATTACAAGGTTGTTTATAGAAGTTGGAAAGAATATAAATGACTGTGCATTACTCTACTAATTTAGATGTCTTTATAAAGCTCTACTTTTGAAGCAAAAAAAAGGCATCCTCTTTTTACATTGTCCCTGTTTTCCAATAATTTGATCAGTTACCTCATACAGAACTTTTCATATTTCCCCATTACATTCATCTATGTTTTCTGTCTTATTCAGTTCTAAAGCTGTTAATTCTACCTCACTTAGATATTTATATGCTTCCCAGTTTGCTTTCTTAAATCTCCATCCTGAAGCTAAAATCAATGATGTTATTTAACACTCATCCTTTCCTTATTCACAATTATATAGTGATCACTACCCATATTATTGTACCCATATGTCAACCATTGTGATTCTACAATGAAGAACATCCTGGGCAATACAGAGACCCTCCAGATCAAATTCATACACTTTTTGGATATTGATGGTGAGTTTCTATGTTGTTGAATTTAAATACACACAAAGGAGTAAAAGAAGAAGTAGAAGAAGCAACAATGTCTCAGTTAAGAAAATAAAATGACTAAATGCAAAGTGTTGTTCAGAGAGGAGGAAAGATGCGAAGCGACAAGATAAATAATAAGGGCTGAAACGATTCCTCAAATAACTCGAGTTACTCGATTACAAAAAATGATCGAGGCAAATTTCTCTACCTCGAAGCTTCTTTTAATTTAATTTAAAGCTCACATCAGATTCTGTCGCGATGATTTTTTAACGTGACACAGCGCGTTGACGTCACACACAAAGCAGAAGGAGACGCAAAGTGTCAGCGGTATTTTGATTTAAGGGTGCGAGATGCAGAATGGAAGTGAGCGATAACAGTGACGATGAGCAAAGAGAAAAAACTCAATGTCCAAGGTTTGGGATCAGAGCGTCACACATCGAGAGAGAGAGAGAGAGAGAGAGAGAGAGAGAGAGAGAGAGAGAGAGAGAGAGAGAGAGAGAGAGAGAGAGAGAGAGAGAGAGAGAGAGAGAGAGAGAGAGAGAGAGAGAGAGAGAGAGAGAGAGAGAGAGAGAGAGAGAGAGAGAGAGAGAGAGAGAGAGAGAGAGAGCTAGAGAGCTAGAGAGAGAGCGAGAGAGAGAGAAGGGGAGAGAGAGAAGGGGAGAGAGAGTGTTATATTCTCATGAATATAATATATATACTTAAATCACTCAGTATGACACCATGCATGGACTCTTGTTCATGTGTTTTTGCCTAAATGCTACAAAGCATTCCAACACAGTGAAGGCTTATGTTCAGAACTTTTAGTTCTGTAAGTTAAGTTGCATGACTAAAAGGAAGTGTTTTTGTATTATTATTTATTTTAATGTATGCCTAAGTTTTGATACTTAAAGTAATTTGAAAATAAATTTTATTTGTTTTTGTATCTCAGAAAAATGCTTTATTTAAAACCTCAAATGAATGTCACTTAAATGCACTTAATTCATCTGTCAACATTATTTTCATTGTTCACAGTACAGACAGAGAAACAATGGGTAATAATTAAATGTTTATTTTTGATGTATGCATTGCATTTTAAGCATATTGTTTTCTAAAAAGGAAGCTTAGTTGTTCATTTTTAGAGACCCAAGAGTCTTATTTTCTCTTTTATATTTAATATTACACTTTAATTAAGCAAAAACACATTTATCCGATTACTCGATTAATCGATGGAATTTTCGGTAGAATACTCGATTACTAAAATATTTGATAGCTACAGCCCTATAAATAATAAAATAAAATACGTGATCTTTGAGGATTGAATGGCCTTTATGCATAGTCGAGGATTCAAACAACACAATTTATAATATTTTCATTAACAAACAAGGAGAAGTATTACCCTCCTTCAACACATTATACATTCTTCAGAACATGTTGAGTTGTAATGTTCAACCTTGTCCAGTAGTTTATTATCGAGTTAAGCACATAAAATAGTGTTTCTTAGGGATGTGCACATCGATACTGCATTAATGATATTGATACTCAAAAGCTTGGTAACGATACTTTCTGAAAAGTATTGATACTTTAATGATATAAATCATTTCCCTAATGCCCGCATCACTACTAAGCCTGATAAGTATGACTTAAGTGAAGGAGTAGTTACTGTGACGAGGGTAAAGAAAGTCTCGATGACGTCAGTGCGCAGTAGGAACAAAATTCCACTGCCATATTTCCCGAATGCACGAACACGCACACACAGTTTAAGACCAAAAAAGTCAACATTGCTCAAGGGACTCACCTCAGTCGTGGTATACCCGCTGTTTCCGAGTCTCGAACCAGCAACCTTCGGATCACGAGTCCAAGACTCGAACCACCAGGCCACGACTGCCCACGAACTGCCCACTTAGCACTACAAAAATTTACAAAGTTTATGACAAAATAGTTTAAAATAAAGAAAATGCAAAAATATCTGCATTCAAATAATTTCGATAAAATGGCCTGTTGTATAAAAGAAGAACATTTATATTCTGGTAAAAAAAACATAATGCTGCAAAAAGAGAAAGATTAATTCGATGCCACAGCAAAGACTTGTCACAAGGGTGTAAAACAATCATCCTCGGGACTACAAAACTCTTTTCTAGACTTATAGAAAGTTAGTCAAACAAAAAGAGATAACACAGGATAGTGACAGTAGGGTTTTGAATAAGGGAACATAAGGAGGCTTAACGACAACTGGCAGGTAATGGGAATGATATACTGGACAAAAAGTGGGCGGATCTGAGACTCGCAACATGACCGGTCATGAAATAAGTTATGTTTCACCGACAATTTTCAATTTGACTTTGCTTTATTTGACAAGAACCATACATTTTAACATCAAAGCATTTGCATCTGGTCTGCCTACAAGAAGCGCATATACTTGTTCAAAGTTGACTTTTTGACTTAAAGTAAAATAATAAACCATTAGAATCTATCAAAATATAGAGTAAACAAAAATGCATAACATAAATTTGGGAGATTATGTGAATTTGTAAACCTTGAGTTTACACGTTTTTACCAGAGGTTTTCAGTATATTTATAACAGATGTCAACATCGGTGTTTCAAATACATATTAGGTCTGTATTTAGACCAATACTGTTTTTGAGAGATTTGTGATTGGCAAAAGTTGAGAAATGCACTGAATATTTATAATCATCAGATCTTAATTTGAGGATATCTTACAGCTAAATTGAAACCAAACAGGTATACGCAGAATTCTTGGAGCAGACGATGAACAAGCTGCAGATAGGAACACTCAAGTTTAAGATGTTCCTCCAAGTTCGCAATATATATTTACCTGGTCAGCTTTTTAAACCATTCTGACTGGTCAAAATCTTATTTAATCGAAAACAACTTTTCGTTTTGGGGTATACATTCATTTATACTTCAAAAACCTTTTAAGGGTTATATTCAGAGTGCAATGGAGAGTTCTTGTGACTTCATTGTGTTTAGAAATCAATTCTTGGTTGTCATAAGATGTATATTAGGGCAATATTGTCTACTTCAGTAATATGTTTAGATCCTCATCCAAGTCACAACAAGTCCGCTAAAAGTAATACCACACAGACAATATACGTGGTCATGTTTATATTAAACACAACATGTAAACATTCACAGTGCATTTTGGAAAAAATATATATTTCTTAAGAATAATACAGCACAGGATATTGCTTGAGCTGCCCATGAAAATATTTCCTCATTTGGTCAAAAGCATATTTTAGTTAATATTATAACGTCTAAAAATAGCACAGCAGAATATACGCATTTGGCAGAGGCTGGCTTTTTTAAGAGGGGCAATCCCTGGGAAACCCATATCTCTGGTGTTGAAAGCGCCATGCTCTAGCTATTGAAACAGGAGAGTTTACACGGATTCAAAAATATCTGCAGTTTTTTGTACATACCGTACTAAATTATTGTGTGTAAACAGAACACTTTAAGTACATTTTGGAAGTGCACTTTTCTTCCACCTGGCCCCAACAACAGCACACCAGAGCAGTATGTCCCAGCCTAGCAGGTTCCAAACAAGAACACTACACCAAATGAAAAGAGATTAATGCACCACTATCATCTTTAAACCAGTCAGAGGCAATAAAGAAAGAGACTAAGCTGAGCTGAGCTTACTTATTGACACTTGAGGTAGATCTCAGACACAGATCCATGAGTGTCCTATCAGTGAAGCCAGAGGTTGTGAACAGGTTTTTCTTTGTGGGTAGAAATGAAAAAAGAAAGCAGGTTAAAACAAACAACAGCACAACATAAAAGCATCTTATGTTTTCCTGCACTAATGTTTAATGCTGTAAGATGATATTCAGGGCTGGACTGGGACAAAAAAATCGGCCCGGGCATTTTGACTAGAGACTGGCCCACCAGGTATTATTGGAATAGATTCAACATCTTTCTTCAACAGAATTGCAGATTGGACAGATAGTACCTTCTCAAAGTAAAAAGTACTATAGCTTACTATGGTATATATTAGACTTTTTACTGTTTTTAATATTTACTATATACGATAATGTATTTATGGATTTTATGACCACTAAATCCAAATGGTTGTAAGATTAAGATAATTATTCATTTAAAGCGATACATCTTAAAAGAGAATAACAAAGAAAAGTATTTATTCCAGTAAACATCAGCTCATATTAAACAGTAATATTAAAACAATTCTAACAACCAGTTATTAAACGTGCTCCTGTTTAGACCGACATCAGCTGGTTTCCTCTTTCTAGCGCACAGTGGGCAATCAATAAAGAGAGAGAGAGAGAGAGAGAGAGAGAGGAGAGAGAGAGACGACACTGTGTCCATTGAGGCATTTTTACACGTCTGAAAACGCTTGGTGCCGACTGAAAACGCCAGTGCTGGCCGTTTGAACAGCGCTTTTAAAAGTGTAGGGTTTCACAGTTGAGATGCGAAATGGTTTCTATGAAATGAAATACATGGAAGAAAATCATTTTATTTTAGGGCTTTATATAGAAAAACTGGTGGTTAATTGTAAGCAAGACGCTATGAAATGTTTATATTAAATTATGTCTTATCTGGGCAGTCCCAGAGCAAGTGAAACATTCACCCTAGTATTGTTTTTCCATAACAAAGTTATAATAGTTTGGTTTAAGACATTTCATCTATTCTAAATAAAGAGTAATATTATTTTCTCATTCATTTTTTGTCTTAAACAGCTGTGCAGTTGTTGTTCTATGTTGAAAGTAGTATTTCTCCCGCCCCTGCTGCACTGTGATTGAACGGCTGTGTAAAACGTGACATTGATTGGCTGTGAATGTTCTTCCCTAAATTGAACAATTTCCAACTCTGAGCACCCGACAGAAAACGCAGAGAGCCGGCAATGAGCGGGTGGAAAAATGTGCCAGCCGCTGACTTTTTCAAGAAAAATCTGCGTTTCCACTGAAACTATACACTATATTAGAACTATACACTATACTATAACAATACACTATACTATAACAATATACTATACCTGCCTGAAGGGCTTTTTTCTTTTTGGACCTAATTTTTAAAGCACCCCCTTTTCGCTTTGTACTGTCCATTATTCTTCTGTTTGTCTGTGATCTGCAATTAGAGCCCTTGCCCAAGCAAGGGGGAGGGGTCATCCAACCTCCATGGCTGTAATTGGTCCAGCACAGAGTCGATCATGACCAATTGGCCAATCCAAAACCCTTTAATAGTTTATACCGATTAAAATTAAAAAATATCGGCCCACAAAATTACCATCGGCCCACCGGTCAAATGCACCGTATGTCTAATGGCCAGTCCAGACATGATGATATCAAGTGCATTTTATTAGAAATTAAAAAAAAATTAACTTTTTAGACTCAAAAATCCAAAACTTCATAAAATACCTCATAAAATAATGAAATAACATCCAAACTAAATCCAGGTAATCTTGTGTATTTCAGCATAAGATACCTTAAGTTTAAAGTCTCTTATGTTTAGGATAGTGAATATATTTATTAAACTGCTTTAATAAGAAACAGTTCTTTGTAAAAAAAATCCTTAAGCTTCTGTTTCAGGACTTTTTTCCAGCAGCAACTCACAATGCTGACTTGTGATCGATCAGTTAACAGCTTATTTATTCATAGGCAGTAGGGCTGGGCGATATGGCCAAAATTTAAAATCCCGATATAGCTCAATTGATATCCCGATAACGATATACATAACGATATAGCAATCTTCTGTTAATTCAGTTTATGAATAGTCTATAAATAATTGCAATGTGGAAATGCAGTTTAAATGATATACAAAACAAATAAAGGTAGTATGGACTAAATCTATCACATAAAAAGACATTGTATCTTATGATTATGACATTTGTATTCCATAACTTTGATTTCATGTTCCTATAGTTGTTATAATGACAGTGCGCACTCGCATATGTGTTTGTGTGTGTGTGTGTGTGTGTGTGTGTGTGTGTGTGGAGTTTGTATGAGCGCACGCGACCGCTCAGCGCTGCTCTTACAGCTGTTGCTCGTTCACTCTCACGAACATGCAACAGAAGTCCTAGACTTCTTAAGTCTCTCTTTTAGCTCCTCGGTTTGGGTTGTCTGGTCATCTTGTTGAGAATCACTCTGGTCTGAACCGCGTGTACTACCGTATTTCTCCATGTTTGTTTATGATTTACAGCGTGCGTGGGCATGACGTGACGTGAGGTGCTTCTTGACGTAAATTCTGCCGTAAACGCCTTATCGTGACGTAAACGATAGAGCCTTATATAAAACGATAGACATTTTCTATCGTCCAGACGATATATATCGTCATATCGCCGAGCCCTAATAGGCAGGTATAAACTTTAAAATTTTGCACCATTTCACTGTCTATACTCCAATTGTGATGGTGCTGTTCTATTACCTTCACAATAAACCACTTCCTAAATATGCTAACAATGTAAAAGGATACGGCTGCGTTTTATCCTGGCCTGAACCACTTATGATCCATGAACTCTTCCAATGTCGGTCTGCATGCTGGTTTAGATTTGCTCCAATTTATCAAGTCAGTGCATTCTGTATGTGTCAGAGCAACGCTTAGTCATGTATATTCTTTATCTGCTTACTTGGTATATTTAACATTTGATGGAAATTCACATAATGAATAGTTTGCATTTAAAAAAGGATTTTTTCTAAGTGTTGTTCTCTTACCTTCAGATATCTCAAAGCCATAAACCATTTTAGACAGCAAACGACCCAAACCTCTGACTGTAGATCTAACTGCACAAGTTCTGTCTGTAAACAAGTGAGCAAATATTTAAAAAGTCACAGCATAATGCATCAATCAATCACAATAAACACAAAGCTTGGGTTGGCAATAGTGTTTTTAAAAGGGTCATCACATCAGTGCTTAGAGTAAAAACTTACCACAGTATCCATAGCTTTGTTGCTTATGTGCGATTAGCCTGCCATATCCAAAGTCTATAAATTTGATCTGCAACGTTTCAGTGTTGAGCAGGACATTCCCCAAATGCATGTCACCATGGGTGACACCGTGATCAATCCAATGTTTGGCTGCGATCGCTGCTTGCCACATAAAATGACGTGCCAGTGTCTCGCCCAGACAGCATTGATGAAGAAACATGAAGTCATACAATGTAATGCAGGGTCGTGGGTATTCCAAAATCAAGATGAGCTGGTCTTCTTCCTCAAACCAGTCGAACATTTGGACAATGTAGGGGCACTTTTTAGGTTTGTGTAACTGCAAATTTATAGCCACTTCTTTGAACATTGGTTTGAAAAACCAAGGCTGGTAAAGAAAAACATTAGAAAGGTTAGCTGACTGTAACATTTCAATAAATCAACTGTACTGAAATACAATGGGCAATGAAAGTCTGAGAGCACTATGAGAAATTCTTTTCGATTTTAACTACCATGTCAACAATTAGAACAATTAATATTAAGTATAAAAGACATTAACTACATTTGGAAATTAAGAGTTCAAAGGTGGAACTATTGCATGTCAATATCTTAAATTTGCTTATTTGTATGCAACCTAATTGCCCTTAATTTAACACTATCCCAGATGTTGGGACCCCTTTTTCATGAGATATTTAAGGTACTAAATCTTGCCAACTTACAACATATATTTTAGGCTTTTCGGTTCTCTTATCAATAAATTTGATGGCAACCTATAAAAGGAAAAAGACACACATGTAAGCTTTACAAAAGAACATGACAGTCTGTGAATGGATCAAAACATTTAACATCTGTATGTTGGGTTACAAATGACAATATCTGATGAATATAGCGAGTGTGTTTCTACCTTCTGGCCATCAAATCTGCGGATTCCCACAAACACAGACCCATAGCCGCCTGATCCGAGTTTGCGGCCCAGTTCATAGAGCACTGAAAATGACCCTAAAACAATACATGCAAAAGAAATAAATGAATGAATGGACTTAACAGAAAGAGTGGCATAGGCATTTCAAGTCCTTGACTTGAGACATGTCAAATGATGTGTGACAGTAAAAAGAATTGACCTGAACATAAAGGTATTATACTCACGTGGTTGATGGTAAGCTGGTTCTCCTAAAACTGCTGATTGGAATCCGGATGGACCTGGCTGAAGATCAGCTTCAGTTCTATCATGCTCCAAGTGAGATGATGAAGAAAAAGGCACCACCTTGTTCTTTCCAGAGTGAGAGAAGGTGTCTTTCTTAATGCCAGCACGTCTTCCCTTCTTCTTTGTTTTCTTCTTACTACATTGTGATTGTTGTTCTAAAAGATAAAGGCAGAAAAATACAAACCAATAAAATGCCATTTTGTAATAATTAAAGTAAATCTGTAAAATATCAATGTGTAAAATGTCGGAAATCTCAGTCAGTCAACAACTGTTTTTAGACCTTATAAATTTCAAACAAATGTATAATAACTATGCTGACAATTAGACAGACATTTTGAACAATAATTGTACATTTGTACATTTTTGGTTGTTTGTAAGACTTGTGATGTGCTAAAGGTACCTCAGCACAAAAACAATTAAAGGACTTTTTGAAGCTATTTGCTGCAAATGAGACGAACCTGGATATTTGTCAGCTGTTTCCTCTGGAACTTCTGACTGAAGTCCAGATGGACCTGGCTGAAGATCTTCCTTAAGGTCACATGGATCCGAGTGAGAGTGGGAAGGAACAGGCACCATGTTGATCTTTCTAGAGCGAGTAAAGGCCTCCATTATAGCCCGCCAGGCTCTCTTAACACGTCTACCCTTCTTTTTGCTTGTGTTTGTTTTGTGTTCTATAGGATAAAAAGAAAATAAAGCAGTTTTCATAAAAAACACCAATGTGTGATCAAGCCCAATTAAACAAGGTGGAAAATCAGACTTTTAGTACCACAATAAACATTGAAAACTCTCTCTAAATGATTTACTCCATTTTAAACAAACCTGGTTGATGTTCTGGAGCTGCTGAATGGAGTCCAGATGAACTTGGCTGAGGATCAGCTGTATATTCAACAAGTGTGTGATCCACATTACATGAACCAGGGAGGACATCACCCACGTCTTGATCGCACACTTGCTTAAAAACTCGTAATTCTGTCTGGATGAATAGATCTTCCTCAACATCAGATGGCTCCGAGTGAGAAGATGAAGGGATAGACACGACCTCGTTCTTTCCAGAACTAGAGAAGGCATTCTTTATGGCCCGCCAGGCTTTCTTAAAGCCAGCATGGATGCCCTTCTGCTGTCTTCTGTTTGATTGTTTTTCTACAAAACAAAAACAGAAAAAGAGAAATCTCAAATAATAGAAATGACCATCAGAGACAAGAAATATAACCCATAACAGTCAATCTGCTACATGTGTCAAACATCTCATTATACCAATATAAATATGAGTCTAAACAGCTTTATATTATCTAACACATTTCATTGCTTCAATGTAAATAATAATAAACAAAATAATTTACAATTCTATTCATTCATTTATCAGTGGAATAAATAATTTTACTCATAGGTTTTTACACAATTGTTATTATCAAACGTGCTAAAGCTAACGTTAGCTCTCCTGGTATAAATGAGATCATTAATGAGACTTCCATTAACGACAATAAACATTTAAATTACTCTTAAAATGCTTCAGTCTATATGTGAACATAAAGAAAAGAAACATTAGCAGAAATAAACACAGCACAATGTAATAATATTATATGTGGGACTAATGGTTCAGGCTGGTTCAAGCTCTGGTCCTGTCCAGGCTAGATTACTGCAATGCGCTGCTTGCTGGACTCCCGATGTGCACAACTAAACCTCTGCAGATGATTCAAAATGCAGCGGCAAGAGTGGTGTTCAAGGAACCAAAAAGGACCCATGTAACACCTCTCTTCATAAAACTACATTGGCTTCCGGTAGCAGCTCGCATTGAATTTAAATGTCTTGTCATTGCCTACAAGACCACCACCGGTTCAGCACCCACTTACCTTAACTCACTAATGCAAAGGTATAGACCCTCAAGATCTCTGCGCTCCGCAAATGAGCTGAGACTTGTGGTACCAGCTCAAAAGGGTAAGAAATCTCTCTCTCAAACGTTCTCTGCTTCAGTTCCTCCATGGTGGAACGATCTGCCTCTGGCTTCACGCTTGTCAGACTCGATCTCTATCTTCAAAAAACTCCTAAAAACTCATCTTTTCCGGCTACATCTAACTCACTAACTCACTACTTTTCTAACCTACTCACTCTATCAAAAAAAAAAAAAATAAATAAAATTTATATATATACTTTTTGTAACTTCGCTCTCTGTGTAACTCGGTAGCATTGTTGTAGCACTTGTTCACCTATTGTTGTATCGGCTATTTACCGCTTCATTGTCTCCTCGACTATTGTAAGTCGCTTTGGATAAAAGCGTCTGCTAAATGACTGAATGTAAATGTAATGGGACATTCCACATGATGTCACTGACCTGTTGAACTCGACATTTCTTCAACTGTTGAAAGAGATTCTTGTCAAAAGAAAGTTTCTTTAACCGTCGAGTGTCGAGCTGAACAA